>CP139504.1:57532339-58132339 GCA_021014915.2 Artemisia tridentata subsp. tridentata
CAACTACTTCACAACTACTTCTACACAACTTCTTTACAACACAACTAGTTACTTACACTAGGATCTACTTATCACAACTATACAACACTTTACACAACAACACAATTGAATGAGGTAAGTAATAATACTTCTTCACTAGTTGAAGTAGAGTTCTTCTTTTGCACTTTTGGTGGTGGAAGCTTGGATCACTTAGAAACCAATGCTTAAGAAAATATGATCAAAGGATTTACAATGTTTAGAAAGGTTTTAAAACAGAAAGTTTTAGTGTGCAAAAGGTAAGTAAAAATCCAGGAGAAGGCTGGTATTTATAGGAGAAAAACTAGACAGCTGGAGACCTACTGGAGCGTGGCCGGCCCCCTTAAATAGGGGGGGCGGTCCCCTTAATTTTAAGGGGGCCGCCTAGTAAAATTAAGGGGGCCGCCCAAGGTGTCCGTTGCCCAGATTTGTCCTTTTGTGGGGAAGGTTTTTCTGGAACATTTTAACTGATTTTGGTTAAAATTTTGAATTCATATTTTTATAAAAGATTAAACATTTTTATTTAATACCAAAAATGTTTTTCAAAAATATATAAAATGTTTTTGATGTTTTATAAAAAATCTAGTTATTAAGAAAATGTTCCTTTGATCATATAATGCATTAAGCATTAGTTCATTCATACCTTAAGTGATTTGAGTTGTAGAAATAGATATTTACAACTAAATACTTGTTTACGTCATAATTTTCGATTAATGATTTTACATTTTGTGATTATCAAAACGTAGAGATATCGAAAAATATTAATAACGTGTTTAGGCATTATTTATATCAACAACTTTTACTACCCACCTGAAAACAAAGTAATTGTTGCTAGGTATGGAGATTTTCCTGAAAAAGATCTCATATCTCAAGAATTTAGTGGGAGGATATATGATCTGGAAGATGATCAAGAAGATACATTACCTTCTGAAAACACTAGCGAACTTCCTGTGGAACCTGAAAGTCTGGATCCTCCACCAGAAGTTGTTCCCATTCGCAGATCTGCAAGGACTGTGAAAGCACCTGAACGTCTATGTCTTAACGTAGAGTTTGAGGAAACTATATTAGGGGATCTTGGAGAACCTGCTAATTATAGAGCTGCCATGAATGATCCTGAAATGGACAAATGACAGATTGCTATGAATGGGGAAATGCAATCCATGAGAGATAATGAAGTCTGGATTGAAGTAGACCTTCCTCCCAATGCCAAGGTAGTTGGAAGTAAGTGGCTCTTCAAGAAGAAAACTAACATGGATGGCAATGTACACACCTATAAGGCCCGTTTGGTAGCTAAAGGCTTTACCCAAACATAAGGTGTTGACTACGAGGAGACCTTTTCTCTTGTAGCTGACATAAGGGCTATTAGGATTCTCATAGCCATAGCAGCGTACTATGATTATGAGATTTGGCAAATGGATGTCAAAACCGCCTTCTTAAATGGTCGCCTAGATGAAGACATCTATATGGCCCAGCCTGAGGGGTTTGTGAATCCAGAATTTCCAAACCGTGTATGCAAACTTCAAAGATCCATTTATGGATTGAAGCAAGCATCACGGCAATGGAATAAGAGATTTGATGAAGAAATCAAAAGGTTTGGATTTACTCAGAATCTAGATGAGCCATGTGTACATCACAAAGCTAGTAGGAGCGATGTTATTTTTCTAGTCCTATATGTTAATGACATATTAATCATGGGTAAAAATATTCCAAGATTGAAAGAGGTGAAAGCCTATCTTGGGAAATGTTTTTCCATGAAGGATTTAGGAGAAGCAGCATACATTCTGGGAATCAAGATTTATAGAGATAGATCAAAGCGGTTGATTGGATTAAGCCAAAGTGCTTACATTGATAAAATATTGAAGAGATTCAATATGCAAAATTCCAAGAAGGGATATTTGCCGATGCAAGAGAATCATGGCTTAAGTAGCAAAGCATGTACTTCAACACCTGAAGAGGTGGCACGCATGAAGAGAGTCCCTTATGCTTCGGCTGTGGGATCTATTATGTATGCGGTGAGATGCACAAGGCCTGATGTGGCGTTTGCTCAAAATATAACCAGTCGATATCAACAGAATCCAGGTGAACTCCACTGAACTGCTATTAAACATATTCTCAAGTACTTGAGAGCTACAAGAGATATGTTTTTAGTATATGGGGGAAATCTAGAAGCAGAACTTGGTGTTACAGGTTACTTCGATGCTTCCTGGAAATGTGATAAAGATGATACGAAGTCTCAGACGGGTTATGTCTTTGTCATTAATGGAGGAGCTGTGGATTGGAAGAGCAAGAAGTAGAGTACCATAGCGATGTCTGCAACAGAAAGTGAGTATATTGCTGCTTCAAAAGCTGCAATGGAAGCTGTCTGGATTAGGAAGTTCGTTTCAGGGCTTGGAGTTATGCCCTCAATCGAAAAACCTATAAAGATGTATTGTGACAATTCAGCCGCAATTACATTTTCCAATGAACCTGGAATCATAAAAGGCACCAGACATTTCCCGATTAAATATCACTATGTTCGAGAACAAGTGGAGATAGGTGAAATCGAGTTACTCAAAGTTCACACAGATAATAACCTAGCTGATCTTTTAACGAAGGCTTTACCTGGTGGAAAGCTTTATCAACATGCTGAAGGCATAGGACTTCGTTTAGCTAGTAGTTTCATGCCCATCTGTGATTAGTGTTTGGATAATGGGATGTTATGAACAATTATTATTTTAATGAAATAAAATACTTGTTATGTTTGATTATCATTTTCTTAATAATATATCATGTATTTGCATGTTTAATCCTTAAATATATTGATTATTCTAAATTGTCCGTTTTCAATTAATGATATGGGAATATCATTAAATTAAGACAAATCTGAGTATTGGTAGAATATACTTGAAAGTATATTGATGCGTTGACATGCCAATTTCACATGATATTCAATGAATTGAATATAGGACTTATCCCGACTTCATGAGTTTACTTTATGGATCTTGTCATCAAGTAAATCATGTATATATAGTTATCCTCAAACTTGAGATACCAGATAACTATCATAGATGTAGTGCATTTCTGTGAAGCAATTTACCGCTATACGTTACTGGTAGCTATAAGGATTGTTTTCAGGAGTGTTGCAAAGTTCATGGGTTAGGCTCGTAATCAAGAGAGAATTTGTTCCTTCAAATTTGTTTTGAAGATTAATATTGTTGGGCCCCTCGTAGGGTTGACAAGATGTTTGTGTGGCCACACCCAAGATCTATCTGGAATACGTTCAGATGATTTGGTAATCTTGCTCAATCAGAAACAACGAGAAACAGAATGGTTAATAAAGAATGACTAAGATCCATATCTTTATTAATGTAGTATTTGAAACAAAAGGATAAGTATGATGATGAATCATCGAATGGTTTTTCCAGGAGACCACCACCCGAGTTGTACTAGGGGCATTGGCGTGTTGTTAGACGCTAACCATTGTCATTACACTATTAATAGATGTCCAAGTGGGAGCTGTTAGTTTTAATGGACAAATATTAATGTGTGTATGTCTAGAATCAAACTCGGGACCACGGGATTGCACACATTACGTATGAGGAATTAATGTATAATAATTAATATATAAACTGTTATGTATTTAATTATTAAAACACAAAATAACGACTAACGGACGTTAAGTAGTTAACGGGAATTGACTAACGACCGTTAGGGAATAAGAGAAGGACTATAGATGAAATTAGAGGAATAAGAAGATTCCAGAATCCTTAGGGATTGTAGGAACCGATCGGCCATGGGCTTGTATACCCAACCCATTGGCAACTTGTTCTCCAAGATTTCTAAGTCTATAAATACAAGACCTAGGGTTATTGTTTCACTACTCTTGCACTCTTGCTATAACCCTAAAACCCTTTCCTTCTTCTACTTTGTTGAGGCCGATCGAACACATAACCCTTAGGGTTGATCGACTCAAATTTTCATAAGCAAAATTGTTTTGGTTAATTTGTGTTTACATTACTAGCATAATCTTTAATTCGGTTATAGTACGTGTGTACAAGATTGTGGTATCAACTCATTATAGTTGATATTCTTGGATTGAGATACAAAAAGGTAAGGGGTATCTCGTTAATCCGTTCTTGATATTAAAGAAGAAGATTTGAAGTTTGATTCTTGTTCTTGCTAGAATCAAAAGGTACGTTACTTTATTTTTCGGTTAATCTTTTATATGTTAAAATAGATCCTACGCTTCCGCAACGTGTATGATGATTTCTAGATTAATATATGAACATGTCATGATTATTAAATTCTAACAGGTATTAATTAGGCATTGGCAATTTTATGTAGATTATTCAACGCGGAAATAAGTTTCGACCGGTAAATAAGTTTGGACGTTGTCTTGCGTTAAGATTTGACTAAGGTGCGGATATTCTATCTTTCTCATTTAGCATTCATGATGCATATTGTTTGATCAATATTTGTTTCTCTTGGTTTAATTCGTTGGTTCTCTCGGTTACATTGATTATTTGTGGAAGTATTCTTTATCTCTTTACTATTGTTATGATTCACTGATTCTTTCATTTGCATTGATCGATAGTCATTTGCTTCTTTGTTCGTACAAATATTTAATCTCTACTTTTTGAACATTTTTTGTTCATAGTATATTAGACTAGACATAATCTTTTCTTGTGGCTATTAGTTCTTTCATTTACATTGATTTCTACATCTTTGGGCTATTAATGCGCTTCCTTGGTTCTTCCGTTTACATTGATTATTCGTATAAAGATTTTATCATTCTTATTTATCGATCCTGATACGTATCGTTATTCGATATGTGCTTCTTTGGTCGTTGGTACGCTTTGTTGGGTCTTTCGTTTGCATTTCTTATCAGTACAAATATTTTATCCTTTGTTTTAAGGATTCTCATGACATTGATCCGTATCTATTTGCACCTTTTCGATCCTTATATATGTTTCCTATTATTTGATTCGATATTCATTTGCTACCCTATTTAATAATTTCATTGAACCCCTTGAACTCGTTTAACTCATGCTTCGTTTAACATTGTCATTATATGAATTTATTCGTTTCGTTTAGACATGACCTTCGTTGGACACATTATGTTTGTTTCGTTATGCTATATGACCCCTTTGTTTTGTTCTGATGCTTGAGCTAACTAGCCATGGAGGTATCATGGCCGCGTCATTGAGGCACCAATAGCGTGACACCATCTGTGGCAGTGTGATTAGTCCACGGCGTCCCTATATTTGTGTGCTAGATTATGCAGTTAGCCATTTTTTGATTTGAATTGTAGGGGGCGTATGGATGCATCCTAGGCTTATATATGATTTGGATTTGGATATGACTTGGTGGATGGTTGTGTGGTGCCAACACCCCATCTCCTATTTGTTTTGGTAGGGTACATCCGGAGTCTGCAACTCCCATGTACAATGTGATACGATATATGTTTGATTATTTGGTCTAAGCACGTTGTATGCATTAGACATATGTTTCGAGCTCGTGGGGGAATTTCTATACGATTCGTTTGACTACCCGTTATGACATTTGATATCTTTGTTAATCAGGTTACTACGATTTCATTTCGTTTACTTATGCATATTTGTTCTATCTGTTTGTTTATATATGTTCACTGAGGGGGTGCTTGGTTGGGGGGTTAAGGGGGTGGGTAATGGCAAAGGTAATGATTAATGGTGCTTGGTTCACCCTAAGTAATATAATGATTACCCAGTAATGGGTAATGGACCATTATAGAGTAAATTGGGGGGGGGGGGGTAAGGGATTGATTACCCACCATCACCCATTCCTTTGCATTCCCTTTCCCTTTGCATTCCCCTAATTTGAACCAAGCGGGCCCTGAGCTTTTTAGCTCAGCCGCATTTCTTTTCTCCGCGACAGGTAATCAGGGAAAGCTGGGTTATGAGTGACGAGTGCATAGGAGCTCATATTGGACCAATTTGAGGATTAGCACACTAGATCTACACTAGAAGTTGTTTAGCTTTTGGACCTTGAGAAGTTATTATTACCCTAGATAGTGATTATGTTCAAGAATTTGTATTACCTTAGTAATTGGTAAAATTTTCGAAACCATTTTATTAATAAAGTCTTCCGCTGGCATTCGTTTTGATTCCGTAAGTGTGACATTCAGCCCCTTTTTGGAGTGGAGTGTTACATTATCACCTATTAGTTCCGCTGCCACGGGAAATTTCATTGAGAGGCCGGAAAACTCCTCTGCCTTTGTTAAGTTTCGGCTCTCATAGTAGTACTTTTTAACTTAAAATGGGTCCCTCACCAGTGGGCCCGTACTTCGTCATAGGTGACGAGTTTATATCTAGCATTAGAATATGGTTCAAATGTGTGGGTCATGAATCGGACATAAGTTGCGACTTGTGAGTCTACCTCAAGCAACTTGGACCACTTCTTTTTTTCACGGTTTTGATTGAGTTGTTAACTTGTCATTAGTCCAATCGAGTAGTATTATATGGCCTTTCTTATGCTTTCATCATTTTTAGAAAAATATGAACATGATAACAGATTTTCATATATTTTTCCCAAATTTATATGGTCTTAATTTTATCATTCGACAAAAAGCAGTGTTTGAATGTCTCCGAGCTCCTCATGCTCAGAATTTCTTGACGGTTATCCCCATTGAAGGACTAGGCCAACATATGTCGGCTCTGGAGTACCGGACTATCCTTAAGTACCGGCTAATGATCCCTCTGTTTTCGGTTGATGAACCTTGCCCAGTCTGCCGCAAGGTTTGTTTGGATTCTTTTGGCAATCATGCGGTCCATTGTAAGGAGTTACCTGGTTTCAAATATAGGCATGATTTGGTTAGAGATGTTCTATATGATGTTCTTAAACGAGCAGGAATTTCTTCTAAAAAGGAGGCCCCCGTGAACTTTCTAACGGATCCGCTTGAAGGGAGGTCTACTTTACGGCCGGCTGATATACTTATGTTTGGGTGGGCCGGGGGGAAACATACTTGTGTGGATCTTACCGGGGTGTCCCCTCGTGTTGGGCTCAGGGACAATGGGTTTGTTGCGGGACAAGCGTCGTTAAAAGCGGAATCGAGCAAAGTTGCTAAACACGAGAAGGCTTGTTTAGAAAATCAACACGTGTTTATCCCTTTTGCTTTTGATACATTTGGTTTCCTAGCTCCGGATGCAGGGGAGTTTTTGTCTAGGGTTCAACGGGTTGTGCAAAGTAATATTTCGACCCCTAAGACACAAAATTTTATCTTTAGTAGGATTGAGTTTGCTATCCAAAAGGGGGTTGCGACGCAACTTGTTGCCTGTTTGCCCGCCATCTTATTGTAATTGATATTTTCTATATTAATGAACTCAAACATACAAAGTTACTATGAATTGAACATTAAGTATATAAAAAAATGAAATATTTAAATTAACTTGTTAATGGATACATTTTATAACAAAATGGTAAATTATACTCCATCCGTCTCAAAATTATTGTCAGAAGACAAAAATCACACGGTTTAATAAAAGTTGCACCACTACAAATTTCAACCACTTAAACAGAATATTCCCCCACTAAATTCTCTTTTTATTACTTAAAATGGAATGTTAAGACATCCCTAAAAGTAAATATATATTATAATTTTGAGACGGAGGGAGTACATCTGAGGTGAAGTTTGTATGTGTAGCGAATAGAGGTGCACAGACGGGCTAAAGCCCGAGCCCGGGCTTAGGCCCGGCTCGGAAAAAACCTGAAAAAGAGCGGCCCGAAGCCCGGTCTGGCCCAAAAGGCCTAAATGTTCCTTATATTTTTCACCAAAGGCTGGTCCGGCCCGGGCTTAGCCCAAAGCCCGAAAAAGCCCATCAAAAAGCCCAGGCTTTTGAAAAGCCCTCTAAATAGCCCACTAAAAAGCCCGAAATTCGGGTTTTTTTTATAGAAAAAAGCTTAGTCTTTTCCAAAAGAAAGCCTAAGTTATGTGTTATTTTTATATAATAACATACAACAAAATAATTATTTAGAAATGAATGATGAAGTTACAACAAAAATAGAATCACTTATAAATAAGTATGACCTGAATGTTTGTAGTTTGTTGTTATAGAGCTTTTATTTTGCAATTAATGTGTTTCTTTATAGTTTGTAACTTTGTTTTGTTATTTTTTAATAATATATTTACAAATGTTGATTAAATATTTTCATATAAAATAACTATATTATTATTACAAAATATATAAAAAAAGACCAGCCCAAGCACGGTTCGGACCATTTAGGCCGAAATAGGCTTAGTATTTTGGTTAGGGACCGGGCTTAGCCCGGCCCGAGCTTTTTTAGGCCCGGGATTTTTTGAACTGTAAAAGCCCGGGCTTTTTTCGGCCCGGTCCAAGCCCGGCCTAGCCCAGGCTTTGTGCACCTCTAGTTGCGAGTACAAAAAAACTTTTATTGACCAAAAGGAACAAAGACAAAAGCTCGTTGTTTTAAGACATACTTTTCTGTCCTTAGAAGCTGTAGTGCTTAATTTGTGATTTTGGGTTATTTTTAGTGGTGATATCCTTTTATTCGGAAATATTGTTCTTAAGACTGAGTGTAATAGGATACAACCTACGCGTCACCTTCACCCACACGTCTTCATTAAAAAACCAACCCTCAACCCCGCCTCTTCCATGAAAAAAAAAAAAAAAAAAAAAAAAAAAAAAAAGTCGGTCTGTGGAACAACCGACTTGTGAACTTGGTTGTTGTGTTAATGTGAGGTTGTGAAGTATATTTGTGTATAAATGAGATATATTTGGGTAGTGATATTTGTTGCCCTATTCCAATATGTTGTTAGTGGAAAGAGAAACTGATGTAACGCTAAGTTGATAGTGTCATAACAATCTTGTTCACCACTACACCTAGTCTAACAAATATTAATGTCTCCATTAAACTAGTCAGCAAAGGTAATTGGGTGGGTTCAAAGAGATTTTTAATTTGTTTATTAAACTAGTCAGCAAAGGTAATTGTGTAATTTTCAAAACAAATTTAACAAAAGAGGGTACTTCCGAGTCTAATTTTAGAAATGTGTCACTTTTGAATATATATATATATATATATATATATAGGGAAGGGTTCTTTTCAGAACCAAATAAATGTACAGAACTGCGAGAACCAGCATCAACCAATCAGATTTTTTTGAATATTTATTTTTATTAATTAATTCAAAAGGGCATAATAGTAAAATTACATTTTTTAATTTCTTTTTGATTTTTTTTTAATAAAAAAACGTTTTATAGTTCCTAAATTTTAGGATTTTTTTTTTTTTTAAATAATTTTTATTTTCAGTATGTATGATTTCAAAAGTAAGGTGCACATGTGTTTTTTAATATAATGTATGTTTACGTATATTTGTAGTGTTCAATTTACGTGTATTTGGTAAGGTGCATATGTGTTTTTTTAGATAATGTAAATTTACGTGTGTTTGTAGTGCATGGAATGGCAAACAAAAGTATTTTACATGTATTGTTTACAATTTAAAACAAAAACATTATATACAATATTTAAAATCATGTGATAATACACTTCAAATACAAATTTCTAAAAGCAAAAATGTTGTCATATATGCACATGTATTTTCCCTCGTTGGACACTTTGTATTTCTATGTATGTATATGTGCACTTGTATCTGCGGCTGCACTTGTGTCTGCGGCTGCACTTGCTCATCATACTCGTACCTGTAACCACAAAACACAAGTGCACACTTAAAATAGAACTAAACACAAAAAATCTTTATATCATAACTAAAAACATATATGCACTTTCAATATATTTAACTCCAAAACTATAAAAACACATATGCACAGAAGGCATCAAATTCACCAGAAACTGTAAAAACACATATGCACTCTCAATAACACATATGCACAATACTGACCCATTAAAATATTCGATCAATTTAATTCATCCAACCTTTGACCAAGCACTGGCATAGCATTACGCCTTCATAAACCTCTTCAAAACAATGTTGTCTTCTAGTTAGCAAACTCAAAAATGGGTTAGAAACTGAGATAGTGAGATACATTTGTCAGACTCTCATCTTTGTCGTTAATAGTATAAGTAAAAATTCAGACATATTTCATGTCAAAAAATTTAACTCATTTCATGAATTTCAAACCCATTTTAGAGATTTTTTTCTCTTTACCTCTTTTTACCCATTCAAAGTTGTTCATGTGTGTACGTATGTGTATGGAAGATGTTAATTAACTAATAATCACTTACACGTGACTTATCAACTTTGCAAGAAGTTTTCCACCAAACGTCCCCATTTTAGATCTGCTGAAAAAAAAAAAAAAAAAAAAAAATGAGTACGAGGTTTTTGTAACCATTTTTATGTTACCAGATCTGCTCCTTTTCTTTCAACGAATCTGCTTCTGTTCTCGCACCGCCCTAAACATCCATTTGAAAGAGCAATTTTCTGTTGCAGCCGCCGCGTAAAAACCCTAGCTGGCCACCGGTCACCGTCGACCACCACCATTAAAACAACACACAAACACCTTCACCACACCATATCCACCATAGATCTATGGTGCACGCGCCCTAAACGTCACCACCACCACCCACACGCGTCGTCCTTGTGATTATTTCGTGTAGATCCAAACGTGTACGATTAGATTCAGAGGTATAAAAGGTGAGACACACGTTTCACACTCGTGTGACACGGTGTGAGTTGAAACTCGTTTCGAACGAGTGGGTTTTGTTGTTTTACTGTTTGTTCGGGTTTGAAACAAGTGGGAACGAATTTAAAACAGTAACAACCTTGTGATTTGATTTGTTGATGAAGATGAAGATGAAGGCAGTTGAGATATAGTGGCTATGGTGGTGACTAGGTTTTTTTATTGAGAGAATAAATCGCAGATTTGGATTAGAGTAATTATAGGACGGTTTTCAAAAATGACTCATGTAAAATGACATAAATGCCCAAATCTGAATAATTTGTGATTGTTTTATTTACCAAAATGCCACAATAATTTTCATCCATTGATCAAATAATAGATGGCTCAGATTGGTTCTCGCAGTTCTGTACATTTATTTGGTTCTGAAAATAACCCTACACTATATATATATATATATATATATATATATATATATATATATATATATATATATATATATATATATATATATATATACTAGACTTCAAAGCCCGCCCAATGGGCGGGCATGACTTTTAATTTTAGATTGATTTGTTTTGATCAATTTTAAATTATGCTTTAAGTTCGTTACATGGAACACAATAAAATATAAATACTTATATATAAACACAATAGAATATGGATAGTTTTGATCAATTTTAAATTAAGCTTTTATTACGTTACATAGAAGAAAATAAAATATAACTACTTATATAGAAGCACAATAGAATATGGACAACTATATTGTACATCTTAATAATTTTGTACGAAAATGCATTTTACATTTTAATAATCTCTAAACATGATTTGTTGTATATTTCTAAACTTGTTGTATATTTCTAAACATGAATGGCATTGATTACTATTCAAAGGTTAAGTTAGCCTAAACATGGTCTTTTCACTTTCAAGTGATTAACAATTATTGTTAAATTTAATAGACCAAATATATTTTGATGTAAATAATCCTGTTGATTTTTTATTTATTTAATTTTTTTTTGCATGACCTTTCGTTTGTGAATTATTAAGAGAAACATATTTGAGGAACATGCAAGTTGTGTAGCATACTACTCATTAATAGGCTATTCCCATAGACTTGCTACATTGTCTTTTCATCTTACTCATAGCGTTTCTTCACACCGAATCATTACATTCTCGAAAACACCAAGTGTTTACCGATCAAAATATCTGTGGCCGGATCAACAAAAGGTTAGGTATTGAATCTTGATCTAATATTTATGTTCATGTTTTCTTAACCTCTTGTAACCGTTTTTCTTATTGAAAAGACGAAACCCTGGATCGTATGATTGTTAAATATCCTGTTCATTTTATGTATTATTGTTTATCAACTTAATGTTAGAAGATACAGCTGGTAAATAGTTTAGAATTAACTTGAGTAATCATTTGGGTAGATATTTATCAACTTATACTCCGTAATTAACTTGAGTAATCATTTGGGTAGATGTTGATGAAACCTGTTTGTTATACTGTTTCTTATTGATCAGTTAGGAAAAAATAGTTTAGAATGGTAAGAAGATAATAAAGGTTTATTTGTTAGGGCTTTCAGGTCATAGTAACACAGGTGTTAAGCTTAGGAATGGAAACTCGTCTGGTTATTCTGGATCAGTTAGCAAAAATTGCTAATTCAAGACTTGTTAAGGACATGATGATTGTCCATTATAGGCGTGAAATTGATGTTACTTTTAAGGATGAGGAAGATTTTATGTCTAAGGCTTCACAGATTAGTGCGCGAGTTGATGATAGGGATCAAATGATAAATGAACTTCAGCTCCTTTGTAGCTCAGACTCATCTTTGCATTCCATCAATGACATGATGAAGATGCAGACGCAAGATTTGGCTGAAGTTGCTGGGTTGCTCTTAGGTGTCGCGAAAAGACATGCCCGACTCCGTGATTTATTCTCTTTCTTGGAGAAGCTGGTGTTAATGGAAATTTGATGTAGTATATGTCTGTAGCTTCGAAGATATGGTCTTTTGGTTTGACTTTCGGTTTGGTATATTTTGTGGGAAAGTCACTTGGGTTATGTAAATCTTAGTTTAAGTTTGTTTTAGAGTATGTCAATGTTTATGGGTCGTAGCTTTTGGGAAAGTAGTTCAAACTGAATGTTTATGGTTGTTAAACATTGTCTATATTTAATCATCCGTGGTGTGTTTCTCTCTTGATGTTTGGAAACATATATGTGGGCATGTACAAACAGTTTGACTTTAAATGAAAATGATTTTTTTTTGTTTGGTCTGTGATTGTTTGTTGATTAGTTGGGGTAGTTTATTTGTATTCATTGTGGCTGTTGTTAGGGCATGTACAAACAGTTTGACTTTAAGTGATGTTTGCGAGATGCAGATGTTTTGTTTGGTCGTTATTTTAAGCATGTTGTACTGGTGTTTGTTATTACAACTGTATCTGAGTGTGTATTTGAAAGATTTGTCCGAGTTTTATTCTTTGCTAAATGTTTTGTGTTTTTTTAATGGTCGCAGAACAATGACCACACAATTCATCACGGATTATAATCATGTGGAAAATATGGGAACATTGGTAGGTATTTATGGAATTATATTCCCATAATAATCTTCTTATACGTGTTATTTTGTTTTTGTAAAACCGTAGGTACTGCCTGATGAATGTGTTTGTTTTGGTTTTTGTAAAACCATAGGTACTGCCTGATTACTATCATATTAACTACTACAACAATAATGACTATGTGTACCTGATTAATAATAATCGGGTTAAAAGGAAAGTTTTTATTTGCCGGAGAAGAGGTACCGAAGAATGGAGCATATCTGGTGCAGGGTGGGATAATTTTATAGAGCTGAGCGGCTATTTGAATATTAGGACTTTGCATTTCATAAAGGAGGCTGCAGACACCTTTTTTGTTACAGCATATGATGCAGATGGATTGGAAATCAGTGGTTATGGGATAATTCACACACGAAACAGACTGGTTAGGTGCATTGCTGAAGTTGGGGCCGACCAAAGTTCATCACCGGTAAAGTTATGATATAATTGTATATATGTAAAATTCATGGAATTTATAAACCTTGTTTCAATATTTTTAAATTTTGTTTTATTAGTGGTTTCCTGTGGAGTTCCTTCAAGGCATTGAACGTGATGATTTTTTGATTGAATTTTCCGGTTCTGAGATAAACGTGGGTGCAAAGCAAAGTGTTATTCCTGGGACTTTGGATAGTGTGGGTTTCCAGTTTAATGTTCACTGGAATACGGTTGTTCAGCGAGCAAATCTAATGGTTGGTGAGCGAGTTGTATTGACCAAAAAGACTGGTATGCGGTTGGCGTTGATGAGGTTTGATAATGATGGTTTTCAGCTTATACATGAACATCATTACCCCACACGTCTTGCATTTGTTCAAGGGCATGATGCAAATGAGTCAGGTAGTAATACGTTCTTTTAAAAAATATATTCAATGTTACATGTTTATTTGAGGTGAATCAGTTGTATTTGTTTGCGAATATGTAATGTTTACTTTGTGGATGGTATTCGTTAGATGCAAGGTTGGTCCACGGCTGTAATTGGTTCCAACATGCAGTGCATTTGTCTGAAGAGAATACTTTCTACCGAAGGCTTTTCCCGTTTGTGATCGATTCCGGAAGAATGGTAAGGGTTGTCTCTTTATATACATTATGTATTTTCGTAATTTTTAATAAATATTTAATAGTAAAAGAGTTGAAGTTATCAAGTTGTTGTAATTGCTTTCAGACCATACCAAGCAATTTTGTTTCTGACAACAATCTGCAACAATTTGGTCATGCGCTTCTAAGGAGGATGGAAAGTGAACGCCATGTAACCATGAAACTTGAACGTCATGCTGATAGGCCATGGAGAAACGATCACATGAACTTTAGGACAAATTGGAGTACCTTGGCCGAAGATTTCCAGTTTCCAATGAACAAAATGATCAGATTCCAGATGGTTGGAACAACAGTCGATCCGGCTTTTGAAGGTCAGTTGTTTAACGGTCCTGTTCCGTTGGTGGCTGTTTTTGATGTATGTTGAATCGCTAAACTAAAATATTTATCAGGTTAGGATGGAATTTGATTTTGAACACTGGTTGTCTGTAATGGTGATAAATAATAACAATCAAGTATGCTTAATTTTCAATAAATTGTAAGATGCAAGTATCCTACTGCCAATAAATGAAAATACTAAGGTTCATAAAGTTAAGATGCAAGTATCCTACTTCCAAAAAATAAAAAAACATATGTTAAGCTGTTTACTTTCATTTTTCCCAAAACATATACTTAACATTATTTGATTTGTTCATTTACATGAGCATTGTGATGGTACCATCTGCAAATGTGATGCATTATCGGGTCTGCAATAATATTGTGATTGCGTTGTTAAGCAGTGTGACAATAGATGTATAGGATAGTTTGATATGTATTTGAATTATAAGAAAAACTAAAAACCATATATGTTAACTGATATGAATCACGTATTTTTAAAAATTCACTAACAGTACCTATCGGTGGTACTGTTAATATCAATACTAACAACATCAATTATGTATATAGGTTTAATATAGGTTTAATTCACATCTAAAAGAAAAATGTGTCAATTATTACGGAGGTAAAATTTGGTGTTAACGTACCTCAAACATAAATCCCTAAACACATATAGATGTAGTGCACGTATGAATCATAACCAATATGTTACATGGTACAGCTTTGCAACATAAAACATGTATTGACTGTGATAATAATATTAAAAAACACAAAGTATGAGTAGCGGGTAAAACATTGTGAGGGTTTGTTATCATATAATCGCCACCACAACGATTGAATTGTAAGTTACGATTATAAACCTTAATCAGATTTACAAATTATTAAAAATTAAATATTATGCTTACCCGAAGATTTTTTAAAGAGTTGTTGATTTTCCAAGATTTGATATAAGCTTAATGAAGAAGGATATTTAGTCAAATAATTATGAGGGGATGGAATATATGGAGAGTTGGGCTGCATGTTTTATTGTCTCAAACCGACTTTGTGGTTAATATATATATTTATTTTTTTCCTTTTTATTTTTTTTACCCCTTCATACGAAAAAATATAAATTCATATAATGTTGCATAACACAATGTTTATAAACCCGAGTACATGTATATACATACATCGGGTTTCAAACATGGTGTATACAACATGATACTTAATCCTACACACGCAACTAATGGATCATGTGTCTTATAAAGTATAACCAATTATTTTGACTAACTGATGTGGGATAATAAGCTACTCATTTGACACATGAGTTAGTCCACATTCTTTAGCGGAATCAATTGTCGGGTCAAGATTATTAACGCCTTATGTGTTTACATCATATTCTTAAACATCAATCCCGAAACAAAAATTCATCTAACACACATAAAGTATTTATAAAATTCACCAGTACTATTATACATAACATCTATTCAAAAGGTTCTTAGCATATGTAGCATAACATGAAAGTTTCTTAACATTCAAAAGTTTCAAAAGTGCCTAACATGTGGCATGCCAATATAAACAAAATCCAGCTACTAACTTAATTTAGGGTGTTGAAGCAAAAGAGTATGCCAAATGCAAGTCATCATAAGTGAAAGTTTCAAAGTCTTCAGGGTCAATGTCGACTTCGTCTCGATCGACATCAACTTCTTCATTTATGCCTTCTGCATTCTCAAAACCATCACCTTCTTCTAAAATTTTCTTAGCATTTTGTCTTTCTTTTTTCACCTGCTCATCTCGTTCCTCTTTACGTTGCCATTTTGTCATTCTCTTGGCTAATTGTTCAGAAATCAACCAATCATAAACAGAACTTACGCTCTGTGTTTCGTCATCATTTTCAGAATCCTCAACTTCTAATAAATGAATAAATATAAGTCAAACACAATAGTTATATACCATATCGTTTTTAACATTAATTTCATCATGTTAACAAAGTACCTTCAGATGATTCTTCTGATTCAAATATTTCTGCAAGTGATTGGTTTTCACTGGACAGCACCTCGTGTCCTTCCCGTTTGGGCTGCTTGCTACAAAAAAAATCAAAGACATTCAGTTACTAAATATATAGGGTAACACATAGTATAAAAATTTTAACATACTTTGGTTGGTCTTGTTTGTGGTCTTCAATATCTGCAATTTCTAGGGTTCTTTTGTTAGTTAATGACATTTTTTTGGTCAACAGTACCTTCAGTTTAAGATTTTTTTTTTTTTTGGTTTAAATAAAATGACAACTATGATCATCAAATGGTGTTTATACAAAAAATTATAACCGATATGACATATGAACAGTTTAGCCGTAGTTTGCATTGGAAAGTGTATACGTGTAGAGTCAAGTTGGGAATATAATGATTATCCTTTAACTTCTTTTGTAATTATGATAAGTATTTTGTTTATTTAAATTAATAAACTTTTACCATTATCATTAATATTGGATGAAATATTTAAAAATTTGATATCTTCCAATATTGTAAATATATAGAATGATTTTTGCTTGAATTATATTTTTATCTGTTATGAAATTTTAAATTAAAAACCACTATAGTTCGTGTCTAAACATTTAAAAATGTTGTTAGAGTTGATTATGTGTAAAAACAATGGACTACGTTATAATATAACCTTTATGAATTGGTTATAAAATCAGTACCAAAACGGCTGCGTAGCAGTACAAAATTAAAATACAAAAAATATCAGAAACATGGCGACAACTCAGCAGTACAATTCTATTGTGTCCCCTTCTAATTTCCGAATAACATTATCCTTTTGTGCAAACACGTTATGGAAATAAAATTAAATAACTTTAGAAATAACATAATATTAAAAATATAATATATATGAATTCAAACGTATCTGTGTATATAGAGTATCTAACTACAAATGTTTGTTTACTCTTTTTAGTATTTTTTATAACATTTTAAACGGGTTTTCATGCTAACATTTTAATCATTATATTCTTATAGATAATGACATTTTTTTTTGTCAACAGTACCTTCAGTTTAAGATTTTTTTGTTTTTTTTTTTTTTTTTTTTTTGGTTTAAATAAAATGACAAATATGATCATCAAATGGTGTTTATAAAAAAAATTATAACCGATATGACATATGAACAGTTTAGCCGTAGTTTGCATGGGAAAGTGTATACGTGTAGAGTCAAGTTGGGAATATAATGATTATCCTTTAACTTCTTTTGTAATTATGATAAGTATTTTGTTTATTTAAATTAATAAACTTTTACCATTATCATTAATATTGGATGAAATATTTAAAAATTTGATATCTTCCAATACTGTAAATATATAGACTGATTTTTGCTTGAATTATATTTTTATCTGTTATGAAATTTTAAATTAAAAACCACTATAGTTAGTGTCTAAACATTTAAAAATGTTGTTAGAGTTGATTATGTGTAAAAACAATGGACTACGTTATAATATAACCTTTATGAATTGGTTATAAAATCAGTACCAAAACGGCTGCGTAGCAGTACAAAATAAACGGCTGCGTAGCAGTACAAAATATAGAATGATTTTTGCTTGAATTATATTTTTATCTGTTATGAAATTTTAAATTAAAAACCACTATAGTTCGTGTCTAAACATTTAAAAATGTTGTTAGAGTTGATTATGTGTAAAAACAATGGACTACGTTATAATATAACCTTTATGAATTGGTTATAAAATCAGTACCAAAACGGCTGCGTAGCAGTACAAAATTAAAATACAAAAAATATCAGAAGCATGGCGACAACTCAGCAGTACAATTCTATTGTGTCCCCTTCTAATTTCCGAATAACATTATCCTTTTGTGCAAACACGCTATGGAAATAAAATTAAATAACTTTAGAAATAACATAATATTAAAAATATAATATATATGAATTGAAACGTATCTGTGTATACAGAGTATCTAACTACAAATGTTTGTTTACTCTTTTTAGTATTTTCTATAACATTTTAAACGGGTTGGCGTGTCTACCCGCTTTAATCATTCTTTACAATGGTAATGTTTTCTATAACATTTTAAACGGGTTTTCATGCTAATATTTCCTATAGTGTAATAGCCTCGTCCTTTACAATGTTGGGGTCAACAAAAAGTCGTGTGTTATATTCTTAGGGGTATAATAGTCCAACCACATTCATAACTATTATAATCTATTTAAAGCTAACCCAAAAGCTGTACCGTAATATTGTTTCCATTTTACTTCAATTCACCCTAAATAAACAGCAACACACATTCAACCAAAATCCCAAATTCGGTAGCTATGTCACAAAATGATAAGGGGAAGGCTTTGTATAGTGGGTTCAAGAAAGAGGATCGCTGCAATGAAGATCGTTTGGGTGTTAAGAAGGACATGGAAGAGGCTGCCGACATCGGGTTGTCAAAGGCTTCTGATTTGGAATCAAGGATTAAGAATCTTGAAGCTGTGTTTAAATTTCTAAAGGAAGTGAAGGAAATGAAAGAAAACAGTGGTACTGAAAGTTGTGGGTCTAGCTAAGTGTGTGTTTAGATGACAGGGAAGTTTGTAATGGGTGTAAACATGAAACCTATCAATAAATGTTTGGTTGTTGTTGGTAAACGTATAGTTTCACCATTACAAATCAAAAAAATTTGCCTTCATATTCAAGGTCGATGTTCAATTTCTTTAAAGCACCAGAGAAAACATGATAAAATTAACGATTTATAAACTTAAAATTAAATAAGTATATACAAAAAGATTATACATAATGAAATGTTATACAAACAAAAACGAAATAGCAACCATCTTTTAATTAGATCCATCATATAATATGTGCTCACCAATTGAAAAATAACAAAAGCCCCTAACACAACAACAAAATTAGATATCCTTTCATACACAATAAATACATATAGCCAAAAGGAGTTGTTACATGTTACATAATGCACAATGAAGGGATTTGGTAGCGGAAAATGGTATTTTTCTACAAACTGTTCCAAATTGGTGTAATTAATCACACCCATTACCCACATGGCTGGAATTAAACTCAAGTTTTGATGTTCATGGGATATTTCCAAACAATTCACTTCTTTTCTTCTTCAGGCATCGTGTCTCTTCCTTTCAAACTGATCATATATCCTGTGTATTAGATTTTGGACTACTTCAGAATTTTCTTCATACTTGAGCTGTAAAGAAATCATCATTGCAAGTACTTCATAACTTAATGGATATTCTAGTTCAGCTAACATGAATATATCGATTCCGTCTTGTGCCGACAGACGATGAACATTGCACGTACCATAGAACTCCCATACAGTTGATAGCTCAAAGAAAGGAAAATACCAACGATCATCCGAAGGATCTGGTTCGTATAATCTCTTTAATTCAACCCAAAGTTCTTGCTCTTTCGCATCACATTTCTTCTTTATTTTAAGCTTATTTTGAACTAACCTCCATAAAGCATCCAGATCTTCTCTATCAATGGCTCTCAGCAAATTGTCAAAATTCTTGTACACTGCTGTCTCTCCACCAAATCTAGTAACCTTCCAAGCTGACCCAAATCTGTCCATGTAAATATCCCAGTCAATTATTGGATGTCTAGATTGGAGTGGTTCAACATGTAGAATTTCTGGCACCTTAGCTAACATTTTGCTCATCTTCTCTTGCGATACTTTTACTCTCTCCGTAGATGTGTCCACATTCACATGTTGTGCTTTCTTAGCAGCCTTGAGCCTTTTTGGTGATCTTTCATGTTGGTCCATAGGAATTTTTGTTCGAACAGTTTTGTATGCATTGTAATACAGAGATTGAATTTCTAAATCTGATTTTCCCTTCAACTGAACTGCCATCAACCCAGCTTCATTCATAACATACGTCTTCATCTCTCTGATGACTTGTTCCTTTGTTGGGTTTTTATTTCTCTTTTGACCTTTATTCTTACCAATAGTCTGTGTTATCTGATTATAAGATTCTGCATAACTCTTTAAGTTAATAAAATCTTCAAGCATGTCTGACTTTTTCCCATCAGCTATGCGTTCATCCGCTAAAAGTTCTATACTCTTCTTCCTCACAACCATATCAGAATCAATTAGTTGTTGTATTTTATCTTGTTCTGTCACAATATTATCTGAAGATACTCTCCTCACTTGCAATTTCGGATTTCCCGTAGAACTTGCAACTTCATTTCCACTTGCTTTCATTGCTAATTGTTCATCCAAGTCAATTTGAACATGTGTTTTTGGGTTAACTTCATTTTTTTTCCCAGGTTCCTGCTCAGGTTCATCTACTGTCATGGATGCCTTTCCTTTTTCTACCCTTTTAATTTCAAAAGCATCAACAGCACTACTTTCCATACAAACATCTTGCACTTTTAACTTTGTACTGTCAACACCATTTCGACGACTAATACTTTCTTCATCAATATTTGTTTGATTCCCATTCTGAACCAAATAATCATCCAATTCTATTGGTGCTCTTTCCTTCGTTGACAATTTCCTTGATGGTTCTTGCTCAGCCATTATTCCTTTTCCCTTGTATGCATTTGATTTTCGTGGTGTCCTTGTATAAAATGCACTGGCAGAACCTTTATACCCAGCATCCATTAAACTATGCAGGATAGCAGCACCCTCAACAACGCCAACATCATGTTCTGTCTCATCATCACCATCACCAAATCCACCAGTACTTCCATCAAAATCTGCAGTATCATAATCCATCTGATGTTCTTGCCTCTCCTTAGTCTCATACTGCTCTTGAACAATAAAAACAGATGGATTTTGGTCAATCTGAGCAATTTTCCCTCCATGTTTGGAAGAACCCACATCTTTACCTGCACCTTCACCATCCAATGAACTTGCTGAAGAAGATGATTCAAAAGATGATACCATGTTAGCCGACCCTTTTCTTTTAAGTGTCTTGACCTGTTTTTCCAAATTTTTTATTTTACGCACCAGCTTTGTATACACATTGCTGAAAAGCTTTTTGTGAGAAGTGAGTTCAGCTTCCACCGTTTCCATTTTTGAATCCTTAGAATTGAGATCAGACTCCAATGCAGTAACCTTCTGAGACAAATTTGTACATGTTTCCATCAATTCCTTAAGTGTTTGGCTGCCCTCAATACTTCCTGATGTATTACCTTCATAAACAGGTGCATCATGAGACACAGATTCATGATCCACCATGTGCTGACTTCCCGAGCCAACAAATATATCGCGTCGGCTTGCGATTCCACCAATAGTACTGGGTTCACATGAACTTGGTACTGGAGGTGTTGTCACAGATTCTTTATTATGTACATTGGTTTTGTCCTGCCCATTTTCTAAACTCGCGACAGTAGAAGCATCCCTTTTTTTAATGACAACGCGAGACTCATCTGCTACATGGAGAGTCACAGGGTCTTGATGCTGAGGAACAACAGAGCCCTCTCTGGATACAGACCTATCTAGTGTGTGATGGGGCGCAACTTGGCATGATGATCCTTCACCGTCTACTTGTAACATGGAATCAAATAAAGGGACCTCTTCCTCATTATACCATTTTGAGGGCATCTTCATATTACTGAAAACTTTTTGGGAAAGCTTGGGAGTGGGATAAACATTTTTATGATGAAGAAGTTGATGTTTAGATTTGTTCAAAATACTTTGTATGAACCTGGGATACATCAAAAATTTTGATTTGATATAAACATTTTTAAGCATGGCTTGAAAGATAAGTTTAGAAAAATTGAAAGTTCTGTTAGTGGCCAAACAGATGAGAGCGGTCGCGATATTGCTACTGAACTGTTCCCATGAGATTTTCTTAGGGCTGAGGCAGTGAAGGATGGTGTGAATTAAAAACCTCCATTGTGGGGCAAAAGCCCCTTTTTGGAAGGTTAAAGCTTCTGATTCTATATTGTAACCCATTTTAGTTAAATTTTCAAAAATTTCAGTGTTTGGCACAGAATTAATACCATTTGAATCACCCAATTGGAGATGCCGCCTGATTGATGATTCAGTAAGAGTGATACATTTACCATCAACTGTTGCAACTAATTCAGTATGACCATCTTCAAATGTTTTGACAGTGGAACTCTGCCAAAACTCTTTGATTTGGGGAACATATATAGTAGGATTTAATGTTAGAGAATACCTTATGTGAGAAGCATTTAAAAAGTCGATTATCTGATGGTATTTGGTGTCATCCTCTGCCTTTTCCAAATAAGCTACCATGTTGTGTTTGTTGGCAAAGGTTAAAGTAACCATGACTGCTGGTAAATTGTTGATTTGACTGCTGGAATTAAAGTATTTTGGATTATAAAGTGAGATGAAGAATGTGAATTGGAATTTTATGAAATAATTATTAGGGCTTGTATTGGAGCACCGTCAAGTAAAATAAGTATGTTTTTCCATTCAAAAAAGGTGAACAAAATATATTAAAAGTCAAAATATACAAAAAATAGTCCCTTTTAAACAAATATTAATAATAATATAAACATAAGTCCTCAACGGATATTTTAATAAAGACGTAAATTTCGACCCAGTACCAACGTCTATCTAACAGTACAAATATATTGATAGCAGTACTAACCTTTACTAATATAAACTGCCGATACTTTAATATGACGTTTATCCAACAGTACAAAATGATTCTGTATTTAGATTGGTATGTCATTTGTCCATGTAAACATTAGATTAATTATACAACAACAACAATTAAAATACAACAACGTGATTGATTATACAACAATGATTACCTTTTAAAGGAGTACCCGTACTATTCTTATGAGACCTGCTTCCATTGGATTGCTTAAAGAACAACATCAATAAGAATATAACAACCAAACAAATAGATGTGTGTTATACATATGATTGTCCATGTAAACATTAGCTTAAGTACAACAACAACAATATAAAACATATATGATTGTCCATGAAAACATTAGATTAATTATACAACAACAACAATAAAATCACAACAACACATCCATTAACAACACAGTGGTTACCTTATGAATTCTTATGAGACCCTCTTGCATTGGATTGCTTCAACAAAAACATCAACAACAATATAGCAACCAAACAAATACGTGTTTGCTATATATATGATTGTCCATGTAAACATTATATTAATTATATAATAACAATAAAATTATAACAACACATTGCTTAAATTATATATAAAAAACAAACCTTCTGAAGGAGTATACGTATTATTCTCATAGGATTGGCTTGAGAAGAAACTTTATATTTTATCCACATATAGTGTAAAAGTAGGTATATGATCTTAAATATAGGAATAAAATATTTATACAAAATACATTGTAAACTTATCTTTAAAATCATATCTTCTACAAATTAAGCATATTTTGAAAAATAAAACGGGATACATGTTTAGAAAATACATATATCTTTCCAAATATTCCGCATGGCCATCAAAAAAGAAGATTATAGTTATTTTTTTTTGTAGCTATAACACAAAAAATAATTTGGTCTAATGGTAACATTGATATATACTTAAGACATGTAAACAACCCAAGTTCGAATCTTTAGAGACTTTTTTAAAATTTCGGAATTAAAAGTCAACATACGAATTTTATTCGGTCAAATCTTGCTTAGGTGGACTGCTTAGGTGGAATAAGAGCATGATTACTCATCAATCCAGCGCTTATTCATCAATCCTGCATTTGATGACGTCATACGCATCCTGTTATATATAATATGTAGATATATATATATATATATATATATATATATATATATATATATATATATATATATATATATATATATATATATATATATATATATATATATATATATATATATATATCTTTATATATAATAAAAGAAAAGTTTTTTGAATGTCACCAATCCTCTTTTCTGATGTCATATATAACGTCATATATGTGACATGTCATAATTTTAGGCCCATTGCTGACCGTCCCTTTGATAATTACAGAAAATAAAAGTTCACTTTGTTTAATACTCCTTTGTTACCGGTTTTTCTAATTCATCTTCTCGTTAGAAACACCAACTGTTTTCCTAATTTTTTTCCCATTTGCAAGCTTCAATGAGTTATGGTGATCGCAGTTCCTGTGAAGTGTGTGTACTACCTACTTTCGGTTAATTTACTCTACTAATTTATTTGTTAAACCCTAATTTTGTTACCTATGTTTTGACTGGAGTGCTGAAGTCGATCAAGGTTTTATCCTTTTTTTTTTCTAATTGACGAACATGTATGTTTAACTTTTGTATCTCAGTGTTATCTGCCCATCTTTTTCATGTACAGAGTATTATCTTTATGTGCGTGAACTGTTTGTTAGAATGCCTCTATTAATTCAACTCTTGTATTTATATGCTTTCAATCAAGACTCACCCAATACAAGCTAATGAATACTTTTATTTATTGTATGGTGGTTGGGTTTCTTCGAAATCCAGAAGCCTCTAAAAACCACACATGTTAATGGACATAATCTTTCACCATGACATTGTTTTGGGTAAGCTTTTTTTTCTTTCTAAATAATTAAGTTGTAACTATATTTTTACAAATTAAACACACCATCATAACCCTTTTGCACAAAAAGTTATCGAAAACTTGCTGAAACTTGAGTAAAAAATTAAGGTAAAACTTTTTCTCGATGCTTCAAGATGTATATTATGTTGATTTTTAGGTAATATAACATCCTTTGATCACCATGCAGGCTTAAATAGGAACCAAAGATGGTGTTACAAGAGTTAGGAGGGAAAATTTCAAGTGATTTACGACAAATGACCAATGCTACGATAGTCAATGAAACAATTTTTAAGGAATTTTTAAATGATCTTGCTTGTGCTCTTCTTCAAAACGATGTTCAGGTTGAGATTGTTCGTGATTTGCAAAGCAATATTAAGAGAATTGTTAATCTTAATGGTTGCGCTGAAGGTCATAACAAGCGTAAAATCATCCAGGTATAAGAAGTTGGATCGGTTTTGTTTTAGTTGTATGTCGTGTACTTTCCAAGAAATAATAGTTTCTGGTTTGAGTCATATTATACAACTTTGTGTTGTTTGACAATGATAAATCAATTTATATCAGGCTGTATTTAGTGAGCTTTGCAAGATGTTAGATCCTGGGAAGCCTTCTTTCACACCCAAGAAAAAGGAACCAAATGTTGTCATGTTTGTCGGTCTACAAAGTATTTTATTCAAATACTTTACGTTGTTTGTCAACAGTACTACCACTTCTTTTACATTAATTTACAGAGTTATATGTTTATATCATTAGTGACGTGTGTTTAATGAACGTGAATGATTTAGGGTCAGGAAAAACTACAACGTGTACGAAATATGCCCCTTATTACCAGAATAAGGGGTGGAAACCAGCTCTGGTGTGGGCGGATTCATTTAGGGCCGGTGCTTTTGATCAGTTGAAGTAGAATGCAACAACCGTTCTATGGAAGGTTGGTTTTCATATTATCGATTATATGTTCATTCAAACACTTTATTTGTACAAGTTCTTATTATAAATTTGATAGCAAGGACGACTTGAGTTGTGTTTTATCGCAAACATGTCAACTAGGCTACCAGAGGAATGGGTCAAATAGCTCAAATGGAAACAAAGCTTTTGCGGGTGTACGTGGCCTACCCGTTTTGACCCATTACCCAACCCACCAGATCATCCCATCTTATTTATCAGACTGTTTAACAGCACACTTTAATAATTAACTTTATGTCAGTATGTCACTAAACCTCATCTCTTGCCTGCAGCCATACGGAGTCAGACCTGTGGAATGTATTGAGACATTCAAGAGAGAAAATCGTGATCTTATTATCACGCTTCATCATTAGTCACACTACCATATTACATAAAGAAATAATGAAAGCAGCCACTAAAAATTGAAAAAGAATGCATTATTGCTTTTCACGCTTTACCATTAGTCGCACTACCAGGTGAGTAGGTGACAGTTTGTTTGTTATCAAATACATATTCAAAATGGTTGGTTTAACGCAGAATTAACCCTATCTATCTGATCATCTATCCTTATCTTATATTTAGAGTTGCAGCAACAAAAAGCCCAGTCATATTTGTTGGAACCGGAGAACATATAAATGAGTGTGAAGCTTTTAATGTTAAACCATTTGTCGGCCGTCTTTTAGGTTAGCATCTCTTTGATTAAGTAATTATTATGAAGTTTTTTATACGCACCTAAATTATATTTTAAAGAATGTTTGGAATTTTTAATTTTTTTTATATTAACTATCACACTTTTTGTTTAACAAGGATTCTTTTTGTTTGTCGGTATTTTCTTGGCACAATTTATATTAGTAACTGTACTTATTACTTCTATCTAATGTATTGCCACCATATTACCACAATAGACATCGATTTAAGTCTATACATAATGCATGGTCATTGTTGTACAATTGAAATTCTACGACATAAAAAGGTAGTTGTGACTGTAAGACTTGCAAAATATATTCCAAGAAAAATCAACAGATGGCTTTGCTTTTGTAGGTGTGTATTTTGTGGATTTCCTTGTATATATTTACATGCTAATACTTTTACTAACTTGAGTTATAAACCTGGTCACAGGTACTAAAGGGCATGCCACCATTAGAAATGCTTGGTTTTACCAAAATAATAAAAGAACGGGTGATTACTACTGTATGTGCTTTTGTTTTCTTAATCATATTTGATGTACTCTTACTTTTTAACAATTTATTTTATATCTGTTACCCTTAGGTTCATATTACAGAATTTTGAGCTTTCGCTAATTTTCCATATTTGCTTCACCACTCTATTGTTAGATGTTGATATACCTTAGCAAGCCTATCTTAATGTGGGCGAGTGCCAAAACTTTTACTAATAGTGTTTCGACCCTTAACCCTGACCTTTTCTTTTCTCTTTTCTTTTTTCTTTTTTTTAACCAAGTAGATAAAAGCAAATATCATAAGAGCACTTGGTAGATTGTCAAGATTTGTTTCATGTTCAGTCGTTCACCACAAGATGTTCACGAGATTCCTACAACTTTGCCTGTTCAAGTTACTCTAAACATATGCTTATGTCAATTATAGACATTGTTGATTTCACAAAATTTGATTCCCATTTATTCTTTTTAATTTTGATTGAAAATGTGGGATTATAAACTCGGTACACATATGTGAAGTTCTATTTTGAAGAGATTATCAGAAAGCTTTAATTGTCACCCGCGAAACCCGCGGGTCTATAGTCTATATATATATATATATAACAATATGCGCATGACGTCATCAAATGCAGGATTGCCCAGTAATGCCCAGTAATGCCATGTCATAATGCCACCTAAGCAATATTTGATTAAAATTTCAAAATTTTTTCCACCTAAGCAATATTGATTTTAATAAAATTTCGTTTTTTATTAAAATTTGTTTGTTGATCCGAAGTTAAAAATTTATTAAAATTGTCCTTTGCAAGATTCGAACCTAAGCCATTTAATCCACATACAAATGCTTCAACCACTAGACCAAGTCATTTTTTTGTGATTTACAATACAAAATAAGTAATTCATGCTTAAAAGTTTGATATTGTTAAGCTATATTTAAGGAATAAATCACATATCTTTTCCTTAAATATAGTTCCACAATATTAATTTGTTGAATTAATAATATACTTTTTGTCAAAAACCCTAATATCACGTTTTCTCCTCCATTCTTCAACTGTACGAATAATATTTTTTGTTCTCTAATTTGTGCAGGTTTACAAAAGGCTTGAGACTCATGTATCCTGTTAAGCACACATATTGGTTTGACATCTACAAGGTATGTATTCATTAGTCTCATTTGATTTTGCTAATAAATCATATGAATATTGTTTCTTAAACTTATGATTGGTGATTGGTAATGTGCAGGTCATTCATGTTCTCATCATGCATGTAAGCATGTATTGTATGTCGAAATCTATATAGGATAACTTTTTTCCAGAACCCTAATATTAGCATAATCAGTGATAACATATACGTAAAAAAAAACTGCGGTTCATTCATGATATATTTTTTCTCTAAAACCCTAATATCCTTTTTTTTCCTCACAATCATTCATCTAACTTTTTCTTTCTGAATTGCAGGATCTTACTTTTAAATTACAGGTTCGGATCGTATCAGAAAGAATTAGCATTGGTACCCTTACTATGCTGACCATTTTTTTTACTTCTTATCCTTACTATCTTTTTATTCTTGCATATGTTGCTTAACAATGATATTTTGTTTTTGGTGCAGATTTGGGAATTGGGACATATTGCAGATCAAGTTGTCGCAACGCATTAAATACTGTTGGTACATTGAATGTAAAGTAACCATTGAAGAATCAGGTAAAAATCAACTTTTTTACAATTAGCAGATTATGTCTAAAGTGATTATCTATGTTTTGGATTGCTTAATTATTTGATTAAGAAATAAGCAAATAGCAACCTGCTTTTTTAAGTGCTAATTACTCTTTAATAGGCAAATAATCAATTTAACCAACCTGTTAGAACTACTTATACTCAGTCGGGTTTTTATTCATGATCGGTTAGGAGAAGAAAAAAAGAGTCGAGTTATAAAATCTAGGTTATTACTGGTTTTCATTGTTAGTTGCTTCACAACAAGGTAAATGCTTCTAAATCTTTGTTTTTGATATTATGTCTGATTTTTTAGGTCCAGGAAAAATGGAGCTTGGTCTTGGAATTGTAAGTATGGTTTTTTTTTACGTCACCAAAGTATTATTGTACATTTGAGTTTTTGATTTATATTGTTTTTAAAGCTGATTAACTTGTATTGCTTCAGCATGGAGAACCTAACCTGTGGATTTGGTGGTATCTCATGTATTGAAGCGGATACTATCAGAAGTATGTCAATTCCATGCAAATCTTTATTTTTGATATTATGACTGATTTTTTAGGTCCAGGAAGAATGGAGATTGGTCATGGAATTGTAAGTATGGTTTTCTTTTTACGTCACCAAAGTATTATTGTACATTTGATTTTTTGATTTATATTGTTTTTAAAGCTGATTAACATGTATTGCTTCAGCATGGAGAACCTGGTGCAATTGTAACAGACATCCAACCTGTGGATTTGGTGGTATCTCATGTATTGAAGTGGATACTCTCAGAAGTATGTCAATTTCATGCAAATACAGATTTAATGGTTTTATCTGAGTACACTGTCTTGATTTGTGTTGTTTTCCATCTTTTCCTTGAAGGGTCCTGTAATATGTCAATCTTCTGCTTTCTGTTACGAAAAGACAGGAACTTGGGACGTTTCCTAAATTAGGCAACATACTCTCCTGGTCACTCCTACATTATCAAAATTTTCTCTTCACTGTATGAATCACGACTTTCAACTTAATGGCACCTTTCTTTCGATCTTTTTTATTCCTCTTTCAGTCTATGAAACCAACTATGTTCCAGTCAAACGTGGCATTCGTGTTATTCTGATGATTAATGGGTATATACTCTCTTTTGGTTCTTCTTTATTCAAATTTGCTATCTTGGCATGCATTTGCAACATTAACATTTTAAGGGAAGACAAGAGTTACATTGTACTTATAATACTTTTTCAGTACACTGTAATGTGAAGTTTATGTCATTCTTTTGTATAATATGAGTATATATTGGTTTTTGCATACTGCAAAGCTTATTTTGTTGGTTTTTATATGTGCATACCATTATATTTTGTATAATTCGCAATTAGTGACATTTGCTTGCGGTTTCTTGATTTGATTCATGAACTGAGAATACTCAAATCTTGATTTTTAGGTTTTGAAGAATCTTGGAATATAAGTGAAGATGCAACAGAATGCTTTGAGTTTTAAGGGCGGTTTGGATATGCTATTCACGAAGTTTTTGCCGATGATATGCCCTTTTCTAATGCCGCTGATAATTTGGGCATGTTTTATCTTTTCGTTAGTATCTGATAGCCTCAATTTCAGTGTTCATGTTCTAACATTGTAATTCGCCCATTTTTTTTATCTCAGATAGTTTGCCAATGAATCGAATGCCTTTTACTTATGGAACGAGTACCGTTACTTAGCGTCTTTCGAACAGTAAAGGAGCAAGTCGGTATACACCTGATGTCTTATTGATTGATAAAGGGAAGCGAAAGCTACACAATGTTGAAGAACGTCTTACACAATGCGGTTTCTTGTTTGTATGTTTTATTAATCTTCTTTTTGGTTTTTTTTTTTTTTTTTTGAACGGCATTAATCTTCTTTTTGGTAACAACTTTGGTTGGAAATTTAGACATCCATTTGTATCTAACAGCGATTTTATGTGTATTGCAGATCATGTTGATTCACCACGTGGAAGTTGTACATTATAACGGTCACCTTACTGCATACGGTCACTACAAAAAAAAGGCCTATAGTGACGAGAATTTAATGACGACTTATATATTTCGTCACTAATTAGTGACGATATATAATTGTCGTCACTATTTATCGTCACTTGCATATATAGTCACGAAATTTTCGTCACTCATCTAGTCACGAAAAAGTTTTGTCACTAACTTGACTATTGCAATTAATTCAATAATTTTCTTAATGTAATCTTATTAATCAATACATTTATCACAATCAAATCAATAATAATTTATTTTTCTTATTTTTCAGTTTTTCAAGTTTTAAAAGAAAAAAAAAAGTCAAGTATTTGATAAACAGTAAAAAAAAAAGTCTAAGTTTTTTAAAAATGTTTACTAGTATTTTATTATAAAAAAGTTTACTTTGGCCAAATAAAACATGATTCAGATAAAAAAGTTTACAATTCACTTGGATCTAAAACACGCGGATCTAAAACCCGAATAAAAACCCGACCCGAAATAACTTTACTATGTAACTTCAGATTTGGGGCAAATTCACTTGTTTCAAATTCAATACAATAGTGAAACTAAGCTTTTCACCACAACTATGTAGCTTTTCAATTAAGCTTATTAAGCTGATCACGGTTCATAAGCTCTAAGTGTTGTTGTTCATAAGCTCACGGTTGATAAGCTCACGGTTGTTCATAAGCTCACGGTTCATCCAGAGGTCACGGTTCATAAGTTCACGGTTCATAAGCTGTTCATATCAGATTGCTATCTGTTCATAAGCTCATGGTTGTTCATAAGCTCACGTTCATTATTTGATTGCTGTAAGTGTTCACGTTCATTATGAGTTTAGCTGAGTTGATTTGATGAAATTATTTGATTGCATGCCAACTGTTCGATAAAATGTCTAGAAAAATTAGGCGGTAACAAAATGTAGGTAATATGAAATAATATGAAATTAGTTGTTAGTAATAGTTACTGGTAAGCGAATTGCGGTTAAAAGTTAGTAATAGTGGAATTATATCTGTTTATATTGATTATAGTAATAGTTATTGATCACTGATCAGTTTATATCTGTTTAGATATGTTATGTGGTTATAGCAACTCAATACTGAAGTGTTTGTTAGTGGTAACAAAATGTATGCAAACACATTGGTTAACTAGTGTCTTTAGGATGTTGAACTGAGATCGTGTCCGAGATTATGATTGTAACAATTTAAAAGCTAAAAGTGAATTTTGAAAGATCAGTTGTGTATTTATTTCTCCAGGTTTATTGATTTTACCATAAAAAAATGGATAAGTCTTGGATGAACATACGCGATAGGATAAATGATCCAAGATATGAGTCTGGTGTGATAGAGTTTCTAGATTTTGCATACCGTGACATAGATAAGTCATCGGCTATTCCATGCCCCTGCAAAAGCTGTAACAATTTTCGTGATAAAAATAAATACATTGTATATACACATTTGATGCAAAATGGAATTTCTAGAGGTTACAAAATGTGGAATTATCATGGAGAGGACTCAGATGATGACGGTGGTGGTGATGATGTGTCATTTGATGAAAGTAATGGAGCTACCGAATATATGAGCGATGATGACCTTGATGAGATGTTGGATAACATAGGACAAAGTACTTGGGGTGATGATTGGCAGACTAGAAGCAACTCTTCAAGTCCTGTTGACAAAAATTTAAACACTCTTCGAAAATTGTTAAATGAATCACAGGAAGAGCTTTATGAAGGATGTGAAAATTTTTCAAAGTTTTCTTTCGTTGTTACCATTTTACATTTGAAGACAACTAGTGGTTGGTCGGTGAAATCATTTGATGCAGTGCTTGATTTATTTAGAAAAGCTTTGCCAACTCCATCCTCAGTTCCGAAGAACTTTTATGAAGCAAAAAAATATGTGCGTGATTTAGGGTTCGGAGGAGAGAAAATACATGCGTGCGTTAATGATTGCATTCTTTATAGAAATAAGTATGCATATCACACCCACTGTCCAAACAACCGGTGTAAGGCACCTCGATTTAAGAAAAAGGTACCACAAAAGGTTGTTAGATATTTTCCACTCATACCTAGGCTTCAAAGGTTGTTTATTGATAAGCAAGTTGCGTCTGATATGAGGTGGCATAAGGAGAAATGCGTTCATGATGATAACATAGTTAGACATCCTGTAGACACCGAGGCTTGGAAACACCTTGACAAAATTGATCCTCCATTCGCTAGTGATCCACGAAATATACGCTTAGGTTTGGCAACAGATGGATTCAATCCATTTGGTAACCTAAGTAGTTCACATTGCATATGGCCTGTCTTTATTGTCCCATATAACTTGCCTCCGTGGAAATGTATGAAAGACCCATACATGTTCATGTCGATGTTGATTCCAGGTCCTCAATCACCTGGACTTAATATTGATGTTTACCTGGAACCTCTAATCGATGAACTTAAGGATTTGTGGGCCGGTGTCGACGCTTATGACACACTAAGAAAAGAGTATTTTACACTACGTGCGGCCCTGTTGTGGACTATAAATGATTTTCCAGCGTATGGTATGCTTTCTGGTTGGACTGTTAAGGGTTACACAGCTTGTCCAACATGTATGGATGAAACTTCTTCTCAATATTTGAAATGCGGTAGAAAAGTATGTTACATGGGACATCGAAGATTTCTACCATTGTCACATAGATGGCGAAAGGATAAAAAGAATTTTGACGGGTCAGTGGATGATCGGGAACCGATTGCACCTAAATCTGGAGATGAAGTTTTGTATGATATCCATTGTTCCATTGGTGGCCCGCATTCCTTTGTTAACAAAAAGAAGCATAAGTATTCAGAAGAACGAAGAGGGTGGAAAAAGAAAAGTGTGTTCTTTAATCTTCCGTATTGGGCTAAACTAAAAGTGAGACACAACATCGATATCATGCATGTCATTAAGAATGTGAGTGAAAGTCTAACGGGAACATTATTTAACATAAAGGGTAAGACTAAAGACACGTGGAAATCTCGTCAAGATCTAATGGACCTAGGGTTGAAGAAAAGCTTACATCTACAACCAAGAGGTGAATCATTCATGATTCCTATGGCTTGCTACCATTTGACAAAGGATGAGAAACACAAGATACTAAACTTGCTCATGTCACTCAAATTCCCGGATGGACTTGCCTCAAATATATCTAGGTGCGTAAAAGAGGGAGAACTTCAAATGTCTCGTATGAAAAGTCATGACTTTTATGTTTTCATTCAACGAGTTTTACCTTTATCAATTAGGGGTTGCTTAACAAAGGAGGTTCGGCTCGTGCTATATGAGCTAAGCGAATTTATCCGGATAATATGCTCACGGACTATGCACCTAGATATTCTTGAGAAACTAGAAGAGAAAATTGTTGTCATTTTGTGTAGGCTGGAACGAATATTTCCTCCTTCATTCTTTGACATTATGACTCATCTTTTGGTCCATTTACCCTATGAAGCAAAGATGGCAGGTCCAGCCCAATATAGATGGATGTTCTCATTTGAGAGGTAATCATATTTATCAAATGTTGATGCGCGTGATGTGTCGTTGCGGTTTAGCAGTTTTAATGCCTACTCAAGTTTTAAATTTATATTTAGCCGACTTATCAATAACACACACACTTAAAGAGCAGTGTACCCGGTCAGTATGAATATAATGGTAAGTAGAGTGTCGATCACTAAGAGTGAAACGTATTATCTAGTTATTCTAATCAGTATTTTAATATATTAAGTTAGCTATACAACCTATTCTAACGCAAGGGGGGTTCAGCCTGAGAGACTGGCACGATTTGGTTGCAATTAAATAATAAACTAAACCAATAGGCACGAATCAGCAAGTAGCACACACGTACACAGATAAATACTCGAGACAATAAGAGGGCTGTCCTTATGATAAGTAGTTTGTCACTTGTTTTATTGCTAGTGTTATATGAAGTGTATAGTTCGATGCAACGCACCGAGATTAAGTCCTTTCTCATTGGTTCTAATCTTATCGGCGAGTAAACCCTTAATGATTACTTATGACTATCCCGTTTATCTTTCTCCTACTTTTCTACAGACCATAGAATGCATAGGCGATCTAATAAACAGGCGAGGGCAGAGGCATGGCGACCCGATCAACGCTCAGCTAGACACAGAGGTTATCAATGCACTAATAAAAGTTACCAATGACATCAACATATAAACTTTAATTAATGAGAAAGCAGTTTTAAGGGAGTGCAATCTTTCCGTTGTCACATTACACAAGCCACCAATCTTGATGAATTAAAGTTTACTAACACAATAAAACAAAACTACTTAATGAATTAAACACATGCAGCACCTTCTTACAGCTCTTGTATCTTTGATTTGGGTGTGTCTTGTGCTGCTGCCTTGACTGAATTCGTCCTAGGTTTCTGGTCTTCGGTCTTCGTATATAATATGTGTCACACCGAATTCGTCTGGTCTTGGGGTATTTATAGTTTCTGTCTGAGGGTAAGATGCGGCGCATTTACTTAACTTCGCGTGGGGTCCAAGATTATAATATTCAGGAATATTCGTACACCGCCAGAAGATGCGGCGTATCTTCATCTTTGGATGCGGCGCATGTCCTCTTGTATCTTGGATCGTATCTGGTGAAATATTGATAGTGATGCGGCGCATGTAATGAGTGAGATGCGGCGCATCTGGAGCAGATTAGTCTTGATCTTGTACATTTCAGTAGACTCTTAACTTCTTGCATGTTTTGCTCCATAATTAGTCCAAAATCGCCAAGTTTCACCAAATGCTTGTTTTCAACTGAGAATTACAAAAGTAAACGATTAAGTATCAATCCTCATACATAATATAGTAAAACAAGTCAAATTAATAGGATAAATGATAGTAATAAAATGTACTTATTTGAGTTCATCAAATGTCTTAAAACTTCCTAATTGTCTTGATACCAATTACTTTTTGTTTCATTAGGAAAATGCGTATTTTAAAGGGATATGTTACAAACAAAGCTCGTCCAGAAGCATGCATAGCTGAAAGATATATAGAAAATGAATGTGTAACATTTTGTTCTATGTATCTCAATGATGTTGACACTGTTTTCAACAAGATTGAACGCAACAATGAAATGATACATCCTGGTGGTGAAATTTCTGTTTTCTCAAGCAAAGGGCGTCCAATTGGTGGTTACAGAACATGTGATTTGAGTGAAGGTGAATTAATGAAGATTCATACATACATATTAAATAATTGCCCTGAAATGGAAGAACTTATAAAGTAAGTACACTTTTCTATATTAAGAAATTTATACTTTATTTTTTTGGTTGTAACTTACTAAAATTTTAATATCTTCAGTGAACACAAAGTTGAACTAGAAGAAGAAAATTCTAACGATGTAAATGCACGTCATGACAAACAATTTGCCTCATGGCTTCAACAACGTGTAAGAACTACTTTTGAGATTTAAAATTTTCTTGAATTTAAAAATGAAAATGACAAACCTTGGTTAACCAATAAGTTATATGTTGTATTTGTTTAGGTGAATACTTGTTTGCATTCTGAAATCCGGATTCTAGCCCATGGACCTTTTAAGTCAGTGAATATTTATAGTGGATGTATAGCGAATGGGTATAAGTTCCACACCCAAAATCGTGAAGAGAATAAGAAATGTCAAAACAGCGGGGTAGTAGTGAGAGGTGACCATGGGTCAAACATGATCAACTATTTTGGGATTTTACAAGAAGTGTTGGAACTGGTATACTTAGGAGGAAATAAAAGAGTGTTAATATTCAAGTGTGAATGGTTTAAGGTTGATAATGCGAATGGACTGCAAGTTGACAAAGAATCTGGAAGTACTAGCATAAATAAGTCTAGAAAATGGTACATAGATCAACCATACATTCTTGCATCCCAAGCTAAACAAGTTTTCTATGTACCAGATTTAAAATTAGGCAAAAATTGGTATGTGGTGGAAAGTAATGTCCCGCGCACGTCGTTTGATGTTCCAGTAGTAGAAGTAGCAGAAGTGTATCATAGTTAATAAGCAATCCGAAGTGTATCTTCTATATTGTATATCTGATGCAACATAAACTAATAAACTGTTTTTGTAAATTAAGCATGAGTATGTTAAGCTGTTTTAGGGAGTGTTTCAGATTGCTTATTTTTAGGTGCTTCTTTGTGTATAATACTAGTTATTGACCAACACTTGAAACTGGAAGTCAGAATAATGCCAAGATGATACCTACTGTGTATGTCTCTATGGTGTGACTTTCATTACTTACTCTACTTTACTTCTGTATTTTTGATGCTGAAAAAAGAAATATGAATGCTACTGGAAGTCAGAATAATGAAGGGGTGGTGAGCCCAAGTCGTCAAAAATTGAAGCAAAAACCAGGGAAAAACAAGGTAAATGAAATTTTGGAAAATATTTAAACAAAATAGGTTGATTGGGTGCATTTTCTTTATTCATCTCTCCACTTATTATACTGTGGTTACTATGTTCTGTAATTGAAATACTTTATGCCTTAATATGTTATTTAGGAACAAAAAATGATGAATGCCAGGGTGAGTCAAAATTTGAAGCAAACGTTAGCGGAAAACACACATCCGCCAGTTGAGGTAAAGGTTGCGGAGTGGGTCCTCCTATGTGAAAGGTTTGCGAGCGAAGAGTTTCAGGTTCTAACATACCACTTCTAATTTGTTTATGTAGTTTTATTGTAAAGTTTACATGTAAAACTAAATATATGTCTTTTTCTTTTAATGTAACAGAAACTAAGCACTACAAATAAGCAGAACAGATCTTTTAATGAGATTCCACCTACTAATGGCACGAAGTCGGTTGCAAGGGTAATTCACGGGGTAAGTGTGATGAGATATTATTCTTGGTCACCCTTCATAAAACAGTATGTTTTGCTTTGGTTATAACTGTTTACTATAATTTGAAACAGAAAAGGAAGCGAGGGGTGGAAGTAACGGCGATTGGAGGATTCAAGATAGCCCACTTCGTAGAAAAGAAGCAAGCAATGATCAATGATAAGGCTGATAAGCTTTGGGTATTTTCTCCTACTGCATCTTTGGCACTAAATTCTTTATATTCATTTCTCAATGCACATAATAATAGGTTTGTTCTGTTAGAAATGTGAACTAATTTGATGTTTGGGAGTGCCTTTGTAACCAGCTTATCTGCTTATTATTGTGATACCAGTAGTTATGCTAGAATTTCTGTGCTACTGGTTTTTTATCCTTCCCTTTTTCATATACGATATTGTAGATAAAATCTAAGGAAATGTATGCCTCGTGTTCATTTATCTTGCACCAGATATTATCGTTTGAAGTTCTATTTTATGAGTTTTGTAATAAGTTGTGAAAAGTCCTTGCTGATCAGCATCTTTCTTTTTCTGTCTTGTTGTTAATAGTAATGCCGTTTTGTAATCTAATGTTTCTTGAGATATAGTTACTGATATCGGCTTTCTTGGTTTCCAGTGTGATTTAAAAAATAAGGAAGCTAGTTCTTCAAGTACATCGGCTGAGATTTGCATGGAAGTACTAGGTCATATTCCGGGACATATAAGGGGGCGATCAGCTTCTACTAGGCATATTTTTGAGACTGAAAGCTTACGAATGGATCTCAATTCAGAAAAGGAAAAATCAAAGCAGTTAGAGAAAGATCATCTCGAATTGAAGGAAGATCATCTCAAACTACAAAAAGAGCATGTGAGCCTTACAAAAAAAGTGAACTTTCTGTTGAAGCACTTTACTGCATGGCAATCTGCTGGAAATGTAAGTTCATATTTTATAGAGTATTAGGATCCACTTTGTTCATTACAACGTGTCAACGTAGATAAAAAAAATCCAGAATTAGTATGAGAAAATGCTTGAAAATTAGGACAGAAATACCAGGATTAGGATCCACTTTGATAATTGAGTTACTCATGCTAGTATATCAGGAGCAGGTTATTGTTGTTTACATAACAAAAATAAGAATAATGACAATAAAAATGGTATACCAGGATTATGTTTGTTGAAGATAGTTCATGTCTTATAGATTTGGATGAATCTGCCACATAAACAGGCTGTTTCTTTCCCGTGAAACTAGACCCCAGGGGTTTCTAAATTCCAACAGTATAGGAAACTTAATTTGACTTCTGGATCAGTACAGTTTAACTGTTGAAGTTGGAGTAAAAACAGGAAATATTTCACAGCTTCTGTTTCTTGACTACTTGCTTCAGAATTGTTACTTGCATCTGCATCATTTAGTTTTTTTACTTTATAGTAAAAAGACTCTTACCAAGCTATGTCATAACTCATAAGCTGCAATTTTCATGGTCTGAGTTATGAACTCTGAAGCATTGAGCATGCAAGTTTAGGAAACTATACTCTGGTGTTTACTAGTTATAACTTCAGTATTGAATGTAGACTTTGTATAACCTGTTCTGTTGATCCGCTAGACCCATAATCAGATATATAACTTCAGTATTGAATGTAGACTTTGTATAACCTGTTCTGTTGATCCGTTAGACCCATTCAACCCATGATTGTGAGAAAATTGACCCACATAACACAATTTAGCTGATGTACGTCCATAAGATTGCTTATTTAAGTACTGTATAATGGAACTTTCACTCTCGTATATAAGCAGCAACAGTTGTGAATAATGGCTACTTAGGCTTGGCTTGGGAATAGGTTAAGTCCATGCATGACCTGAATCATTTGTGTTATGTGTATACAGTAAATTTAGGTTTTATTTCAACCTATAATGGGCGAAATGGGTATTATAACTGATGATGTGCTTTGAAATTATTATTTTTATGCAGGAGACTGAGGATGATGATATGGCCGAAGATTATGAAGATTATGATGAGGCTCGAGATGATGTTTAGTTTAAGTGCATGATATACTTGTAGTAACACTTTACCACTTGAGGATTCTTTTACAGAATCATTATTATCTCTTTATAACTTTCTGGTTGAAAGTATTTGTTACAAATCGAATAATCGTTGGACATAATTGATGTTTCAGCTTTGTTATGGATTTATTGACTAAACAAATGTCTTTTTCCATTTTGTCTATAAATACCCATATTTACGATTGTAGGTACCGCATTATCGAGATATAGGATTTTGGAAAGTGACGAAATATTTCGTCACTATTGGACGTTAAGTTCACCCAAAAAATGACGCTTTTCTTTCGTCACTAATTTCAGCAAATAGTGACGACTTTAGCCACTGTAGTGATGAAATTAAGTGACGAAATGGGTTGTCACACACCCATAAGTGACGACTTTAGCTCGTCACTAAATTTAGTGTCAAATTCCAATATCGTCACTATTAACTTAGTGACGGAGCTATAGTGACGACAAGTGACGACCTTGATTTTCGTGACTAATCCGGTTTAGTGACGATTTTTCCACCTTTAGTGATGATTTTCCTGTCGTCACTATAGCCCTTTTTTCTTGTAGTGGGTATTCGGGATGCCAATGAAAGGATTCCTACCACTACTCACCCTTGCTATGCACGTAAAACTGATTTACCCGTTATTAGGTTTAGGTTTATTCTCAATACTTTGGTTGCAAAGAAGATCTATAATAGTGTACTTGGCTTAGAGTTAGGTTTTATTCGAGGTTTTTGCAGTGGTAGTGATTTGATTGTGAATCGAGTTTGAGTTGGTAATGAGTTAGATATATAGTTGATGGTTCGGCTACGAAGAAGAAGGTCCCAAAAATAAGCAGTTAAGCAGAACAGTGTTGAAAATTTAGTCATGTGCTAAAAGTTTAAACTCATTCAATTAATTTATGATGTTGGTTTGGCCTGTTTTTTCTTTGGCTTGCAGATCATGTTGATGACTGATATGTTGTGTTGCTTTTAGGTAGTTGGAACCCTTGCGAACATACAAGAACGACATGATGCGGTAAGGGAAGTAGAAAAAGAAGCTTCTTGAGTTGCAACATGTACGGTTTTACATACCTAATGTTAATTTAGAATAGAAGAATGTCCTCCATGTCTCCAAGATTTTGGTCACTTTATTTATTTGATACTGGGATTTTTCCAAACAATCCTGTCTCCTGATTATTACTATTGATTAATTAAACACATAAAGGATCAATCTCATGTAATCATATATCAAGAACATGAAAGTAAACTTACTTGATGATAGAACCGACTGAGGATTACGATTAGATGACGAAGCCATAGCGTTAGGGTTAGTCGATTCCGGTAGTGATGTCAATAATCCGATGGAGGGATTTCTCTCAAGAGTTATGGTGTTTGATATGAGAGAATATTTTCTTGACAAGATACAGGAAAATAACCACAACCCTTGGATTATATTTCTGTTATGGTCGTTACTTCCATCAAGTAACCGCCATTTGGTATTTAGGGTATAATATGTCATTAAGGCATAGTCAAGGGTCTAAATGGTCTAAGGCCATATTAAAAGGATTAATTCTAACATTCTCCCACTTGGCCATAAGACCATTTATTCATATGTACATAAACCAGAAAAATTATATTGGTCAATTACAAGTTTATGTGAATAATCATAATTCCATAATAGAACCAAAGCAAAAAGATACAGCCACACGTGTCGCGTTTGACACAGGACCCCCATCGATTATACTAATGGTACTAATCTGAAATATGTGATTTCATTAAGCCAAAATGACAAAAGAGTAATGTGGTACACATAAGGTTGTCTATAATGAAACATAAGTGTACACAGTTAAAAGTAAACATAGACAAACTATATATTATAGTGAAGGATATTATCTTAAAGCGCTTGTTTTGAAGTTATACATAATCATAAAATAGTGCAGTAACTACAACATTATATAAGGTCTTGACGTAAACCCATTCTAGCAACATGGCCTTGAAATACTTTGGGTGGTAGACCTTTAGTTAGCGGATCCGCAAGCATTTCATGAGTTCTAATGTGCTCGATACATATACGTTGTTCCTCCACTCTTTCACGTACGAATAAGTACTTTGTATCGAGGTATAAACCAGCTCCAGTTGAACTATTACTGTTCGAGAAGCTCACGGCTGCGCTATTATCGCAGTAAATCTTTAATGGCCTTGAGATGGAGTTAACAATTTTGAGTCCAGTGATCAAATTTCTCAACAACATTGCATGGCATGTCGCATTATAAACAGAAACATACTCAGCCATCATTGTTGAGGTCGTCGTTAGCACTTGTTTTTTACTCTTCCAAGAAATAGGCCCACCTGACAGCATGAAAATATATCCCAAAGTTGACCTACTAGAGTCTTTGCATTTCGCAAAGTCTGAATCCGAGTATCCAATAACTTCAAGGTTGTCGGATCTAGTGTAAGTTAATTTGTACTCCTTCGTTCCTTGAAGATATCGCAATACTTTCTTAGCAGCTTTCCAGTGATGTAGGCCAGGATTAGATTGAAACCTGCCTAACATGCCACATATAAAAGCGATATCTGGTCGAGTACAAACTTGAGCATACATTAAGCTTCCCACTACGGAAGCATAAGGAATTCGCTTCATTTCCTCATGTTCAACCTCAGTTTTTGGACATTGATGAGACCCGAAAACATCACCCTTAATTACGGGAGCGACCGTGGGGGAGCAATGTTGCATATTGAACCTATTGAGTACGCGTTCAATATATGCCTTTTGGGATAATCCTAATGTCCCATTGGCTCGATCTCGGTGAATTTCAATTCCAATTACATACGAAGCTTCACCGAGATCTTTCATGTCAAAGTTTCTAGAAAGAAAACATTTTGACTCATGCAACAAATCAATATTATTACTTGCTAAAAGGATATCATCAACATAAAGCACAAGTATAATAAAATTGCTCCCACTCATTTTGAGGTATACGCACTGATCTACCAGATTCTTGATGAAGTTGTGTTTTTTCATTACTTCATCAAATTTTAAATACCATTGACGGGATGCTTGCTTAAGCCCATAAATAGATTTCTTGAGTTTACAAACTAAATGTTCTTGGCCTTTAGATTTAAAACCTTGCGGTTGGGCCATGAACACATCTTCATGTAAATCTCCATTAAGAAATGCTGTTTTGACGTCCATTTGATGTAACTCTAAGTCAAAATGAGCTACAAGGGCCATTACGATCCTTAGAGAGTCTTTTCTCGATACTGGAGAAAATGTTTCTTTATAATCTACACCCTCTTTTTGAGTATACCCTTTTGCAACCAAACGAGCTTTGTATCGCTCGACATTTCCATTTGGGTCAAGTTTGGTCTTGAAGACCCACTTGCATCCAACGGGTTTTGCACCCTTTGGTAATTCAGCAAGTTCCCAAACGTTGTTTTTGCTCATTGAGTTTAGCTCATCATTCATTGCTTCCCTCCAATGAGCTGATTGGTCACAATTAATGGCATCCTCATATGATTCAGGGTCATTGCATTTCCCTAAGTCAAAATCAGCCTCATTCAAATAGGTATAGTAATCGTCAAAGTTTGTGGGCTGCCTATGTCGTTGTGACCTACGCAACGGTTGTTGAGTTTCTTGTGGTTCAACATTAATTTAGTGGTTAGGTTCATTTTCCTCGACATTATTTGGATGATCTTGAGCAATTAAGTGATCATTCGAGGTTTCAAGTGGTGTGTTAATCGGGATGGGCACATGAATTATTGGTGTCTCATCTCGAGCCTCTTGAAGTTCAATTCTTCTAAATGAACCGCTCCCACTATTGTTAGAATTTTCAAGAAACTCTGCGTGGCGTGTCTCAACAATTCTGGTACTATGAGACGGGCAATAAAATCGGTAACCCTTTGATCGTTCTGGGTACCCAATGAAGAAGCAACTAATGGTTTTCAAGTCCAGTTTTCGTGATTGAGGATTGTATAACTTAGCTTCGGCTGGACATCCCCAAACCCTTAAATATCGTAAGCTGGGTTTTCTTCCTGTCCAAATTTCATATGGTGTTTTTGGAACAGATTTTGAAGGAACTCTATTAAGGATGTGGACAGCCGTTTTCAATGCCTCAGTCCAAAGAAATTCAGGAAGGTTTGAATTTGCTAACATACTACGAACCATGTCCATAAGGGTGCGATTTCTCCTCTCAGCTACACCATTTTGCTGAGGGGTACCCGGCATGGTATATTGGTTAATAATCCCATGATCTTTACAAAAGTCAAAGAAAGATCCAGGAGCTTGACCAACATCCGTATGTCTGCCATAATATTCACCTCCCCTATCCGATCTCACCACTTTAATTTTTCGGTTAAGTTGATTTTCAACTTCCGCTTTAAATGTTTTAAACATTTCAAGTGATTCGGATTTTTCATTAATTAAGAACAGGTACATGTAACGTGAGTAATCATCAATGAAGGTAATGAATGATTTATGACCACCAATGCCCGAAGGAAAAGGTCCACATATGTCGGTATGAATTAGTTCTAATAATCCGGTACTTCGTGTGGCACCTTTCTTATTTCCTTTGGTCATTTTTCCCTTTATGCATTCTACACATTTTTCAAAATCAGAGAAATCAAGATGGGGTAGAACTTCGTCTTTCACAAGTCTAGTCATTCTGTCTCGTGAAATATGGCCTAAACGTTGGTGCCATAATTTTGATGAAGTTTCTTGATCTTGTTTTCTCTTATTTTGATTCACATTCTCATTAACGTTAAATGATAATAGAGATTCCGAAAATTGATTATCTAAACATAACTTAAAGAGGTTTCCCTCTAGACAACCATTTCCAACAACACGGGAATTTAAACTAATATATACTTTATTGTATCCAAACGTAAATATAAAGTCATCAATAATTAGTTTAGATACAGATATTAAGTTTCGAGTCATGCTCGGTACATAAAGAGTGCCATAAAGATTTAAACAAAAGCCACCCTCCAATATTAATGAAAGGGTCCCAACAGCTTCTACGTTCAAATCAACTCCATTCCCGACTTTAACCGTTCGTTGGTTTCTTTCCAATCTCCGGATTGTACGGAATCCCTGTAAAGAATTAGCAATGTGTACCATGGATCCAGAGTCAATCCACCATGAATTAATAGGGACATTAATATTAAAGGATTCATTAATCATAAAAGATTCAAATATACCTTTCTTTGCTAACCAATCCTTGAATTTTGAACAATCCTTTTGAGTATGCCCTTTTTTATGGCAAAACTTGCATTTTGGACCGTCATGGAATGTGCTAGTACTTGCACCAGTTTTCTGGACTTTATTTGGAGTAGAATTATCTCCACTTGAACCTTTGCCCTTCCATGAGCCCTTTCTTTTATTGGTGTTAGTGGTAGCAACATGAACGATATCAGGCTTTTCAACTTTGAGGCGTTCTTCCTCTTGCACACACATGGCAATCAGTTCGCTCATTTTCCATTTCTCCTTTTGCGTATTGTAATTGATCTTAAAAGGACCAAATTGCACAGGGAGAGATGTCATAATGAAATGAACTAAGAAATTTTCACTGATTTCCATGTCCATGCCTTTCAGTTTGTTTGCCATATCGCTCATCATCATTATGTGCTCACGTACACCACTAACCCCGTCATACTTGGTAGTCAACATTTTAAGGATCAAAGTGCTTGCATGGGCTTTTGAAGTCCCTTTAAATTGTTCCTCTATGGAGCTTAAGTACTCCTTTGCATTCTCAGAGTCAGGAATGGCTCCTCGAATGGCAACGGATATGGAGTTCTTAATGATCATGAGAGACATACAGTTAGATCGCTCCCACTGTTCATAAGCACGTTTTTGATCTGCTGTACTATCAGCAGTAAGTGCAGCGGGATGATCGGTACGAAGCGCATGATCGAGGTCCATTACTCCAAGAGTAAGTTTCACTTGATCTCTCCATGTTGAGAAGTTAGTACCAGTTAAGGGTTCAATTCCGGACAAGTAACCCGTATTGGAAGTTAAGGTAGATGCTGACATAGATAGAAAATTAAATGTATGCTCAAATAAAACTAAAGGAATTGATGGGATATATATGTAAAGCATATCAGTATAAACATAAACCTATCATGAACACCAAAATAATAGGCATAAAGATGTTGTGCCTAATTATTAACCTCACGTTGGTTTAGTTAACAATTAAACCATTAATCATCTTTAACTAGACAAAACATGCACATATATCACATATCACCGTTGGGCAGAAACGTAACATATATGCTAATTATGCTAATATATATTTCATTGTTCAAGTTATCATACAAATAGCCGTTGGGTTCATTGAATAGTAACATGAACAATTATATAACATGGCATGAATAAACTCGTATATTAATTTAAATAACCAATCGTTGGAGTGATTATCTATATTAACATAAAAGTTGCCATTTAACATTAACAAATTCAAAGAGTTATGAATCTGGGTACGATGATAGTTTGGTTAACTACTGATCATATACACAAATTATTATGGAGTATATGAGTACTGGAATTATACGAACAGTTGATCACATAATATCATATCACTATGAATGTATCATGATATATATATAGCATAGCATGCATATGTTTCATGTATCTAGAAACTCTTTGAATGATTTTGTTTCTTATTCAACAGTTAGTATAATAATAGATTCGTGATATTCAAAGAGTAAAACAATAACATGGGCTTAAATCTTATCACTTATTTATTCATGTGCACAGAAACATTAATTTGCAGTAGCACATGGCAATACACTCATTGACTCATATATATCAATATTTCGAATTAATTTATTGAACAACATAATCAAGAGAATTGCGATACTTAATAATTAAATTACGCTATTCATTCAATTGACTAACAAAATGAATTATTCTATAAAGGCCCCTGATTCATACGCATCAACAAGCATCGTTATTATGCAATTCTCTTGGTTCACAGAACGCATCCAAACTTATCAGAACAATATTATTCCATGAGATTTAAACCGCTCTTGATACCACATATTGATTAATTAAACACATAAAGGATCAATCTCATGTAATCATATATCAAGAACATGAAAGTAAACTTACTTGATGATAGAACCGACTGAGGATTACGATTAGATGACGAAGCCATAGCGTTAGGGTTAGTCGATTCCGGTAGTGATGTCAATAATCCGATGGAGGGATTTCTCTCAAGAGTTATGGTGTTTGATATGAGAGAATATTTTCTTGACAAGATACAGGAAAATAACCACAACCCTTGGATTATATTTCTGTTATGGTCGTTACTTCCATCAAGTAACCGCCATTTGGTATTTAGGGTATAATATGTCATTAAGGCATAGTCAAGGGTCTAAATGGTCTAAGGCCATATTAAAAGGATTAATTCTAACAATTACAACTTGACAAACAGAATCATGTGTAAACAGTCATTTACAGACCGTTTTATCACCCTTAGGTGTCTGTTATCTTATATTACTACTCAGGTTATAATAAACATCCAAACATCCCCTTAGCTGCATGTAATTTATTTTAGTTACTTTACTGTTACTGTCTTCTGCCACCAAGTCGTGCTATAGTGTGGGTATCTCTCGCTCTTCAAATATTAGTTGAATTTGTGATGCAGGTGAAAATAGGTCTTCGAGTTCTTACTCTTCCAGTTGCTGATGAACTACCTACTGTGTACCAAACTCTTGGTGGGAATTACAATGAGAGAGTTCTGCCTTCAATTATTCATGAAACATTGAAAGATGTGGTTGCGCAGTATAATGCTAGCCAGCTTATCACTCAGAGAGAGGTATGTATCTGCCCTGTTCTGACCTACATCATGGCGCTTAACTGCTATATCTGTATTAAGTCCTATATAATATTGTGTCCCCACGACACCCTTTTTCTTTGATATATAATAACACTAACAGTATAGGCATGTTGATGGGTCCGATTTGCACAGATGATTTGATGTGACCCATAACCCAACTAATCTATGTAGTTGTGTGAAGTAGGATGAATGTGCTCAAGAGTGGATAATGAAGGATATGTATTTATGATGGAGGAAGTTGAAAACAAAAGAAATGATCAAATAGAACAAACACGAAAAGATTTGTGTAATGATATGCATAAATAATAAAGCATCAAAGAGTAATAATGTAATGATGCTGTAAATAAAAACAAATAAGCCTAACTGATGCGCTCGTGGTCAAGACGTAACTGTATGTATGGATTAGAAAGAGACAGTAAATAAGTAAAAATAAAAATAAAAATAGAATCTATTCTATTATTAACTGGGCATATTATGATGTTAACAGATACTAAATTATGTATGTACATGTGATGTGCAGGCTGTTAGTAGGGAGATAAGGAAAATACTGACAGAGAGAGCTGCCAATTTCAACATGGCACTGGATGATGTGTCCATAACAAGTCTTACTTTTGGGAGGGAATTTACTGCTGCAATTGAAGCCAAGCAAGTGGCTGCACAGGAAGCTGAGAGGGCCAAGTTTGTTGTAGAGAAGGCTGAGCAAGACAAGCGAAGTGCTATCATCAGAGCACAGGTCAGACTTTTACACATTTCAGTTAAATTATTTGACTAAAGGTTGCAGATGGGTGGGTCAGGATGGTTTCCTAAACACGAAGGGTTCTGGTTGAAACTTTATTATGGGTCTGGATGGGTTGGGTTTGATTGCAAGCAGTTATTTCCAGCTTTGAAGTGTTCGATAAATAATTAATACGTCTAAATTTTACTGTTACAAATAAATCTGTTTGATTAAACTCGCATATGATATAACTCGTACCCTTTTATTTAACTAAACTTTTTAACTTTAACAGTTGAGATAAAACACAACCCAACGTCCCAAACTGACACATTCACAAGTAAACCAATTGAATTTGCTACTGCTGTGTTTTACTATTATTCGTAATTTTAGAACTACCATTAAGAATACAATTGATTATTACAAAAAAGACTAAGGGATGCTATTTTCAACAGTTGCCACCGAAATTCCATGTAACATGGCTAATTTTACCCTCTTTAATTTAAAAATAAGTTAATGGGTCTAACGGGTAAAGAACAACTTAAAAAATAACCATTAAAAAAAGTTGTGTGAAAGAGGAGTTTGGCATCCTTTGACATGCAGTAGCTAATGTCCCTGAGCCCCGAGGTATGCTTTGTAATATTATGTAACTTTTGTAACTGAAATTTCGTAATGATTTTTCTCATGCCTTGTGCTTTCTCTAAAATTTTGAGATTTTAGGCTTATAAGTGTGCTTTTATTCTTCTCTCTTATGATTTCTCACTTTCAGAATGGGGAACAAATACCATTAGTCAAAATCATAAACAAAGAAGGAATCTGCAAAGTGTCCGGTGAGGTACTCTTCATGCTTCCATTAGTTTATGTCGCATTTTGTGGGTAAATATATATCATCCACGTCAAGTGGTTCTAAATTCTTAATGCAAATTTATATATATATATATATATATATATATATATATATATATATATATATATATATATATATATATATATATATATGCCAATCTGATTTTTTAAATAGGAAGCAACAACAAATGGATATTGAGCAGGGGTGGAGGTGGGCTTGGGCTGTTGAGAAACATGAAGTTTAGGAAGTGTTGGGATTCACGCTCGATGAAGACTCTTATTGGTGCAAATACTGTTATTGTTGGGGGTTGAATCTATGTCCCTGTGTCGGTTTATTGCATTGGTTTCTGTCAGGACATATGTGAATATGTATGATTTACGGCAGTTTAACAGTTCATTCTTTAACAAATGTGTTGATATCCAAATTAAGTGTGTCCGGCCATATTTAGATCAAGGTAAGCAATAGTGATTTTTTATAACCATTGTAGTAGTACTACTACTTCCATATTGAGGTTTAATACTATTTTTCGTTTCTGTAGTATGTTCTGTTGACATACTTTTTATATGGAAATCAGATGCTCTTTTGACTTTCGACATACGGTTCATTGTAAATGAAAAGTTTTAGGTGGACTTATTTATTTATATAATGCAGGATTTGTGGCTGGATCAGTTGAATGGCGTATTTGTCACTGGTGCTAATGACGGTTATGTCACCATATGGAATGCTCCAAGGAAAAAAGAGAGTATGTGAGGTACTTGAGCTAAAATTTTAAGTAATATTCTTCTGTAGATGCTCTTTTGACTTTCGACATACGGTTCATTGTAAATGAAAAGTTTTAGGTGGACTTATTTATTTATATAATGCAGGATTTGTGGCTGGATCAGTTGAATGGCGTATTTGTCACTGGTGCTAATGACGGTTATGTCACCATATGGAATGCTCCAAGGAAAAAGAGAGTATGTGAGGTACTTGAGCTAAAATTTTAAGTAATATTCTTCTGTATTTTGTTTTCCAATGTGTTTCAAAACAATCAGAACTCGCGAATTTAACATTCTAATAAGATAATGAATGGAAATAATTCTAAGGGATTGTTTGGTTGTGTTTTGATATGGTTTGGTATCTTTACTATAAGAGTATAGATTTTTAGGAAGATGGTCGATGCCCAAAAAATCAGACATCCCCCGCCATAACAAGGGCAACATTTAAAATTTTGTAGTTACATACCTATTTCCTTTTGAAGGTGCTCTTTCACAAAACTACTGGATTCTGATCACACCAACTATATCTCAAATAGAATTTTCTTGCTACTTTACACTCTGTTCTCAAGTATGATTTTAGAGGGAAATGGAAGTAAATGAAATAGAAGTAAAGAAATGGAAGTAAATGAAATGGAAGTTATGAAAATAATTGTATTCTTAAGTTTAGAGTGAAAGAAAGGTAAAGTAAAGAAATGTTGTCACTTTTTATATTTTTACTATAATACCCTTGTACATATACAATAAATACAAATTGGTGAGGGGCATTTTTGTCACACAAATATTATTTAATAATGGGACCCACTCACTTTACTTCACTTGCAGCCCAATTATGGGCTGAAAGTTTGACAAGAAAAAAACAAAGGACTTTACTTCCTTTTACTTCCCTTTACTTGCATTTACCTCCTAGCCAAATCTTGAGAACATGAATTTTTTTCATTTATTTCCATTTACCTCCTAGCCAAATCTTGAGAACAGAGTGTTAATGTTTGTTTACACGTGAGCGAAAGAAGTCCGGCCCACTTAGCTGTAGTCAGCTGTACATATAAAATTATATAGGGGAACACATTAAGGAAGTCAAGTCTTGCCTTTCTTCCAAATACATTCATAGGCCTTATAGGCGGCATAATGGTCGTCTGGCCACATTTGGAAAGCCCCAATAAATGTTTGGGCCAAAACTCCAAACAGGTAAATGTTGGTACGGGTCAGAACATATCTGACTGGGTTTACCTGACAGTGCAAAAAACCTTTTTTCTATGCCCTTTTTTTTAAAACATATTAGTGCTTTAAATATGACTACGAAATCTATATGGTTGCGTAATTAGTATATTTATTTGAATCACTGGTCTTTTAGATAGCCAGCTGTCTTTTTGCAATTTGGCAGAATATCAAATTAGATTATGGGAAAAAAAATTAAGGAAATCAACAATGATTGCTAAATTAAGGAAATCAATGATGATTGCTATTGGTTGAGAACTTGATTAGCTTGATACAGTTTGAAAAGTTGGTTACTTTATTGCATATGCATTCAATCTACTTAATAATGTTACAACTATAAGCTTTTTGTGTCACACAATACTTGAAAGTGTCAAAAAAATAATTATGTATTTATTCTATTTATTATTATTATTTTTAGATAATCGATGTGCAAATCTTTGTCTCAGGTTTGTCATCGCCCTTCAATATGTGTTGCTCAGGTTGAGAATGAACATTTTGTATATAATACCTCTTTAAAGGTGAAGAGCAAGTCTCTTGAAAACTCGCTTGATATATATCCTATTGGAAGGTATATTTTTGTGTCATTTTTTACTAACTGGTAGGTTGACCTTAATGTTGATTTATTAAAATGCATAGGTGTATTTTCTGTGGATTGTACCTTTTAAGAGTAAGGGTGCACTCCATTAATGACATGATTCCAGCTAAATGAAATTAATTGGCCTTATGCTGCCACTAAGCCTTCTAAGCTTAAGATAAATTGATTACTTTTATTAAGTGTGGTAATTATATAAACTAATCAATAAACTATTGATCAATTGATATTGTACTCCCAAACTCTCTAGATCCTCTGATAGTTCCTCACAAATTTGTCTTCTACAATTGAATAATCAAAGCATGCTGTTCGTATAAAGTAAGTACATTGGCACATGACTGAACCAATTTATGCAACAATTATTCTTTACTTATAAACATTTTCTATTTAGATGCATGTTTAAACTATTTATGGGTGTGTGGGTTAATTTAGGCCATCTTTTATCTCAAACGTGTTTGAATTGAAAATTTTAGTTAAAAGGGGAATATGTCGAATGGACTGTATAGGTTGAAAGTGGCTCATATTTTACCTTAGCATGCATCTCCTAACATTTAATATTAGAATATCATCGCTTTATTAGTATGTTAAAACTCATTGTAAAAAGGTTCATTAAAACGGAAATATGTTGATTTGTTCCTGCCTAATCATTTTTGTCCTGTTACCCGACCCGTGTATATAAGCATATTGCCATGTCTATCTTTTATCTTTCTTTGTGTATCTGACTTAATTACGAAAAAGTTGTTTGGATGCATAGTCTGACAATTTATATATCATGGGAGCCACCATCATGGAAACCATTACAATTCTTTTGTGAATCCACGTCAACTAACAGATCGGTGTTGGGCTTGATTTAAGCTCCCTGCAGGGGTAATAAGTTTACTCAATCTTCCCTTATTTTTAATCCTTTTTAAAATGTAACAATTTAATCAATCGTTACTCGCTGTTTTCTTTGAGACATTTTTATAAAGATCAAGTTAACACAACAATTAAAACTCAATACAGATCAACAGATTGGTGAAGTAACCACAAACAACCATTTATGTGCTTTGATACTGTGGTATTAACTTTAGATCATATTGTAACTGACATATGAACAACCTCTCTTGGCCAAGGCGCGATTTTGCTAAGTTGTGGATCTAACTGAGAAAGAAATCGACCTTATGGTTCTGGAAACTCGCATGTTGATTTCATAGCCAATGATCGATAAGTATAACCACCAGCTTGGCCGAAGAGAATCTTCAACATCTGAAGCTATACCACTGTATTCTGGAGGCAGTGGGTATCCTTTTTTTCCCATCTAATACCAGGTCTTATGTACTGTGAGCGAGTACATATTGGCGGCATCGAAACGAGGATAAAAATAATAGATAATTTGTGGTCTGGGCGTCCCTTTTTTAGCAACTTGTGCCTTTTATAAAGGTCCAATTTATAAATGGGGTGAAAGGTGACTTTCAACACAATGCACATACATCTGATCAATTTCACTGTCCAACCACAAAAACAATCTTTTTAGTCACAAAAATAAAGGTTCAAAATAATTTAAAGATCGTTTATAAATGTTAAATGTTATATTGATACCAAACATTCGTTATAAGTTATACTCATATGATCCTGGTCATGGTTTCTCAATATTTTTATATATGTTAAACATTTTTAGTGTTCTTTTTATGATGCTTTATTTCCAAAATTCAGGTGTTTAGCGGGGTGAAAAGAGATGAAGTTTATATATGGCAGGTGAAAATGCACTTGAACGATATGATTGTGTTGTTTACAGTCAAATTCTTCTCAATGTAAGGCCTAATGATGTCAGCAAAAAGGGACCACCAAAACTGATAATGGAAGCCTTGACTTATCTTCGATTAGGAGATGAGTTACTTAAAAAGGCTAATTTTAGAATACACGAAGTATTTGTGAAAAAACTTCATGCTGATCAGGTATGTCAGTCACACTCAAAGATACGTTTTTTAACGCATAGAGTATAGCCTACAAAGCATTATTTTGTGATCTTTTTTCAGCCACACACCTCTGATCAACGGAACTATACAACTGTAGTCCCATTGGAGCGATCAAAACCTGAGATTCCAATTGACGAACAGCTAAAAGAAACCGAAATGCTTGAACCAAAAATGTATGAGTTTATAAGCTGGAAAACTTTAGGTTTTCCATTGGAAGCTTAAATAAAGTTCATAGCTTATTTAAATCGAAGATAGATGTTAAATTGTTTAATGTGGATTGTGGACACCAGGTGACTTTTGCGTTTCTTAACGAGAAACCGACCCCATCATCCTCATCTTCAAGTATAGGAGTTGGCACTGGTGTGAGATTAGCAGCAACAAAGTTATTAGGAGGGGGGAATACAAGCATGACGATCGATTTTGTTAGTGGTAATGGTGGAAGCAAGGCTTTGAGTTTAACGCATCTCTGATTCCCAGCAGAACTAGCTAAACTCTTACTTTTACGGACACAATATTTTAGTAGTTAGAATGTTCAAATTGTAAAATTGCATGACATATATTTGCAGGCTAGAATTGGCAAACTTCCAGAAAAAGCCACAAAGTTTGTTCGATATGTTTATACAAATACTGACTTTTGCATTTATATCATACTTGACTTCTCTTTAATCATTATAATTAGTCCATGTCAATTAACAAATGTTAGCTCTAATTTGTGTTCTTTTTATCATCTATTGCAGCTCCATTTAAGATAATGAGGACAACTACAAGTGGTCAAATGGCTTGAAGATCAATTAGAAGATCACTAATGGCTGCATTTTAAACTTTGTTGTTCTTACTCATAGACAAACATTGTTACTTGAATATATAACAATTGTTTCGACGGTCTTTAAGAATCAATGAGTTTTTCAAGCCTGTTGAAGGCGAAAGGTACGACAATATATAACTATGAGTATTTATTTGATAATATTATCATCCAAGAAAGAAAGAAAATAAGGATGTTATATCAATTCAAGGAATACCTGTTCAACCTTTAATATTCTTAAATTATTATAGGTGAATAAGGACCTCTTGCTCTTTATAGGAGCATGGTTGTTGATTGGTTTTAAATTTGTATTCACATTAATGTTATGGCATTGCAAGTGATGTGATCCTTTTTAATAATTTAAAGTTCATAAACTTATGGATCGGTCACTGTTGGACGTGGTAAAGGCTAATGCAGGCTTAACATTACTAAAAATTTGATGTCGCTTCTTGCGAAACCGTGGAGTCCGATAGTGATACTCCGCAAAGGTGATGATATGAAGAAGAAACCTTGCAACCTAAATAATTGTGAGGTCATAGAGGCCTTGAGGATGCGTCTTTGTGTTCAGTTATTAAGAAATTCCACTTTGGATTTCTTGCAAGTTTCAAGTATTCTTCAAACTAATAATTAAGTGATAGCAGCCAATAGGGAAAATGTAAATGTTACTGCTAAGTCAGAATCCTAATTGTTTTGCTAAATTTATGTATGATAATATTTAGTTTAAACATTTATGGTCTTCTGGTTGTTTACAATATATGTAATTAATATGCCTTTTGTTTTTTTTCATTAGCATTCATTAGTTCAGATATAAACAAAATGGTTTTAGCTTAGTTGGTACCCATCTCCGAAAAACTCATGGGCCCACCTGAGAGATTTTGTGGATAAAAGGTCACGGGTTTGAGTCTCGCTCTTGCTCATTCTAGGTGGTGCCCCACTGAGCCAGAAGAGTTGCCTTAGCTATTTTGTGTGAGGTTGACAGTGGTTGATGCCGAAAGACACTTGGGGTTAAAGTGTTTCCGCTAATATACACCTTTTGTGAATTAATTATGCTATAAAATTTTAAATTGTTTAGTTGCTCGCTTGCTTTGGTATCCTGGATCTATTTGGGTTGTGTTTTGGTAATAACAGTACCATGAATCTATTTGGATTTGAATAATGGTAGTAAGAGTCACCGTTAGATCTTTATAAAATATGTTTTTGTTTGAGAAAATAGCATGTTTTATAATTGTGTTTGTTCGTCAATAACATATAGACAATGAAGTTTGAACTTGACTTTCATGCATGCTTTTAGCTCTAATAGTTTGACAATATTTAGACATTTTAACTAAACTCTAAATGTCTATTAAATTGAATTGGACTAATAGAAATGCTTGATTTTTCCACGTAACAAAATTAAAATTCAGGATTAGTGAATAAAAGTCAAAACTAAACAATCAATTTATAAAATTAATGTTATAGAATCCAATTGTAAAAAAGGCTAATTTGTGTGAAAGGTTAGGGAAGGTGGAAGAAGTGAAGATGTAAAGAGGCATAAAAGTAGGAACAAATTATGCATGTTTATTGCTTTCTTTGTTAAAGATATTATCGTGCCATTAGCAGGGTCATTTAATTTGTCATAATGCAACGTTATTGCATACCATTTGGCATCATGACTATTTACTGTCTATATTATTAATGCTTACACTTCGTTTTTCAGGCCCAAAGTTGGAGGCTTATACACCTTGCTTATGAATCTGTAAGTTGATATTATGTGTGCCACCAGCATGGGACGTTGGGGCTTAATCAAAATCTGATATGCTGCCAATAGCTCATCAGCCAAAGTAATAAGACCATGTCACACACCGAAAAGAACCCTATAAATATATACTTTTTTTTTCAAACAGTGATAATTATAATTAGAGGAAAATTCAAATGCATACTCTTATTTTGGTGCATACCAATGGACAAATCCTCACCATCCATCTAGTTTGATCTAACGGTGGGATTAACCTAAGATTAAATAGGGAAACATAAGTCCATGTTTTTTTTCCCCTTTTTCTTTGTCTTTTTATTTTTTTTATTATTCATTTTTTTTTCTTTCTTTTTTTCCTTTTTTTTTTCTTTCTTTTTTTTTTTTTGTGTTTTTTTTTTCACGCTTCATTGGTTTTTTTTGTTTCTTCTTTTTTTTTTTTCTTTTTTGTTGTCTTTTTTTTCCACGTTTATTTTTTTCTTTTTTCTTTTATCCTTTCTCTTTTTTCTTTTTTTTTTTTTTCTTTTTTTCTTCTAATTCACGATTTTTTTTCCTAATAAACATTTTTTTTTCGCTTTCATTCATTTTCGTCTGTTTTCATATGTTTTCGTTCGTTTTCATACGTTTTTATTTGTTTTCGTACGTTTTCGCCCGCTTTCATATATTTTCGCCCGTTTTCTTACGTTTCGTCCGTTTTCATACGTTTTGTGCGTTTTTAAACGTTTTCGTCCGCTTTCTTACGTTTTTGCCCGTTAACATCTGTTTTGATACGTTTTCATATGTTTTCTTACATTTTCGTTCGTTTTCATACGTTTTCGTCGGTTTTCATACGTTTTCGTTCGTTTTAATACGTTTTCATCCGTTTTCTTTCGTTTTCGTCCGTTTTTCATATGTCTTCGTCCGTTTTCAGACGTGTTTTTACAATTTCATACGTTTTCGTCCGTTTTCATACATATTCGTTCATTTTCTTATGTTTTCGTTCGTTTTCATACGTTTTCGTCCATTTTTCAAATGTTTTTGTCCTTTTCATACATGTTTTTACACTTTCATACGTTTTCTTCCGTTTTCATACATTTTCATTCGTTTTCGTCCATTTTTTATTCATTTTCGTCCATTTTTAAATGTTTTTGGCAATTTTCAGACGTTTTCATATGTTTCTAAATATCACAAGTGATATTCTGAATATCACAAGTGATATTCTAAATATCACAAGTGATTTTCTATGATATGCAGAATATCACAAGTGATACTATGAGTACCACAAATGATATTCTGGATATTATAAGTAATATTCTGTGATATTCAAAGTATCACAAGTGATATTCTAGTATCACTGGTGATATCACTTGTGATACCAGAATATCACTTGTGATATTCTGAATATCACTGGTATCACTGGTGATATCACTGGTATCACTGGTGATATCACATTCATATGAGGTAATACCTTTGATATCACATTCACTGGTATCACTGGTGATATCACTGGTATCACTGGTGATATCACATTCATATGAGGTATCACTGGTGATATCACTCGTATCACTGGTGATATCACTGGTATCACTGGTGATATCACATTCATATCACAGAAAATCCCTTCTGAAAATCACTTGTCATATTCAGAAAATCACTTATGATATTCAGAATATCACTTGTGATATTCTGAATATCACAGAATATTAATTATGATATCCAGAATATCATTTGTGGTACTTAGAATATCACTTGTGATATTCTGAATATCACTGGTATCACTGGTGATATCACATTCATATGAGGTAATACCTTTGATATCACATTCACTGGTATCACTGGTGATATCACATTCATATGAGGTATCACTGGTGATATCACTCGTATCACTGGTATCACTGGTGATATCACATTCATATCACAGAAAATCCCTTCTGAAAATCACTTGTCATATTCAGAAAATCACTTATGATATTCAGAATATCACTTGTGATATTCTGAATATCACAGAATATTAATTATGATATCCAGAATATCATTTGTGGTACTCAGAATATCACTTGTGATATTATGAATATCACAGAATATCACTTGTGATATTCAGAATATAACTTGTGATATTCATAATATCACTTGTGATATTTATAAACATATGAAAACGTCTGAAAATGGCCAAAAACATTTAAAAAACGGAAAAAAAACGAATGAAAAAATGGACGAAAACGTATGAAAGTGTAAAAACATGTATGAAAAGGACAAAAACGTTTGAAAAATGGACGAAAACGAAAGAAAACGAATGAAAACAGACGAAAACGTATGAAAACGAACGAAAACGTAAGAAAACGGACGAAAACGTATAAAAACGAACGAAAATGTAAGAATACAGATGAAAACATATGAACACAGACGTTAACGGGCGAAAACGTAAGAAAGCAGACGAAAACGAATGAAACCGGACAAAAACGTATGAAAACGGACGAAAACGGGCGAAAACGTAAGAAAACGGGCGAAAATATATGAAAACGGGCCAAAACGTACGAAAACAGACAAAAACGTATGAAAACGGACGAAAACAGACGAAAATGTATAAAAGCGAAAAAAAACGTGTATTGTGAAGAAAAAAAACGTTCATTAGAAAAAAAGACAAAAAAAAAAAAAAAAAAAAAAAAAAAAAAAAAAAAAAAAAAAAAAAAAAAAAAAAAAAAAACGTGAATTAGAACAAAAAAAAACAAAAAGAAAAAAAAAAAAAAAAAGAAGCGTGAATTTATAAAAAAAGACACAAAAAAAAAAAGAAAAAAAAAAGAAAGAAAAAAAGTGAATAATAAAAAAGACAAAAAGACAAAGAAAAAGAGAAAAAAAAACATGGACTTAGGTTTTCATATTTAATTTTAGGTTAATCCCCACCATTAGATCAAACTAGATTGATGGTGGGGATTTGTCCCTTGGTATGCACCAAAATAGGAGTATGCAAAATAAAGTGCCTCTTATAATTAACTTTCTATAAAAAATTGCAACCGTAAACTAATAGCCTAGCAAAATAAAATGAAATCGGCATCCTTAAAAATAACAATTAACTTTCTCTTAAAATTTTCAACCGTAAACCAATAGCCTAACAAAATAAAATCAAATCGGTGTCCTTAAAAATAATTTTACGTTAACTAACACCATCAAAATTATAATTACAAGTCATGCCCGCCCATCGGGCGGGCTTCGAAGTCTAGTGTGTATATATATATATATATATATATATATATATATATATATATATATATATATATATATATATATATATATATATATATATATATATATATATATATATATAGTGAGACTTTCTTGCGAGAACCATCTTATCTGCGAGAACTGACAGAACCACAAAAAACATACATGCACGCCTTCAATAATTGTATTTTTGCACATATGTTCTAAAAACAACATATATGTTTTAAAAAAAACATGGTTGTTCTAAAGAATTTGATAAGAAATTGGAAATACAAAATTTTTCTTTGAAGGTGTGCATGTATGTTCTTATAAGGCGTGCAATGACAATATTGCGACCGTGTGTAAGGTTTTTGTGAAAAAAGAGGATGAGTTCATGATGATATTGAAGAACATTGGTGGATACTTACAATTATTGATGATTTGCATATATTTTTATTTTATTTTAAAAGGCGTGCATGTATGTTTTTGGTGGTTCTGTCAGTTCTCGCAGATAAGATGGTTCTCGCAAGAAAGTCCCTCTATATATACATATATATATATATATATATATATATATATATATATATATATATATATATATATATATATATAATATATATATATATATATATATATATATATATATATATATATATATATATATATATATATCTTAACTCCTTTATAAAGATTATGTAACCTGTTGAAAATGTTAGAAAAAAAAGAGTTGCGAAATATCGAAAATGCCCTTCCATCTTATCTATCAAATATAAAAGCCCACCATAACTCACAAAAACTCTCAAATCTGATAAAAACTCTCTCTCTCTAAAAACACACATTACCTCTAACTTTCATCTCATAAATAATCATAACTCTCTCTCTCTAAAAACACACAGTACTCCACAACCATCGTAACCCACCACCTACGATACCTCATCCAACGTTTTAGGGGTTCTCAGGTTTTTTTATTTTGTGTTTTTAAAATTTTCATGGTTTTTTTAGTTGTTATAACATTTTTGAATATGTTTTTTTTTTTCTTTTCTTTAGATCTGATGCAGCCATCGCCGGATCTGTTGCTGCAGTCGCTAGCCACCGCCTGAGTTAGTCACCACCAAAGAAATGGCCACCACCACCGAGACCAGCCACCACAGAAAACATTACCACACAAACCTCTACAACACGAAAGGTCTTTTTTTCTCTTCATATTTAGAGGTTTTTTTTTGTTCCAGAGCTAGGTGCTTTTGAGTTCCAGAGCTAGGTGCTTTTGTTGTTTTTCTCCTTTTTTTTTCCAGATCTAGCCGGATCTGTTTTTAGACTTTGGTGGTGGTGTTTTCGGTGGTTTTGTATGGTTTTGTATTCGGTATATGGTAAGGTAGTGTTTTGAGTTCGTAGAGTGTTATATCGATCTACATATATCTTTTAACGATCGGTATAGTTTTTTGGTACAAATTTGTATATGGATTTGCTAAAGAAAGGATTTTATCAGTTTGATATTGGTGTTTTTATATTTTTATTTTTAATAGGGAAGTTGGAAGGTAGAGCAAGAGTTACTTGAAGATGGTCAAAGGATTACTGGAATGGATTATTGGAACTCATGTGGAGCTTGCTCACATTCTTGATGATATTGAAAAGAGAAAACAAGTATGAACTGGATCTATTTGTTTTATTTTTGTGTTCTTCTGTGAATGATAAGCCCAAGATTCCAATATTTTTTTTAATCTTTTTTATTAGTGGTGTTAACCATATCATTATATAGGAATTATTTTTCTTCAGTGTACTACAAATGTACAAATTTGTACTACAAATGCATCAAAAGGCTAAGTGTATCACAAAAAATTGTTAAAAAACTTAAGTGTTACTAAAAATGTATTTTGAGGTTTTTTTTGTGTCTTTTTTTTTTATAGATCTATATATATTTCGAGTTTTGAGGTTTCTTTTTTGTGACTTTTTATAAATTTGGTTCTATATTTTTCTACAGATTTGAGTTTTGAAGGTTTCTTCTTGTATCCGCATTGCTCCTCTGCCGGAAATGAATAGTTTATTTTCTAATTACTTTGTAAATTTTTTCTTATTTTTGTTGGTAATTTTTTTTATTAGTCTGTTAGTTTTGGTTGTATAAATTGTTAGTATATTTTTGGTACATAAAATATTAAATTTTCTTAAAACGTTTAACCTGTGCTATCAAAATTTACGTTTAGTTGATATTTGTGAATTATTAAATGTGTAAATTGTAAAAGAATCACGAAAAGTAAAGTTTTTGTTACGTTGGAGTATTTTGGAAGATTTTTTAAGTTTAAAATTTTAAAATTTTTTTGAAACTCCATTTTGAAAATTTCAAAGTTATTTAAATTTAAATGATTTTAAATTTTTTACAAAATTTGAGGCTATTCTTGGTATTTACATCTCTACCATGTTGTATTATTCAAGTTCTACCTTAGGTAAGTAAAAAATAAAGTAAATTTATGGGAAATGACTATTGAATTGCTTTATGGGACTTGGCAAAGACTTTATGAGAAATGACTATTGAATTACTTTTCTTACCTGCCCATGCACTGCCCATTCTCATTCCTTTATAATAATGTGTCCACTAATTACGCATGTGACAACTAAAATAATGCATCTTTACAGCTAATACTTTTTTGAGGCTATTCTTGGTATTTACATCTCTACCACTAATTACGCATGTGACAACTAAAATAATGTGTCCACTAATTACGCATGTGACAAAGTAGGTGAAGACCTAATACTTTTTTTTTTTTTTTACATATTTTGAATTTTGAAACAACTAAAAATTTTAAATTTCGAAAAATAAAAATGTAAAGTATATCTAAACTTATAAAAGTGGAAATGAAAAATTGGTACATGTAAACATAAACGAATATTAGTGGGTTGGAACGTCAATTTATTCGTCGACAATATTATTAGTGGGTACCATGCTAGTATATATATATATATATATATCTTAAAATCTTGGTGTTCTAAAATATGTTTTTAAATAACTTCATCTTTACTACATATAAAGGGTGCATCCCTTTTCTTGAATCTTAAATTTTTGAAATTCTTGAAAACTTAAAATCTAATGCAACTTATATATGGAAGTATTATATATCTTTACTACATAAAAAACACTAGACGAAATTATATTTACTACATAACAAAAACTAGACGAAATTATGGCAACTGATAAACAAATTAATAATTTAATATAACATGATCTACTATCTATATTATACTACTTATAATGTATGCATAAATTTTCATTAAACTTAAATTTTTTAAATTTTAGTAATGTGTAAAACAAAATCTACCACTAAATTAATATTCAAAATATTGTTTCCTAAATTATTTTCTCACTACAAATTGAACTCGTGAATTTTGCATCAAGAGTTACACCAGAACCACAAGTTCGTAAGTATAATTATTTGACGCTATACACAGTCGCTTTGCGCGGGTATCCGTTTAGTAAACAATTAATATATGGAAAACTCTAGACCAAATGTTGACCATTTATTATGCAAACAAAAGACGTTTAAATGGGTTACAGGTTATTGCCAAAACAATTGAATACGTCTTTATATATACAAATCCAAAGCAAATGGAAATAATTAAAGCAACCCAACGTCGAAATAATTCTTAGGGTTGGAGAATGACAATGATGGGTATCGGACTATCGGTAATGGTGCTTCGCGAGCTCAGCAATGTCATTAAAGACAGTGACCTGGTATGTATTAACATCAATTTAACAATGTGTTACATATTGAGGATGTATTAACTAGAAAAAGTTTTTAGGTTATTACTTGGTAGACGCGGGGTATACAAATGGAGAAGGTTTTCTCGCCCCTTTTAGAGGTAAAATGTATCATCTAAATGATTGGCGTGATGGACACCAACTACGCCAAAAGAATTATTCAATATGAGACATTCATCTGCAAGAAACGTTATAGAAAGATGCTTTGGTATTTTAAAGGCAAGATGGGGAATTTTAAGAGACAACTCGTATTACCCGTTTGATCTTAAGAATAAGAATATAATGGCATGTTGTCTTCTTCATTATTACATAAGGCAAGTGATGACAATCGATCCATTTGAGAACGACTTTGAACTTGACGAGGGACCGGGAACGATGGAGGTGGAGATGATGACAATATCACTTCCATTGGGATCTCGACTGAGTGGACTATCTTTAGAAGTATCTTAGCACAAACTATGTTTGATTCTTGGAGTGCAAACTCATAATTCATGTTTAGTAGGTGTTTGATCTTATTACTGTTATGAACAAATTTGAATTGTTACTTTTTAATAATAAAACTTTGACTTGTTTTTCACTAATTTAATTTTTTCAACATGTTCTGTGGTTTTTTTTGTTCTCTAAAATTTGCTTAAGTAATATAGGTATGATGGAAAAAGAAAGAAACTACAGGACTTGGACAACTATTGAAGAAACCATCCTTGTTGAAGCATTGGTAATATGGCAAACTCTAGAGGATATAAAGCCGATAACGGTTTTAAATCATGATATTTGCAACATCTAGAACATGAGATAAAAAAATCACTCCCTCATGCGGGTATTATGGGTAAATCCCATATTGAATCAAGAATAAAAACAATGAAAAAAGATTGGCAATTCGTTTATGATATGTTGAATGGTAATAACACAAGTGGTTTTGGTTACGATAGTGTCAAACAATGTGTGACAGTTGAACCAAATGTTTGGGAAACTTACATCGCCGTACGTAAATTAACTTGCATATGTTATTACTTAATAAATTTTAAGATTTGTTTTTTGACTTATAAATAGGTTCACAAAGGCGCTAGCAAATGGAGAAATAAACCATTTCCACATTTTGAAGACTTGTGTATCGTTTTTGGGAAAGATAGAGCTAAAGGCAATGGAGCAAGAGATTCCATCGAGATGGAAACTGATGCAAATGTAGAAGAAGAATCCCAACAATTGGAAGACATAACTGATGACCCGGTGGATGTAAGTCATAGTACACGTACCACGACCAATGTGCAAAGTGAGGAGGGTTCAAGTGCAAGTTCTAAGAAAAGGAAAAGTCGATTTGATACTATTGTTGAAGGAATCACTAATGCAGCAACTTTACTTGGAAAAGAACTTCGGGAAGCATCAGCCACTATGAGCGAGTCTTTAAAAGTGGAAGTGGATTTGCAAAACAAAACATTACTAGTAAGTTCTGAAATCTCAAAAATTCAGTCAATGTCTAACATGGACAAATTCAAAGCTAGTCGAAAGATAATGCGTGAGCCGGAAGACGTGCTACTTTTTGGAATTTGGAAGGTGATGAACGAACCAATTTTGTGAAGCTTATGTTGGAAGAATGATATAGATATCATGATACTTTACTATATGTTTGGTATACACCTATGGTAATTGATCAATGACAATGACAATCATTGTATCTTACTATATTATAAAGCATTAAGGTCTACTAATAATGGAAACTCTTAAAATTAAGTAATCCAAGTTATAAAGCTAAAAGTACAAGTAATTAAAATATATTTTCTAACATTTACAAGTTCTTAAGCTCAAAGTACAACTAATTAAAATAGAAATATTAACATTAAATACAATAAATAAATCATTATGTACATTAAATACAATTAATTAACTGCTCAATAAATACAATTAATACAGTTATTAAAACACCCTTTACATAAGAAATACAAATTATCAAGCATATTGTACAACCAACTTAAACACAATTCCTGCATTAAATGTCACTATCACATTATACAAATATTCAAGCCCGAACGGGCAACGGGCCAAATGGGCTTGAGCCCGAACGGGCACGGGCCAAACGGGCTCGAGCCCGAACAGACACTAGCCAACGGGCACGAGCAAAACGAAATTCTTGATATCCGTAAATTTTATTTCACGAGAAAATTTTATTTCAGGGTACCCGCCACCGCAACGCGCGGGTACCCTGCTAGCATGTTTAGTATACACCTATGACAATGAGGATACCAAATAATTGTTCTTGTGTCATACCAGGCTTGCTAGGTAAAAATGAAAAATCCATTCCTGGGTGGCCCACTTGCTGGCTCCACTTATTTAATAATGCATCCACTTTCTGTTATTTAAAATATTTTTTTTATTAATCTTTAGTCGATCGTCACAATCAACTATGTGAAATTTCAATGTTGACATAAAAAAACAAAAGAGAGAGAACATGATTATTTATTTTTTTTATTTTTAATTTAAATATTAATGAAACCCAACTTTATTAACCAAACAATACTTTTTGATCTATCATACTTATACCGATTCCATCATCTTATCAATCCCATACCTATAGTGATTCCAACTAGCAAACCAAACGGCACCTTAGTTGCTTTATTATTTTGCACGTGATTTTATGATTGAGATACATAAGTTGCTTTCATCATTTTGCAAGTACTTGTTACGGTTATTTAATTGGGTTTTGTTTTGAGACTTGAAAATTTTGGCTATTAATATATTTTTGTTGGTCAAATTTTGTTCACGCACAAGATAGAATATCTCTTTTTGTTTTACATTTTGTAGCCATAGTGATAGAATATGAGTATGCTATTATCAAAGAATAAGCCAATAACTAATTAATTTGGTGAAAGGGTATGTCGGTCATTTGAATGTAATTACATTCCATTTTCGCCTAGATATCCACAATCCAAACAGTAAACACGAAAGGAGTTGAATTCAATTCCTGACAACCAAACACATAACAAATTCTAATTCTTTCATATTCCAATTCCATCAGATTTCAATCTTTTTGACGGATTTCATTTCGTGCAAAAACATTATGTGAACCAAACGGACCCTTAGTATCGATTACTTGTAGACTATAGTCACCGCCGACCACCACGACCTTTTCACCACAACATCAAACTACTACCTCAGTTGAGAACAAAATGTCGAACTTGAGAGTCTATTAAAATGTCACGTACATTGTGAATATATATTTTTTTAATTATATTGACCTCATAAATTACATTCCAAAACTTAAAAACAATCCAAAATATAACTACTCCTTCCGTCCAGTGTCCAGTTTGACTTTTCAGAGTCAAACTGGTTTAACTTTGACTTTAAATATATTTTTTTTGTTATATAATACTTGATGAATAATTATGCCATTGAAAAATACACTTAAAACACAATCCATTTATATATTTTGCATCAAATATTATATAACACCTACAAAAATAGTTAAGGTTAAAACAGTTTCACTCATGACACTATTTTGGGACGGATGATGTAGAATAATTTGGGACGGATGAGGTAGAATAATGGATTAAACTAATTAATTAATATAAAATCAATTTAAGAATACAACTATCTGGTGAGAGGGTAAATAGAGCGGAGCAGCACACAGTTGATTCTCATAGATTAACCCATCAATTATTATTATAAATAAAAACTCATCATCATCATCGACAAGAAAGAAACAAACAAACAAAACATAACCCTTAATCCTGTCAAGAATCGATTGATCAATGGAGTTGGCAGAGTTATGGACGATATTCGGACCAGGTGTGGCAGGAGCGGTGTTTGGTGCAGGGTGGTGGTTTTGGGTTGACGCCGTTGTTTGTAGTTCTGTTCAAGTCTCTTTTGTTCATTATCTTCCTGGTTAGTCTTTAGGAATTCATTGTTTTTTAATAATAATAATAATAATAAAGTGGGTTGATTTTGATTTAATTTGTTTGTTTATAGGGATATTTGCATCTTTCGCTGCTTTGATGTTTAATTGTGTGAGAAGAGAAGATATCGATTATTCCCCTTACGAAGAAGGCGAATGGAGGTTCTTCTTCTTTTATGTGATCTAGCTAGCTGTATTGTTTTATCTCTAGTATAACAACTGCTGACTGATAGGTTACTTTCTTGGTTTTATCTATGCCTCGGTGGTTATTACCAACTTAGGATTACTAGTTTACTGCCTGAAATTGAGTGCTTTCATAAGACACCTCAGATTATGTAAACCTTATCATAGTCATAAGTTAATGTCTCGGGGGCCATTGAGGGGCGGGGAGGTGGTCACGTTCAAGATCTATAGGGCACACCTATAGGAGATAAGTTCAGCAGTCCACTATTGCAGTGGCCGGATATATTCTTTTCACTGTGGTAGAGTTTCCTTCTTACATATGTAAATTGTTTAGTTTTTTTTTTAGGCGTTTTTTTTTTTTTTTTTTTTTTTTTTTTTTTTTTTTTTTTATATTACAATGATGTGTGCTGAGGGAACAATTTTGGCTATTCAGCAGTCTAATATTTTCTTTGGGAGTAGTGGGCAACACGGTAATGAACCAGAGTACGCATTTTGGACATGCTTGAAAGTATCAATTAGACAGTCTCTATGTATTGATGGTAGAAATTCATGATATCTGTGGTAGCTATTTGACTATTGATATAAATAATGCCGTTTTGTAAATTTTGCTGAAACATTTGTTAGCTAATGGTTTACAAGAATGCACCCAAGAATGCATGTTTGTTATCAAGTCTAAGAAAATCAGGGGATGTAAGTTACTGATTTTATTTTATTTTTTTATCTGTGAAGCTCCTCCACTTGAAGCATATATCTTAAAAGTAGTCAACTAAGTTAAAAAATGATCACTTTGTGTTACTTGAAGAAGCTTTGCCAAGTCACCCCTTACTTCATACACGCTTATAAACTAGCTCAATTATGAGGCTCAGAGCAGTGCCAACCACCTCACAAACCAATTACAAGTGCATCCTTGTCCCATGTACAATCTTCTTGATCCATGTACACCTCATAAAAAACCAACATTAACTAACAACGTTAACTGTGTTATAGATGTATGTTAGATATCTACGCAATCCCTTCCTGATTTTTTTGTATCTGTCTGTTAGAACTTTTCTTATTTCAGCTCATTGACTTGCTTTGTATGTTATTTGTTCTTGTCTTGGTTAATAGAATAAGCATAATTATCAACTCCCAAAATTCATGACATGTATAAGCCACTACTCTCTAAACCATAACCCTCGGTTAACAGACACCGTTGACTTTTGTTGAAACTCGAAAGTAATCGGACACATTAATTTCACCACCTCCGAAGTTCAACTCTGTTAAGACGATTTTAAACTGTTTTTCAGGTTTTCTTCAGATTGGAAGTAGGTTTACATTGCTTACCAGTCTTGCACACTTCTGTGTCTTGTTACCTATTTATTTGTTTGGGCTTCTTTCTTGATTACTGACTTGGCCACTTAGGTACATTAGATATCTTGAGATGGAACAGAAATCTATCATCCAAGGGGATTGGGCTAGTAAATTAAATCTTTGTATAGAACGTGTGGGTTGTCTTTTATGTGCTTTACCTTAGCTCATAACCCTTTTTTCATTGTTATATTCTTTCTTAAAATTGTACCTTGATCATTGGCAATTGAAAAATAGCCTATAAGTCAGATTGTGTGTGCTAATTACCTTCATCCACTGCATATTTGAGCAATTAGTATTGAGGAATTTGAGGTATTAGCAATCTATTGGGTCATCTACTCATCCTTCTTATTAGCCTTTGAAGAAATTGCATCCTAGTTAGATTTATTCTTTATTAATGTTGTTAATCATGTCAAACAAGTAAACACTATTGTAGTTTTTTACCCATATAGGAGAATGTGGGTGTTCAATTGCATCTCAATGCCCCTGAATTGTTAGGGACCTCTGCTCAGAGGTTGGGTTGTGTGGTTGATTACATTATGAATCACTCAAAACACCAGCAAATGACTAAGAGATGAAAATCGCTATTTACTATGCCTGGCCTCTAGTACATCCCAGTATCACACACACTTGATACCATACCCTCGTACTTCCTTTCACTGTCCGGCTTCCAAAACTAGTACTTATTATGTAGGACACCCCCGTGCACTGTATGAATCAAAAGGTGCTTAAACTGGTAAAACTGCTATTGGCAATGTGGTCAAGTGAAGTGAATTCCTTTTAATTATATTCATGAATTAGTTAGTTTCTGCTAGAATCCTGGGTGGCACTAACTTAATAACCTTTTTGACACTGCCATTGTGCGTGGGAATTCCATCTTTAAGCTTCACTAGGTTTAAGACTGTGGCTCCAAGGATCAATTTTTGCTTGCATACATGATTGACATTGCTGAATTAAAATTAGAGGTCACTGGAGAGGAGGCGAGTACAATGTTCAAGTCATATATCTGTTTTCGTTGCAGATCTGAATTCTAAACATCTAATATTCATTTTTGCGATTAATCAAGTTTTATGAGTTTCTCGTAATCTGTCAAGAGTTTGTCTTGTGTCAATACATCTAGTATATATGCTTTTCCAACAAATATCTTACATACGCGGTATGTAATATTGCAGGTTGAAGCTTTGGCTTTTCCTAGCATATGTTGTGTCATTCGTCTCGTTGGCCGCATCAGTAGGCTTGTTAATACAAGATGCACTCGTGCCTGAAGGCCCTTCAGCTTGGACAGGAACGGCTGGTGTTCTGCAGTGTGTGCTTGTGTTAATTAGGTAATCCCTCGTATGTTCAAAAAGCATTACTAACAGCATTACTAATTCTTCAAATCCTGATGGTGTTGCAATGCAGTGGGCTTGTTTATTGGACATCTCATACGGAGTAACAGGAAGTGAAGTCTTCATTCGAAGGTTTCATTTGTGGTTTTGGATCATCATGTTTGTTAAATCGTGCTTGTACATTATATGTTCATGATCCAAGTAACGGTATGTGAGTAAAAACAGCTTTTGAAGTTTAAAGTGATTGGCCGGATTGTTTTTTATATTGATGTTTGCTCCTCGTGTTGTTTATGACCTTTTAGTTACTGTTATATATCCCAATTTAGCATTTGCTTTGATGTGTAATTTTTTTCCTAAGTTCTATTGTTAGATAATATCTTACAGATATTTCACTACGTTGATCAAATATCAGCCATGGCTTATTTTTTATACCGAAAAAAAACTCTCAAATAATTGAAATGTATTAAATATCTAGCGAGGGTCCTTTCAACATGCCTCATTCACAGACTATGCATCATCCACGTACGTTTGGAGACAATAGGTATAATAACATTGAGCTGAATGAAACAACAATGAGAAGTAAGATGATTAATTATGTATTGATGTGAAGTTTGGCTTCATAGATAAGTTACATTGGCTGCTTGCAAATCTTAAACAACATAAATGAATCTACTATGTATTCAGTGCTTCTAAATCATCACTTCATTATACATAATCTTAATGATATTCTCTTTACATTTTAAATAGGGTTGTGTTATACAAACCCTCCCTATATTGTCACATCATGAGAGATTTGGTCAAACCATACAACTCACGATGCATACCGTACAAACCGACGATGCGTGCAATGATTGGAAACCCTCCCTATGGGAGGGTCCAAATAACTTGCCCCTTTAAATAACCTATAAAGCTAACAAACAAACTATTATTGATGCAAAAGAATTGATGTACAAACTAGACACCACCACCACCACCGACGCCTTATCTGACCAACTACACAAGACAAGAAAGAATTATCATAGCATCAAGAGATATATCTCCAGAAGGGATACAAAAAAACAAAACCCCATTCCCGTAAGAACTTCAATGAGACCATAAATTGAAGTAGCTTTCGCCTGCAATGAACTTAGTAGTTTCATCTGTCATAAGAAAATCATAAAAAAAATCTTACTACATAATTAAAGAGTAAAAACTATAAATTCATCCATTTGATCATTTGCCTAATTGCTAACATATTTTACTTATTATCCTTCTTTTTTTTCCTTTTTAATGTAACGGTTTTTCAATCTAATTACATATCAAATACTTTTAACCAAAAAGGTTTACATTTACTCGACAAATTATATCATATTGAAGATATTCTCAAATGCCTACTTTTAACCAAAATGCCTCATTTACAGACCATGCATCATCTGAAGTAGCTTTCCCTACAAAGATATTCGAAATTTATAGACTTTTTTATCGGTATATCTTTTATAAGAAAATTGCTAAACATTCATTAGATACTTTATAAATAAAATTTTTATATAAAAGTTTTAGATAGTTTTTGTAACTTGATACATAGTTTAGGGGTGTGTTTTGAATTTTTTTATTAAATTTATATGCATATATAAAAATGTAAAGAAATAAAGTTTATAGTAGTTTTTGTAAATTATTTGATAGTTTAAGGGAGTGTTTTGATTTTCTATTTTTTTGTTGCCAAGCATTTATTTTTATAAATAAACTTCAATATTTATACCATATAAAGCTGTTAAACAATCAATTTAGGGAGGTGTAAGTGTGTAACAATAACCAATCCAATAATTCCTAAAACGACGTTGTTGACAATGGTAAGTTCAGCTAATTTGCCTGTCCAACAAACAGGTACTGAAGCTAGTATTCTAATGAAGTAAAAGTACAGTAACTTATTTACCTCATTCTACTTGATGACTGCCCAGATGACGCATAGTCTGAGAACGAGGGAAGTGGTCTTCTAACAAAAGGATGGTCCAAAAGCTGACTGGCAGTTGGCCGATCTCTTGGGTTAACATGAAAGCATTGAGATATGAAATCCTTTGCTTCTTTAGAAAGAGAATCAGGAACAGGTGGAGCAAAACCACTTCCTATTCTAAATAACGCAGCCATCTGTTCATTGCAACAATGACAAGCTGTTAAATAACTTATTCAAAGTAATAACCAGATTTCCTAATTTTAATTCATGGTAACTACAGTGACAATAATAAAAAACAAAGAAATCACTAGGCTTGACCATACACTTTAGCAGATGCTAGATCAAATGGGGTGAACAATTTTGTTTGTTTAAAGGCTGAAAGCAAAACAGCATGTGCACATATTTAATAGTAAGGAAAATATACATACACATTCCATTGGAGAGTAAGGAATACGACGTGTCAACATCTCCAAGACAGTGCAACCAAGGCTCCAAATGTCAGCTGCAAGTCCATACCCCTTATTCTTTTGATTGACAACCTGCAAAGTTCATTGACTCGCATCAGTTAGAGACTTAAAACACATAAAATGTATGGTGGAAGAAAAGCTTTCATTTTAGAAACTGACAGATTCTCACTATAGGCAGATCTTGTTAATAAGAGTGATAGCCGGAGTGAAGTTTTACAAAACTATATGAAATATTGAGATGCATATGTGAATTTGATCTGCTTGATAGGCAAGATGTTGCTGTTTATTTCTCAAAGGTTTGAGGGTGATCTCGATCATAGTCTAATGCAACTAAAATGTAGATTTTCAGTGTGGGTAGTGTAACTTCGATAGTGGCCTATATTTCATGCTGGAAATTCTTAATGAGAAAGATCATCTAGGTTGAACTATTTTTCCTTCACGTTCCTTTCAATCCGTTTTGCGCACAAGTTCCACGTTTAACAAAAATAAATTATTATTATTGTGATAATCATCATTATTGTGTGTATAAATGTATCAGTGATACATGGAAAAGGAATGGTCATTATTATTGGTAAGTAAATAACTAAGATGGGACTAAACTTACCAAAATTATAGACGAAGAACAAGAGCATAACTTATGGTATCTTGCATATTTGGAAAAACAATCTAAATGAAGACGCTTATAAAGGAACCATAGACATATGAGACTGCATTAAGTGTGTTCCCAGAATCCTAAGTGAAAGTTTTAACTGAGAACGATGTTTAGTTTTAACCTGTATGTTCTGGCAAAGCAGTGGATGCTTCGTTAAAAGGATTACAAATAGAAAAGTTTGACATCAATACTTCATGGTGACTAAATGATCTTAAAGATTACTATGCCACATCATGTATCTTTTTTCTTTATTACACACGTAAGCTAGGAACCTTCGGTAACGAAAATGATGTAACTATGCAGATATATAAAGTATTCATCAAGTTACACATATGACTACAAGAATGTGAATTTACTATCCTCGCGTTACGCCAATAGGATTATTGACACAGATATTATATTCGGTTTGACCCTCAAATATAGATTTAAAGCCTAATGACTAATGCTACTCTGGAAAAGGAATAATATCAATTCAATCTAGTAAGTATATCACATATCCATACATCCCAACAACTAATTCTCCACAATGAACCTAATTCTTATATTCACAAATACTAACATGTTCATATTCTACTCGGTTTGGAAAATAACGAAAACAGAGACAAACCTCGGGAGCCATCCAGAATGCGGTTCCCTTGCAAGACCTCACATCATTGAACTTAGTGGCCTATACAAAATAAGGAAAGGTTAAAGAGAGGGGAAGAGAAAAACCTATTATGACAGAAACAGGAAGTTATTTAATAAAAATTGAAGGACCTTTGCCAGCCCAAAATCTGCAAGTTTCACTGAGCCATTAGCGTCCACCAAGATATTTGCACATTTTACATCCCTAAAAACAAGCAAGAAAAGTCTGATATTAGAAACCCACATGTTGCCGGATGCTAGAAGTTCACAAACTCTTTGACATCAACATAATTTATAAAGGGACATTTACATACATCCCCAAAAAAAACATCAATATTTACATATTTCCCCAAACCTTGCTTTAATAGCATTGTACATCATGCATTAAAAACTTGTTTGGGGAAATATGTAAATATTGATGTATATATGGGGATGTATGTAAATCCCCCATTAATAAATGCATGTTTAGACATAAAACAAAACATAGCAGGACTGACTTATCGCTAAATCTATTATGAAAACCAAATCCCCATCAAGCATACCAACTTTTTCTGTTTAATAGAAAAAGCGCGTGACTTTTAAAAAAGATTCATGTTCAGTCACATGTGGTATGTTTGATAGTAACCATAGATTAGCCCATGATATATAGAGAGGCAAAAACGTGGGAGGTTTGACAATAACTTTAATGAAGATATGTGTTTCTAAATATTAACCGAATACCATACTAATAATACTAAATGTACCAAAAAAATCAATTTCACCGACAACAGCATATGTCATATTTAAAGACATACATGCAACGTAATATTGAGAGAACGCGTTTTCAGTTGCAGTACCTGTGAACGACACTTCGATCATGTAGATACTTCAGACCATGTAAGATCTGCCGTGTGTATGAAGAAACTTGACAATCTTGAAGATGATATCTCTGGTAGAGACTTAATAGGGAACCTTTTGTTACAAGCTCAAGAAATATATACAGCTTCGACTCATCCTGCAAAGCACGCCATGTATAAAGATGAATTTCCCAAGTTGTACAAGGATATCTTGAAGAGATAACTTACGTTTCTCTAAAAAAATTATGTAACAAGTTATAAATTGGCTAACAATTATAAAAACAATTAGTCAAAAGAAAGACACCCCAATTAATTATGCTCAAACAGAACTCTATAATGCTACATGTATTTCACTATTGATTAAGCACACTTGTAGATAGGGCTGAGCAAAATCACCCGAAAACCGACCCGAACCGACAAACCGACCGAAACTGGGCCGAACCGAACCGACCTTATTCGGTTCGGTTTTCGGTTTTGTATAAATATTTTGGTTTTACTCGGTTCGGTTCGGGTCAAAACACACTTTTTGGTTCAAAATAGCTTTTTCTCGGTTTCGGTTCGGTTTCGGTTTTGATAGTTTTTCTCGGTTCACATTTTACCCTTATTCGGTTTTCGAGTCGGGTCAGGTTTGACCCGTTGCTCAGCCCTACTTGTATATGAGCAATGCTTCTTTTAAAAGCATCAAAAAAAATTATAAATGCATAAAGTATTATATAGAATGATACACACATGGGGCATCAGCATCATAAAGTTAGTAGCTATACTCTACATATGTCTCGAATCTGAACTGCTTTACAAATTCACTCAGAGAGCGAGGTGAGGGTAAGTTATGGAGATATAATGTGACTTATGGCTAAGCCATGATACCCTCCTCGTGTTATAGGCACACATGCCATCAACATGTTTTCTATTTATCTTTTACGGAGTATATTTTTTGTATAAGTGTTTTGCTTGTATTTGTTATTTTGTGGGTCCCGGTGTGCCTATAACCCCATGTTATGAGTGTGGGTGTTTTTGTATTATTTTATAGGATTTGTGTTATAGGCAAAAGAGTTGACGTGGTAACACTTTTTGCTATAAAACACATGGATAACTCGGAACCGCACCTTGTGCTCTTAGATATCAGCCTAAACCTGTTTTTTTACAGCACAAATAACAAAATAGACCACGCAACATTAGTACTTTTTTCTTATAAATTACTCAACTGTGGCAGAGAGGTTGTAATTAAGGAAGACAAAGCTTTCAACTTTTAATGCTCTATAAAAATAACTTATCATCCTGTTTATGCTTAAAGTAGAGTGGCACACAGTCCAATTAATGTTGCTTCTAAAAAATTCATTATCTGTGACTGTGACTGCAACTGCAACAACCCTAATAGGTGACCTTACTCCACAAAAGCAAAAAGAACTTCATAGATAACTTTAAAGAGACCACACATGCTTATTTCGGTAGACAGTGATCGACAAATGCATATGATGTTCAGTTATAGACTATTGACGTACATCATGGGTGACAATCAGTTAACACATAACAAAGTACTTACTAGCACCTGCCATCAATATCCCGGTCAGTCGGATTAAGTTATCAATGAGACAACTATACCATTTAATACACCATCATAAATAATCTAGGAAAGCATCATACAGATATATAATATATATAAAAGCACTAAAGTAATACCTTATCAGTCCCATAGTATCGTACTATGTTCTCATGTTCAAACTGACTTAAAAGAGCAATTTCCTGGACAAGTAAACAGACATCAGAACAATGTCGTCAAGCAACTATAAACGACACAGGTTGTATCATAACTACAAAACGAGATATCATATTAGTAGCAGGCTCACCTGTTCAAGCTGGACAACGCTTTGCCTTCCTAATTCCCCCGAATCCAGCAACGAAACTTCCTTCACAGCAATAAAATATCCACCACTACACCAAAAACAAAACGCAACACTTAAAAAAACGCTCACCCTTCACAAAACATACATGACAGAAAACCAACTATCATCATCACTTACTCGCAAATGCCTTCATAAACAGACCCAAACGACCCACGTCCCAAAAGCTCCCCTCTTTGCCAATTAGTAATCTTAATATTCCTAAACCTCCCATTAATCGACACATTCGACCCATACTTATTCGGCGACACACTAGACGGCGGCTCAGTGGTACTACTAGACGAATCATCATCATTCGACGTACTAAACGAACACGAGGCTGACAACAAACTCGTCCGTTCCATCAACACTCTGACCTCCTCCAATCCCTCCACTTCGGGAGTGGTTAAAACCGGAGGCCTAACGCCTTTAATTCCACTAACAGCCTTAACAGCTCTAACAACCTCAGATTCATCAACATCCTTTTGTTCACTGGTTTCTAAATCTAAAGATCTAATTTTACTATTTTGCCATGAATTAATATCAATACCAAAATCATCAACGCTTTCTAAACCTAAACTACGATAAATAGCTTCGATCTGACCTAAATCATTGCCGTCAATTCGAAAACTTGAAGGTAAATCAGCCGATGATGAGTGGCCGGAAATTGAATCGGAAATAGTCGGAAAGTCGTAGTCGATGTTTTTTCTGGCGTTCATGCGTTCGAGTCTAGGTTGTTTTTTTTTGGATTTCTTTTTTTTGAGGGAGTTGCCATTTATGACTAGGAATTGAGGCAAGTGATGCATTGAGAGAGAGATGTGTTTCAGCCCATTAATTGGGTTGCTAATTATGGAAAGAGGTGGTGATTCAATTAGGGTTAGGGATGGTGGTGGTGGTGGTGGTCGTTGGAGAGAGAAAGTCAAGTAAACGCTGTTCAAATGTGTGTGTTTGTGTCGTGGCTGCAAAATATCATTAGTGGAGTAGTAAAAGCTTTTCCTTTTTGTTTCAGGGAAAATTCTTTATTTACCCTTCAAGTGGAAAGTACCAACCCCTATTGTCCTCACAAAAAATTTTTTTCTTCTAATACCCTTGAGGCGGAGGTCGCCCAAAAATCTTGAGCGGATTAATTAGTAATGTGACATGTGTCCCTAGGTGTGTCCCCACCAGGTACACTTTAGCACATGCATTATTTGGGCGACTAGGCCCACAAAACTTGAGCGACTTGATATTTTTGTCTTTTTCCTAAAAAAGTATGGTCTTTTTTTATTGTTTTCTAGTACATATATCTTGGGCGAATGGGTCCCACTGTTCTTTATTCTTGAGCGACTTGTTATGTTATGTAGTACACTTTATTTTATGTCCCACTGTTCTTTTTAACTACCAACTTCATTTCAACTAAAACGCAGAAGGATACATCATACATGCTACAACAAAATGTCCTTAAAACTAAAACCATCTAAACACAATTGACTGACCATTATCCTCATCATTAGAATCTAAAAGAAATATTGAAAATGAGTGACCCTAGTTCTCATAGTCCGTCTCTTCATCATCATTTTCATGATTGCGATTATCACCATAACCCCATCGACCCTCACCTTCGTCACGATCTTCTTCAGTTTCTTCACTATCTTCATCATCATACACATTATGAACCACTGGCCATGTTTGCTTCTTCGCACCAGCCATAGGAGCTTTATTATGTTGCATCACTTTAGCCGGTGGGAGCTGTACATTAAAGTTAGGTCGGAACTGTTTCTGGGATTTGGTGTTTCCTCGATTTACTATATACCCGTCATGATCGCTGCTCGCATCCATTTCACTTTGAAGGACATTTTTGGGATTTTCATCTGGGAAAATGACCTGGATGTTCTCTTTTTAAATGAAGATTTAGTTTGTATTCGTGGATGTAAGCTTTGCCAAGTTTTGTGGATTTTCATCTGGGAAAAAGACCATACTTTGTGGATTTAGTTTGTATTCGTGGATGTAAGCTTTGCCAAGTTTTGTGGATTTAGTTTGTATTCGTGGATGTAAGTTTTGGGATTTTCATCTGGGAAAAACACCATACTTTTTTAGGAAAAAGATAAAAAGATCAAGTCGCCCAAGTTTTGTGGGCCTAGTCGCCTAAATAATGCATGTGCTAAAGTGTACCTGGTGGGGACACACCTAGGGACACATGTCACATTACTAATTAATCCGCCCAAGATTTTTGGGCGACCTCCGCCTCAAGGGTATTAGAAGAAAAAAAAATTTTGTGGGGACAATAGGGGTTGGTACTTTCTACTTGAAGGGTAAATAAAGAATTTTCCCTTTCCTTTTTGTTTCATGGAAATTATGCTATGTTTATGTACTGATGTACACAACAACCTTTTTATATTTGTTTTTATCCTAAATAATACTCGTAGTAAACAATCTAAGAGTGCGTATCCCACTATGGAAATGAGACTATGACTATGAAAATGATTAAATATGTTTGTTTAAGATGAGAGGGCTCACCACTATGATAATGTATGGTAGATATAATTCATACTCCATATACATCAAGAGAGCAAGGTATGAATCTTTCATAGGTGAGGGACCCACCACTACTATGAAACTCATACCCATTATCATTCATGTCAGCATACCAATCACACTTTAAACTTTGAAATTTATACAAACTTAACTTATATCACCCTCTTATGTTTATTCTTTTCACATAGGAACTTCAAGTCTGAATTGTGTAATCAAGAGGAAGCGTCACAGCCTAGGTTTGGGCCACCAAAATGGGGCGGATTTAGAGCACAGTACCATGACATAAAAAAATTCGATGAATTATGTATTTTAGTTTATTTTATTCTTTTTGACAATAAGTTTACGGCTATTAAAAATTTAATATGACGTATTTTAACTTTTTAACTAATGGCAATGCTTTTCATTACACAATTGTGATAATAAATATTAGAGGTGGCAATTTGTATAACATGAGCCCGTTTGGCTCGTGCTCGTTTAGCTAGTTAGTTTCCAGTATGGGATCCTGTTTTGGACTTTTTTTAAGCGATTCGTATAACATGAGCCCGTTTGGCCCGTGCCCTTTAGCCCGTGCCCGTTCGGGCTCTAACTTGTTTGGCCCGTTGCCCGTTCGGGCTTGAATATTTGTATAATGTGCTTTATTATTTGTATTAGTGACATTTAATGCAGGAATTATGTTTAAGTTGGTTGTACAATATGCTTGATAATTTGTATTTTCTTATGTATTGAGTGTTTTAATAATTGCGTTAATTATATTTATTGATCAGTTAATTAATTGACTAAATTAAAAACATTAACTACATTAATTTAAAATAGTGTACATTATGGTTCTAGTAAGACTTGTGTTTTGTCTTTTAAATAGTGTATTAAAGTAATGTACATTATGTTTCTTGTCTTGTAAGTCTTAAAATTAAAATTGAATTTCTATAATAAGCAAGCTAAGTTTTTAAGTATTTCTATTTAAAGAAAGCCTTCTTCCATTATAAGATAGTAAGATAAGATTTACATTCTTGAAGTTTATTTGAAGAAATGTCACAAAATGTTGCGAAAACAAATATAGATCACTTTTAGGGCCCGTTTGGTTTGTTGCTAAGAATGACAATGAGTATCGAATTTGGTATGAGGTAGAATGACAATAGATATGAAAAAATGTATCATTACGATTGTTTATGCTTGGATGACAAAATATGAAATGAAAAAGTGTATAGATATTTGAGTTTTGTAGTAGAAAAGAGAGGGACCAACGGGAATGGATTTCATAGACACCAAATTAATGTGTAATGAATATATGACTATAATATACCCATTTCATTCTCGGACCCATTAAACAAACACCTTAAATCGGAATGAAATTCATATACCCATTCCTATCGGGGAATAACAAACGCACCCTACATGTGACACTTTATGCTTTAATAGACAATGAAATGTGTACTCGGATCTTGAGCTATTAAAAGTAACATTTTATATTCTTATTCATGACAGTTGCATTTCTTTAACTTTGATATATTTATATGAGTCGTAATATTTAAACCTAACAATGAGACCTACTAATAGACTTATATCATTTATTTTTGACAAGTGTCATGCACCTTTTCTCTTTTATCATTTCTCACTAATTAATTTTTTAAATGCACCAATCATATCTTTAGTTCACTTTAAACAATTTAAGTGATTTCATTCTAACTCGCAAATTGGTGTTGTTTTCCTCTTTAACCTTTTAGATGATATCGTTAAGAAAATTAGTATAGATTTTCTATTAGGAGTGAAAATGTCTCTTTCTCAATGTAGCCCTTGAGATGGATTCATACAAGTACATAACTACATACCACTCGGAATCAAAGGAGTTCACAACAGAATTTACGCGACAATTTGTGATCAAAATGTACAAGTGTGAATGGTTGTAAGAAACTAAGAAACCATGTTGTGCTTATGTATTAAACAAGTTGATCCAACTCGACTCATTGCGAGATCTACTCATACCCAATTATTGAAAACCAATTATATAGCTACAACTAGTTATTTTATATGGTTGTATAATAATAGAGTCGTAAACAATTTGTAAACTAAACTATTAAAAACTGTATTTGGACCATTAGTCAACTGAATAGTTTGGTTAAATTGTCAACAACTACATATTACTACAATTATTTAGTTATTGGTATAATAGTGATAAGGCGACAATTAGGGCCTCATATATGTTTAGCACATGTCAACTACATCTTAACAATTTAATTATCATTAAACAAATCTAGACGTAAAACCAACACGATAATTAATACGGAGTATATTTGACGTAAGCATATATACGTTTGTTCATGGATGTCAATGAGCCGGTCAAAAAGGAGTCAAGCCTCATTTTTACAATAAGAAAAGTAGATTGACTTAATCTTCAAGGCTTCAACCATTTGAGGGAGAAAATATGTAGTGTTTTTTACACTCCTTATAATAGTTGTGGTAATAACTTATCTTTGAATATCGTATATAAATTTTTGGAAGGGATCGAGTGAAAAAATAATTAAAATGAGAAGGATAAGAAGTATTTTTAGCCATATATTTCCAATTATGTGGGAAATTTGAAGGAAGATGCATTCACTTTTGTAGTTGTATCTGAAATATGTGGTTATTTTTACTTCTCATCATTTTCATTTTAATCATCATTCTCATTTGATCTTAACTCCTAATTTTAATTGAAAGTTACACTTTTCAAGTTTTATGGACACGTCATGCTTATTAACTACTCGTAACTCTTAGGGCCCGTTTGGTTTGTAGATGGGTTTATGATTAGGATTAGGATTAGGATATAAAGTTAAAGATTTGGGTTTGATGTAGAAAAAAGAAAATAATATTTAAAAATAGATAAATGATTAGTTGATGTAACATAAAATATTTTTTAAGTTAAAATAAAGATTAAAATTATTTTTTAGTATTAAAAGGATAGAAACGACAAGCATAAAAGTTGAATGGCCCACATAACAGTACTAAAACCCACCTATTTCATATCTTTTGCAAAATGCATGAATTCAACCATAAGACATGATTATTCGAATTAGTAAATGAAACAAACAACTTTTTTCCCAAACCCCAAAGTAAAAGTCACAAACCAAACTGGCCCTTAAGAAATCTAACAATCTAGGCTAAGCTCAAAATATGTTTTTCTTAACCTTTACATATGACTATTGACACCGAGAGGGATAATTTTACCCGGTTTAAATATGTGTGTTGGTAGACTCAAGTCTTGTAAATTAGTAAGACAAAAGATGAAAAAACCATCATCACAAAAATAAATAAATATATTTGTGTTATATGCACAAAAAGATACACTGTATATTATGGTTATTTTCTTGAATATCTAATAGTTATGGGTGAAATTATGCTGGCATATTGCATGGAATTGTATTATTGGTTAGCATCAAAAGTATATGCGAACTAGGATATCAAGAATATCCAATAGGTAAAATGGTCTAAAAAGTCATCGGACTTTTCACTTTTTTCTTTTGTATACATTTAACTTTTTTTTTCTCCTAAAGTATGCATATACTTTCTTAATCTTCCTATTGTAACAATATTAAGGGTGTGTTATGACGTGGCAGTACTTAATCACACTAATCGCGTTTTAATTCATATTTTCCCCTTTTTTCATATTTTTTGGTGTGTTTTGACAATAGCTATTACTTGGTAGTATGTTTTATCTCTTTTATTTATTATCAATAACCCCCCCCCCCCCCTTTCCACTAAATCACTTTCCCTCTTTCCCCATTTTCCCCCTTTTGGGCTTGAATTGGTGGGTGTGGATCCACCACCTGTTTCATGAATGGGATTTCGTTTGAAAATGTTTCTGGGATGAAGCCACCACCTGTTTCATGACCGTTATTCCCATCACCATGGTCATCATCGCTATTATTGTAACACCCCAACCCGACAAGGGTAAAGATGTCACGCAAATGGTTTCATATCAGATATAACAAAGCATACATTCAAAGTAATACAAAGATTCTCACGGGTTACAAAGGAAATACTGAAATTATAAGGTTACAAAACGGATACAAATAAAATAACTTCTAATCATCTCTAGGCCAAAATAACTGTCAAGCCTTCTAGGTCCAAAAGTCTCTTCACTCATACCCATCTTCCATCTAAAACCTGCCGCACACGAAAAGAAAACGTGCGGCTGAGCTTACAAAGCCCAGTGAACAGATATATAATGAACGGAAACGAAAGTAAACGGAAATAATCAGATGTAGCATAATGAATGAGATATAAATAAGGTACAAGAGTAAAGGTTTAGGATAGTCATCCACCACGAGCCCAGAAACAGATCATACCATATCGTAACCATAAATCTTCAAATCATATAGAGGGGAGACCTCTCAGATAATCAGATAATATGAGGGGTGTCCTCATTCTTCAAATGGAGTAGCTAGCTCCCAGATATATGTGAAAGGCGTGTATTGCACACAGCACCAGTCACCAGACAAGTCATATCATATCAGATTAAATCCACTAAACAGATCAGATCTAGGATTGCAATCCATACGCCCCCCAGAAACATATATAATCCATAATCAAAGTAATGCGCATATCATAATCAGAATGGGGACGGTGTGAGGAATCACTCACCCACACATGAGTCATGCCAGTGGTGCATCACAGACACGGCCAGGTTACCTTCCTGGCTAGGTAACAGAAAAGTGGCTCGGGTATCAAACTAAGAGTCAAGGTCAAAGGTCAAAGGTTCATATCATAATCAGGGTGTCATATCAGAAGGTTCAATATCAGAAGTTCATAATCAGACCAGTCAAAGTATCAGAAGGTCAAGTATCAGAAGTTCAAATATCAGAAGGTCAAATATCCCAGGTCAATATCCAAAAAGGGTCAATGTATCCGATGGTCAAACCTTCAAAAGGTTCAATATCAAAAGTACTTTTCAAAAGGTTTTCTCTTAAGGTTCGTTTAAAAACAATCATTCAAAAATAGTTTTCATAAATGGTCTTTCAATTAGTTTTCATAAAACGAACTTCAAAATAGTTTTCTTAAAGTCAATATATCATGCTTGAAAAACCCTTTCAAAATACTTTACTTAAAACATTTCCATCTCATATCAAAAAGGTCTTCATATCATAGGTTCAAAATCAGAGATCAAAGGTCGAAGCAAAGGTGTCATAGCAAGGGATCGTAACAGAGTATCAAATCAGAGAATTTAACAGATCAGAAAAGAATCATAGGAAACCTTACAGAGAAGGTCAGAATATCTGTACCTTATTCGATAACAAAGACAACCCGGAAAGAGACGAATCACAAAGCAAAAGATTACTCCCGCTTCTCGGAACCTATACGAATTAATAACTACGTATTACTTTAAGTTCAATTGTATTAACTTACTCCTTTTTGTATACTTTCCTTTATTAGTAAGTTTCCATTTTAGACTTGTCCAAGATTTATCATACTTAAATATTACAAGTGTTACATAAATATAGCTTAGGGTATTTATTATGATATTTCATAAGTTCAAGGGTAATTATAGAAGCTATAAGTTTTGGGGTGCATTTATGCCATCATTAAAATATTAGGGTGCAAGGTGTACTTATCATAAGTTATAAGATTTTACATATTCAACCCATTAGTTTGTATAATTACCACTTCAACCCCTTAGTTTACTTAACCTTTCATCATAAGTCCTTTTTACCCTTTTACTCAGCATGTATTAGTAAACAGACCTCATCTTGTCGTATTTTAAAACCCCATAAGGACTCAGAATAAAATTTCCCAAATATTTACCCAGGTACCTTAATATCTTGACAACACCCTGTAATTTTTCCAGAATTTTTAAACTAGTATATCTATGCCTCAAAAATCCAACAATTAAACTTGTCCAGATTTCTGCCCAGATTTTACTTACAAAAAGTTTGTGATTACCAACCCTATCAAAACACTTTAGAAAAATCTATAAAAATTCCAGTAATTAGCTAACATGTTTTATATTACTCAGTTCAAAGGAAATGTCCTAATTCGTTATGGGTTTAAAATGATAAATGAAAAACCCGGACTGTTTTCCCAGACTTCACAAATCCGATCAGACATGTGATTTCCCAAAAATCAAAAAGTAGCCTTCTAGGCCTCTAAAAATTACAAACTAAATTTCTCCAGGTAGCCACTTCATTAAACTACAATTTAGACTCTAGAAGCATAAAAAATATACGTTCATATGATTAAGTTACAGCCGGTTAAAGTCAGTTAAAGATTCATCTCAGAAGCAGTTTTCAATATAACATGTAATTACTTAGGGTTTTCTTTATCCAATCATTGGTTCTTTATACCAAACGACTTGGGTGAGTCCATAACATATTTTGGTCATTCTATAACATATTTAACATGATCTTCACGAATTATTTCATACCAAAAAGTGGCAGCCGATCCATAAATATAGTTTTAGGGTTTTGTAGCTTTTATTATTTCATGTGATTGTTTTATGTATATATCTTTTGATTATGAAACAAAACAAGAGCACGGATTGAACAAGTGATACTATACCCTTGTAGCGTGATCGAAGAACACAAGAACACAAGATTAATCACCACACCGAATTGCCTCTTTTCTCCTCTCTTCTTGGCGCGCACGAACAACAGCCAAATCATGAACAAAACATGATTTTGGGTTAGTTTTTGATGCGTAAAATTCGTATGGAATCATCGTGGATGTTAGGGACTTACCTTGTGATGATTAATCAAGAGTTAGGACAAGATTTCGACGCTTCTTGGACTGTTTTTGAGGCGTGGCAGCAGCTACAATGAAGACAGCCGGTGTATGTTTTTGGTTTAGGGTTTCTTTGTGTTTCAAATTGAAGATCGGTATTTGGAGATTAGAAGGACCGAAATTTGTGTTGTGATATATTAGGAATGATTATCACTAAATTAGGGACTTGCCAATCTTTCTCTAATCATGAACTTGGACCATAATTTGGTCAAGGGGGGCGGCACAATATAATGTTGTGTTTCTTTTCTTTTTTTTTTTTTTTTTTTTTTTTTTTTTGAACTTTGTATAAGGTATAGTTTTAATTTGTGTTAAACTTATGTTATTTGTCACATAATTAATATTTATATGTTCTCAAAGTTTTAATTCAAGGGCATTTTAGTCTTTTCATCTTATGTTAATTTGCGGGTTTTACAACTATCTTGGCTGGAGTCTGCTCCGTCATCAAACCAGGTTTGGGTTTTGTTATTTGGTTCAGTTGATGAGGTATGACTATTGTCCGATGGAGAAAGAAAGAAATAGCCATTAAAGAGTGAGTCGATATCGCCGTCACTTTCCTGAACACGTATCGGGAAAAGTTCGTTGCCAATCGGAATTTTAAGAGATTCCATAATAAAATCAACCCGTTTGGTGAGAATACAAACTTTCCCAAAGGACCTGTTGAATTGCCTATGGCAACACTCATCGGGGATAAGGATTTCCCCCCAAAGTTCCGCAATGGCCGAGAAGGATTCGGTGCCCCAAAGTTGTGGTGGGAGGCCATAGATTGTTAACCATGTTATACGGTCAGTGATTCGGGTGTTATTGTTCCAGGGTTTGAGGGATTTAAAATGTGTTAGGAGGATCGGGTTGTTTAAGGCATTGCTTGAGGTTATATTGTCTTGAAACAAGATGAGAAGGTGAAGCCCACCTAAGTACTTGATACTAAAGTCAGTGAAACCTTGATCAAGAAGGATATTGTGGGTAATGGCATCACCTTCAAATGATTTAAGCTCACATATGACAGAAGATAGTAGGGGATTGATTGGTGTGGTTGGGAAGGAGAGGTATGGGTTGGGAGGTGGTGGTGGTGGTGTTGGTCGGAGGTTATTAGGAGGAGGCGGTGGTGGGTGGCGAGTGTTGGAGGGTGGAGGTGAGGTGTGATGGTCTCAGTTCTGAAGGGTGTTGGCATATGAAGGTTTAGTGATGTTGAAAGCACCAGAGGGTTTACGATACGGGTTAGGTAGTTGTGTTTTGGTTTCGTTAAGTTTACGGTATGATTGAGGTGCAGTAGGTTGACGTTGAAATTTGGCAATGTAACATATCAGTTTTTGAGACCCCAATCATATGTTGTTAAGAACTTTCTCAAAAGCCAGTTGGTCTTTGATTTCGAGAAACCTTCAAAACCCAAATCTTTTCCCAGAACTGTTTCTTTTCATTGGAATGAACACATCATCAGCGTAGCCATATCGGGCAAACCCTTCCTTCATGATGATATGGTTCCAGTTGGTAGGGAAATTCGTGAAATAGTAGGTGGTTGATTGGAGGTTGTTGTATGTGTTAGGGAAGGCAGATTTGTGTTTGCCATGAGAGATGGGGTTGCGATGTCTTTTACAGTTCGTAACCGTCTTCCATTCTGGCTCAATATTTTCTCTCACCATTGACTTTTTGAGAGAAAAAGCCTACCTCATCATTGTTGGGAAGGCAGTTACAAAAGAATGATGTTAAACAACAAAATTCATCTCATCTTTTTTTAAGGGGGAAATCTACAAGCATTACAAACAACCCCATTTGATTAACGGAGTATCACATCCATCCATCAATGTGATTACAAAAAATAATATGGAGTCTTGCGGGTAGTATCTGGTTCAATCTGCTTTGGGGCTGGATCGAACTGAAGAAAGTTTTTATCCATATTCTTCAAGCTTTGGGGTTGGATCGAACTGAAGAAAGTTTTGATCGAACTGGAAGAGGGAGGGGGGGTGTTATTGATAATAAATAAAAGAGATAAAGCATACCTCCAAGTAATAGTTATTGTCAAAACACACCCAAAAATGTGAAAAAATGGGAAACTATGAATTAAAACGCGATTAGTGTGATTAAGTACTGCCACGTCATAACACACCCTTAATATTGTTACAATAGGAAGATTAAGAAAGTATGTGTATACTTTAGGGGGAAAAAAAGAAGTTAGATGTATACAAAAGGAGAAAAAATGAAAAGTTCGATATCTTTTTAGACCATTTTCCCTATCCAATATTGTGTACATATAAATTAGATTGATGTTGCGTGTCAAAAGTAACTATAACAAAAGAATTGTTTGCGAACTAGGATATCAAGAATATCCAATATTCTGTATAATTAATTTTTAGTCAAAGGATATCCATAATCAAACATCTTTCGTGGTTTCTCATTTTTTTTCCTTCCCAAAAATTCAAACAAATGATTCATGAAAATGCTTACAAGATGTTTGATATGACAATGATATTTTTTTTCTTTAATTTAAGACTTTTAAAGTGTATCATCAAAAGTAAAGAGGAGGGTTATTTTACATACTAAACTTTTCCTACATACCAAGGGACTCATCTCCACCTTCCATCTAGTTTAAACTAATGGTGGGGATTAACCTAATATTTAATATGGAAACATAAATCCATGTCTTTTTTTCTCTTTTTCTTTGTCTTTTTGTCTTTTTTATTAATTAACTTCTTTTTTAACCTTTTTTTTTAATTCACGTTTTTTTCTAAATCAAGTTTTTTTTTTATATTTTAAATTCATGTTTTTTTCACTTTATTATGTTTTCATACGTCTTCGATTGTTTTCGACCGTTTTCGTCCGTTTTCTTACGTTTTCGTCCGTTTTCATATGTTTATATATGTTTTCAGACGTTTTCGTCCGTTTTTGTAAGTTTTCGTCCGTTTTCAGATGTTTTTGTCCGTTTTCATACGTTTTAGTTCGTTTTTATCCATTTTTGTCCGTTTTCAGACATTTTCGTCCGTTTTTGGCAGTTTTTATACGTTTTTAGACTTTTTGTCCGTTTTCATACGTTTTCGTCTCTTTTTTTACATTTTCGTCTGTTTTTTTACGTTTTCGTCTGTTTTCAGACGTTTTCGTCCGTTTTTACGTTTTCGTTCGTTTTTTATACGTTTTCGTCCGTTTTTATATTTTTTTTTTCGTTTTCAGACGTTTTCGTCCGTTTTCATACGTTTTCGTCCGTTTTCATATGTTTTCAGCAGTTTTCATACGTTTTCGTCCGTTTTCGTTCATTTTTCATACGTTTCGTCCATTTTCAGATGTGGTTTTATGCTTTCATACGTATTCGTTTGTTTTCTTATGTTTTCGTCCGTTTTCATACATTTCTGAATATCCCAATTGATATTCTTAATATCACAAGTGATTTTCTGTGATATTCAAGATATCACTTGTGATATTAAGAATATCAATTGTGATATTCAGAAACGTATGAAAACGAACGAAAACGGACGAAAACGTATGAATGCAGACGAAAACGTAAGAAAGTGAGAAAAAAAAACGTGAATTAAAAAAAACGTGAAAATCACTTGTGATATTCAGAATATCACTTGTAATATTCTGAATATCACAAGTGATTTTCATGTTACAAAACATTAGTTGAAAATCACTTGTGATATTCAGGATATCACTTGTGATATTCAGAGTATCATCACTTGTGATATTCTGAGTATCATCAATTGTGATATTCTGAGTATCATCACTTGTGATATTCTGAGTATCACAGAATATCACTTGTGATATTCAGAAACGCGAATTAAAAAAAACGTGAAAATCACTTGTGATATTCAGAATATCACTTGTGATATTCAGAGTATCATCAATTAGGATATTCTGAGTATCATCACTTGTGATATTCAGAAACGCGAATTAAAAAAGTGAAAATCACTTGTGATATTCAGAATATCACTTGTGATATTCTGAGTATCATCAATTGTGATATTCCGAGTATCATCACTTGTGATATTCTGAGTATTACAGAATATCACTTGTGATATTCAGAAACGTATGAAAACGTCTGAAAATGGCTGAAAACATTTAAAAACGGAATAAAACAAATGAAAATGGACGAAAACGTAAGAAAACAGACGAATATATAGGAAAACGGACGAAAACGTGAATTAAAAAACGTAAGAAAATGGACGAATATGTATGAAAACGGACGAAAACGTAAAAAAATGGACGAATATTCAGAAACGTGAATTAAAAAAACGTGAAAATCACTTGTGATATTCAGAATATCACTTGTGATAATACAGAATATCACTTGTGATATTCTGAGTATCATCAATTGTGATATTATGAGTATCATCACTTGTGATATTCTGAGTATCATCACTTGTGATATCCTGAGTATCACAAAATATCACTTGTGATATTCAGAAACGTATGAAAACGCCTGAAAATGGTTGAAAACATTTAAAAACGGACGAAAACATATGAAAATGGACGAAAACGTAAGAAAACGGACGAATATGTAGGAAAACGGACGAAAACGTCTAAAAATGGACAAAAATGTATAAAAACGGACGAAAACGTATGAAAACGGACAAAAACGTAAGAAAACGGACGAAAACAGACAAAAACAGATGAAAACGTATAAAAACGGATTGAAACGTATAAAAACAGACAAAAAAGTACAAAATCGGACGAAAACGTATGAAAATGGATGAAAACAGATGAAAACGTATAAAAATGGACGAAAATGTATAAAAACTGACGAAAACGTATAAAAATGGACGAATATGTAGGAAAACGGACAAAGATGTATAAAAACGGACAAAAACATATGAAAACGGACGAAAACGTAAGAAAACGGACGAAAACGTATGAAAATGGACAAAAGCAGATGAAAATGTATGAAAACGGACGAAAACGTATAAAAACGGACGGAAACGTATAAAAACGGACAAAAACGTATAAAAACGGACGACAGAGAAAACGTATGAAAACGTATAAAAACCGACGAAAATGGACGAATATGTATGAAAACGGACGAAAACGTATGAAAACGGACGAATATGTATGAAAACGTACGAAAAAGAAAAAAAAAACGTAAAAAAAAAAAAAAAAAAAAAAAAAAAAAAAAAAAAAAAAAAAGATTTATAAAAAACGTGGTTTAGAAAAAAGACCAATTTTTTTTTTTTAAAACGTGAAACTAAAAAAAGACAAAAAAAAAAGATTTAAAAAAAAGTGAATTAAAAAAAAGACAAAAAAAATAAAAAATAAATAAATAAGAAAGACAAAAAGACAAAGTAAAAGGAAAAAAAGACATGGACTTAGGTTTCCATATTAAATCTTAGGTTAATCCCCATTAGATCAAACTAGATGAATGGTGGGGATTGATCCCTTAGTATGTAAACAAAGTTTTGTCCTCAAATGATCCTAAATCCAAAAGTAAATACTTATTCTTTTTATGAAAAACATTACTTCTTGATATATAATTTCACAGATAAATAATTTATGATTTTTTTTCTTTCCTTTTTTTGTTATCACAATGTTCATCAGTTTACTTTGATGAACAATATCACAATAGTTTTCTTTGATGAACAATAACACAATATTCATCAGCTAGATCAAGTTGTTCATTAGTATTTTTTTTTTTTTTTTTTTTTTTTTTTTTTTTTGTTATCACAATGTTCATCAGTTTTCTTAGATGAACAATATCACAATGTTCATCAGTTTCTTTTTGAGTAACTTTTTCTTTTTTTGTTATCACAATATTTATCAGTTTTTTTATGAACAACATCACAATGTTCATCAGTTATATCGCGTTGTTCATCAATTTTCTTTTTGAAAAACTTTTTCTTTTTTTGTTATCACAATGTTCATCAGTTTTCTTTGATGAACAACATCACAATCTTCATTAGCAAGATCACCTTTTTTATCATTTTTCTTTTTGAAGAACTTTTTCTTTTTTTGTTATCAAAATGGTCATCAGTTTTCTAAAAAGAAAATCACGTAATTCATTAGTTTTTTTTTTTTTTTGAAGACTTTTATTTTATAATTTTTTTTTTTTTTTTATTATCACAATGGTAATTTTTTTTATTTTTTTATTATTATTTTTTTTTTGTTATCACAATGTTCATCAGTTTTCTTTGATGAACAACATCACAATCTTCATTAGCTAGATCACTTTTTTATCAGTTTTTTTTTTTTTTTTGAAGAACTTTTTCTTTTTTTGTTATCAAAATGTTCATCATTTTTCTAAAAAGAAAATCACGATGTTCATCAGTTTTTTTTTTTTAATTTTATTTCTATCAGTTTTTTTTTATAAAAATCGCAACCTTTTATACTTTTTAAACTTTCTTGACTTTTTACAAACCTACAACCAAAAGGTGGTCAAAGATGAGGCTATAATCAAAATAGTTGGTATCTAACTAATATATGACTACTATGATATTATAATATAATCAAGTCGGACGAAACACAAAAGCATTGATTAGCTAATCAAGCTCGAGTTTGACATTGATAAGTTTGAAGGCTCGGTCGAGCTCAAGTCTGATTTTTAGTTTCGAGCTTTTAAGGTCTAGTGAAGATGAAGCTTAACAGAGTTTTCCATTAGCTTCATTTTTTCTGTTTGTCTTGACTTGACTCAATTCAATTATGTGTGTGAAACTACATTATTACTCATTGTTGCTTTATAAGATATGAGTTTCCATCATCATGTATTGAGCCCAAGCACCTGCATTATGGCAATTTCGTTCTAAATCTTTATCAAAAGACGAACTTCAAGACAACATTTGGTCGTGAGAGAACTAATCTCTTGTCTTTAATCGACAATTACAAAAAGACTAGACTTACCATTTGGTCGAGGCGACATTTTCTTGGTTTTTTTTCAACATAATCATGACACCGGCTAGTTTGATTCAAATTTTTGACCTTCTAGTTGTCTGCTTCACATATATTTTTGATCTAGGAAGTTTCCGAATAAATGTTTGCATGTCCACATTCAGTTGATGATAATAATCAAACAATTTAATAGACTATACATCAAAACAAATGCTGCATTTTCTTGAAGCGCATAAGCGTTCGTTTCTTCCCAAAATATTATACAACAAGACTTTGCATATGACTACATGAATCACCATTTCCAGAATACATTTGAGCCACACTTGAATTTGTCCTTTCCTTTGCACTCCAACTCAATATCATCTGATATGAATGGCACTTTCTGAAATAAATAAAAAGAGCAATCATATTAAGATCAGCTACAAAGAAGTTGTGGTATGACTGTATATACATTGTGGGTAACTAGAGTTTTTAATCCATATAAACATTTCCGATTTAATTCCGAACCATATACCAAAAAGTAAATACCAGTCTATTTGTCATACTCCGTATTTATCTCCATCGGGTCAAACAAGTAAATTTGGGAATACTTAACAAAACAGTCAAACTGGTTAAATTGGACAAATGGGTCGAAGTCGCCCAAAGCAAATTATTGAAATCCTTATTTTTATTTTTTGAACGACAATTTTAACTATCTCACAACATTTACACCACAAATCTATCTCACATGTCCTAACCAGGACTTAAACCCACAACCATTTAGTTAGGGAGCTTCTCACACAACATGGGTTAGGACACAAGCCCTTTGATATTATTGAAAGCCTTTAAAACCCTCCTAAATCATTTTTTAAAAATAGCTAGATTAATGTTTTAGTATCTCTGTTTTTTGTAACCAGCTAATCTAAACTAGCACTATAACATTCACTTATTTGAAAGAACAAAATGTTAGTTGGTACACTTGATCTGTTCCATTTTGACCCATACAGTAAAGATATATATGTAAACTTAGTGATTAAGAATACAAACCTTTTGCTTAGCAAGATCTTGGCAGCCTGTGAAGTTGTATGGGAAGGTGCATGTTCCAAACTGAACTGTGTATGCTCTTGCAAAGTTTGCTCCACTTGTGGCCAATCTCTTTTGGTCATTTAGTTCCTACACATTTCAACATAATATCCATTCCACATAAATCACTATAACTTTGTTTAACTAACCTTAATCAAATCTTTGTAACCAACGATGTGTTTCCACATTTTTTATTAAAAAAATTGGCATAAGTTTTTGATCATGCATGAAAACCCATTAGTTATTATGCTCATGCATAAAAATATCGAACTAACCTTGTTAGCTTTGGATTTCTCAAGATACTCATCAATGACACCAGCATTAGCTGATGACGTGGCAGTTGCAAAAAGAGCGGCTCCTAGGCAAAGTAGAGCCGCTCTTCTGCCTTGTTGTGATTGATCCTTGGTCTCAGAAGTCTGTGAGACAGTCTTCTGGGACCGGATCACCAAAGGCTTAAAACCAACGGTCGAAGGCTTTGGTGAGTTGATGTCTTGTGACACAACGGCACCAGAGACTGCGTAGTTAAAGGCTAACACGTTAGCGTTCATTGTTGCCATTTTTTTAGTTTTAAGTTTTTTGGTGTGATTTTGATGTGTTATAGAAAATTATAAGGCAAATGTACTTATTTGTTGAAATTGTGTCATGTGGGTGGTAATTGATATGAAAAATGTTGTGGTTGGAGTGTGGATAAGATTAGATTGCCTCATTCTTATTGGAGTATTGATAGGATCAGATATTGCCTCATTTCTATTGTGGCTTGTGGTTTAGTTCTTTAGGACCCTACTTGACACATCATATGTGTATGTGTGGAACACACCCAATTAAGAGACAAATGATACCATGCTACAGCTACAGTAGTAAGTTTTGTTAGGCTTCTCACAGTGGCAACCCATATTGCATCATCTTTCCGGCTGCCACCTCAGCTTTCTCTCTCTTCAACCCATATTCATCTCTCTCATCACAGTGGCAACCCATATTGCATCATCTTATTATTATTTTTTTTTTTCTTTTAAAAAAAAACATTTTTTAACACAAACACAAATTTTATTAAAAAACGTAAATATTACATAAACGATACGATACGAAATAAAAACCATTACAACTAAATAAAAAACTTAAACAACTAAAAATTAAACACGCGAACACTTATTTAAAAACTAGTAATTTAGGTTGTGGCGTTCCTTGATTTCCGCTTTAATTCGCATAAGTTCCTCTCTTTGTCGTTCGGGCAAATTTGGGTCGATAGCCGAGTTGTAGAAAATCAATTCTTGATCCCGTTTGGTATTTCTCAAGAGTTTCTTTTGTTCCTCCTGGCATTGCAAGAGCTTTTGTTGATATTCCAATTTTTTTTTCTTGATCGCTAGCTCTCGTTCCTTGATTTGTCTCCACGACTCATCCCGCTCTTTACCTTTTTCCTTCTTTGACGGTCTTGATTTCCACAAATCCGCTATTAGCCCACTCATGAATGATTTTGATGTCTCGTGAGAGGAGGAGGTGGATGATTTCCTCCTTGCTTTGTCACGACCTTGTGGTCGTGATTCTCTAGTATCATCCTCTGTTTCATCCTCGTCATCATCCAAGTCTTGAAAATTCGAGGGGCCTTGTGTTGACCCCGACGTAGTTGTTGAACCCTTCACTTTCTTTCGAACGCCCGATTGGAAAAGGGGTATCTCTTCCTTCCAAGAATCATGCCCCCTCAAAACTTTCCAACACTCCACCATAGTGAAATCTTGACCGTAACGTGCACGATACTCCAAAAGAGCTTTGGACAAATCGTCAACGTCATTCTCACCACTTCCATGTGTCCCCTTGACATTATCAACAATAGCACCAAAATTCGCAACTTGACTACGAATTCTAGTCTTCCATTTGGAAATGATCGAATTCGTTGTCCGGTCTGAACCAGTTTCTCTCAAAAAATAGGCTACCACTTTCTCCCAAAATTTGTGCCGATTCATAGTGTTTCCTTTTATTGCATTTTCAGAAACAAAGATGAAAGCTTTACAAAGAACGACCTCTTCTCTGGTAGTCCATGGTTCAATTTTTTTGGCCGGTTCGGGTTCTTTGCCTTTGCCTTTGCCTTTCGTCTTTGTAGCACGCCGCGAAGGCTTCTTTGGCTTGACGGGTGATGTCTCTTCGACTTCGACATCGTCATCGTCATTAACGGGCATAGAACCGTGGAAAGAATCTTGGTAGGAACCGTGACCCGAACCTTGCCCCATCGAAGCATCTTTACTCGGGTAATCTTGGGTCGAATAGCCATAGTTATGATAGTCTGCCCAATCATCAAAATTCATATCAAGATTAGTAGACCGAATCGGAGAATGTTCTTGATACGGTTGGGAAGAATGCAAGAAATCCATGTTAGGCCGATAAGCCGTCTCACTTGGTTCTTGATTGTAATCAACACGTTGTGGTGGGACAAAAGGACGACGAATGGAAAACAAGTTTTCACTTTGATTGACTTGTGGTAATTGTGTTTTGATTGACTTGTGGTAATTGTGTTGGATATTCAAAAGATTGTGGACGAAAGCGTATGTTCCCTTGTTGTGGTGGTGTTATGCCGGTTAGTTCAAAGGTGTTTTGCGGAGAGAAATTTATGTCCGGTGCATTTTGGGTTAGTCGGGATCGTCGGTTTTTTGATTGTGGAGTGTTTTTCTTTGACATTGTGTGTTTTTTGATGTGAATTTGTATGAATTGTTTTTGAAATTGTGTGTTTGAAAGTGGGTTTGATGTGGGTATTTATAGGATGAAAAGTGGTAAATATTTTGGAAAAAAAGTTTTTTTTTTTATGCAACAAACGGATACATTTTTGAAAAAAAGGTAAATTTGGTTTGGAATGTGTTGATTCAAAATCGGTCGAAAATCCGAACGATGTTTGCTCCTCTTGACCGGCGATCGATTTAGTGAGTTTGCCCACATTGGGGCGATCGATATTGAATATCGATCGACCGATCCTCATGCTCGATTTGTTCCGTCCCACTGTGAAGAGCCTTAGAAAAATTAAATGGCTTATTTGGCAAATATTAATTACTAAATTGCTATCAAAAGCTCCAAACAAATACTGTAATTTAGGGACAGATGAATTGGGCATTTTGACAAGCTAAATATAAATTGTTAGTTTTCTTGTGATGTATATAAAGACATAAGCATGACATTAAGCAAAGGTTTGGAATCATATGGTATTTGGGACTTTTTTTTTTTTTTTTTTTTTTTTTTTTTAAACGACAATTGACTATCTCAAAATATATACACTTCAAATTTACTCATAAGCAGGACTTGAACTCGTAGCCATTTAACTGATTGGCTTCTCATAAAATATGAAACTCGTTAGTATGGTATTTGAGACTTTTAGGTTTTGTGTATAATGATATTAATATTTGTATGTCCGGTTTCGAACCCGAGACTCGGGATTGCACACAATACGTGAGAGTTCCATTGGTTTGAATAATTAAATATACATTTTATATTTATATTTATTTATTCATTTCACTAACAATACTTAACGACGGTTAGTACTTAACGGTGTTAGTAGATAACGACCGTTAAAGGACTAATTGTGCAAAAGGAGAAAGAAAGATCTAGAATCCCACAAGAGGAGGGAAGGTCGGCCGAAACCCTCAAGGGTTTAGGTGGATCGGTTTTTGGAGTGGGCTACAAGCAAAGGAACACTATAAATACATCCCTATGTGTTTTAGTTTTCACCTAATCTTGTATCCCTAACTCCAAAGCCAAATTTCTCTTCTCTTCTCCTCTTGCTTGTGCTAGTCAACATTTTTTATTCCCACTAGGGAATTCGGCTTGAGCTAATAGCATTAAAGTATTTGGTTTGTTAGTGATACTTGAACCTAGCTTTCCCATTGGAACGCTACTATCGCGTGTGTACAAGAACGAGTGACAAGCTTATTTTAGCTTGTGATTCTTGGTGTTTTTCCCTTGTTTGGTTCGATCCACATCCAACCCAAATTAGGGTTCTTGATTGTTCTTGGTGATTACGCGATTAAGGTACGTGTTTATTTAAGTTAATTAATTACATGTTCATTAGATCTTTCCGCTGCGTGCTTTGTGATGTTTTATATGTTTATAGTTTTATGATTCATATAATTCCAACAGTGGCATCATGAGCCTCGTTTAAGAACTTGTAATTAATTACTAAAACCTAAAAATTGGATCTTTATTAGATACATGCAATTATTTTTTGTTTAGGGTTTTTAAACCCTAAATTGTTTTTACACAAGTAGGTCGACACCCCTTATGGGTCGACACCTACATGATTGATTAGGGTTTTATGGTTGATTTAAAATCTTGATAGAAACCCTAGGATTGCATGAAATTTTTAGGGATTAATTTGTGAATACCGTGAGTGATGTCACTAAATTAATTAAACACGTACAAGTTTAATATTGATTAATAATATGGACTACATGATTATGTGATCAATATGGTATCCATGACAAGATCTTGCATATTTTGTCATGGTTGGATTTGTATGTTATTGTTTTGAATTTATTTGTCACATGATTTAAATAAATCTTAAATTGGGGAAGACCTCAATATATATTAATTAAAAGGTTATGTGCAATGTGGTATCTAACTAACTAAAACTTACGCGGCCAAATTTATTTGGTGCTGTGGTCCATTGGGTACAATGAGCTCGAAAACCAATGGGAGTTTTGTTAGTTACATACATTATGAATTACACATAGAATTAATAATAGGATTTATTGAAAAAGGTTTGCATGTGGCTATATGATATCGTGGATGATCATATATTTGTTATTATGTGTTTATTTATTTTTGTGAATTACTTGATCTTTTGTGCTTTATATTATGATGGATTGTAAACTACAAAAGAGGGTAATTTTTCATAATAAAAATAAATAAGACTAATAACTATGAAACCTTCGTAGTAATTTTATTTATTGCTAAGTCTTATGTGCCGACAGTGGTTCGCTTCGCACAGTAATTTGCTCCCAGGCGAGCCTAGCAATAATTAAATTACTACATTAATTGTTTTAGCAAGAAAATCATAATTTTTTAGTTGATTGATTGCGACTGTACTAAGTGGTCGAAGCGGCGGACCTAAAATTGGCAAACTAATCAAGTGGGTTCTAGTTGGTACGCATTAAATTGTGACCTTAGAGGGGCACGGTTTTAACCAGCTTCGGCGGCTGTCGTCCCTACGCCCGCCTGTGCGTCAATTTTAGACTTACCAAGTACACCACGATAAATACGAAGCATCTTAAGGCAATGTTGTAATTTATTCAACGCCTCAATTAAAAGATTTGATGATTTGAGCTACGAATGAGTAAACGGCGTTTTGTTTTGAAAACCATATGATACAAAGATGAATGCATGACATCTTTGTACATATTTTTTTGATTAAACACATCAAAAATAATTACCCGACAAATTTAAGTCATATGCCACCCAACTACTAAAAGAAACACCTAAGGTTTCATCCTACATCACTAGCAGCCAAAGCTGAATGTTGATGTTCAAAGGGTGCGGTCTAAGGGTAAATTGAGTACTTTGTTGCTAGCAGCCAAAGCTGAATGCAATAAACTGACGTCAATTTACAGTTTCTTAAGTTGGTAGACTTAATTGGGCACTCTCATTACTAGCAGCCAAAGCTGATGTAATGGGACGGCGCCAAGGCATAAAGAATTGGGGATGAAACATGTTTACAATGATTTGCAACTGTTGTTGGCAATGTATATTGTAAATCCCAAGATTTCTAGGAATTGCAATTTGATATTGGCAATTGGGTGATCCCGTACCTTATTGAGCACTTTCATTGCTAGCAGCCAAAGCTGATGTAATGAAACGGCGTCAATTAGGATCCTAGTTTTCATTGAAAATTAAATGGTTATTTAACCAATGGGTGTTTAATTTTCTTGAAAAGTAAATTATCGAAAGTACTAACTTTTGAACTTTTTCTGTAGAAATGGCCCAACCCGGAAACTCGTCATCATTAACTCCTTGTTACAAGATGATGCTTGAAAAGGAGAAACTGACTGGGACTAAGAACTTTAACGATTGGTATCGTAATCTAAGGCTCGTCCTTAGGATAGCCAAGCGTTGGGATTGTCTTAGTGAGCCACTTCCACAAGCTCCACCTGCAACCTCCTCTACTGAGGTGTTGCGGGAGTACAATGAAGCTTATGAAAGGCACAATGATGCTGCCTGTATCATGCTATCGGGGATGGAAACTCAGCTGGTCAAACAGTTTGAGCAATATGGTCCGAAAGTCATGATTGAGGAACTGCAACGTATGTTTCAGAAACCTCCAATGGCTGAATTGTATGATGTACTTGACAATTTGGGCAAGTGCAAGCAGGATGCTACAACACCCGTAAGTACTCATGTGCTAGAAATGAAAGGTTATCTTGACCAACTGGATGCACTTGATTGCGGGTATGTGGAAGCCGTTAAAGTTGGCCTCATCAATAGATCCCTCAATGAGGACCTATATGGTGAATTTGTGCGTAACTTTAATATGCATTGCAAGGGGAAGACATTTAATGACTTGCATGCAATGCTCATTGAATATGAGAAGGGACTCACTAAGAAAGCTCCTACACCTGCTACACCTGCAGTTATGGCAATTAGAGGTGGTAGAGTAGCTAAGCCCGGTAAACCGAAGCAAGTGAACAAGAAAGGAAAGGGCAAAGCTGACAAGGGCAAGCAAATTGTGACTTATCAGCAAAAGCCGAAGAAGCAGAATCCTCCTCCCAAGAAGGATTATCCCAAGAAGGATGCGGCTGCTTGTCACCACTGCAATACTCCTGGACACTGGAAGCGGGACTGTCCATTGTTGCTTGAGGAGTGTCGCAAGAATAAGAATGCCAAGGCTGGGTAGGGCGCCAGCACTTCAGGTATTTTTATGGTTGAATTATTTTCATTTCCTCGTAAGCAAAATGCCTGGATATATGATACAGGATGTGGTACTCACATTTGTAATACATCGCAGGGACTTAGAGGAATAAAGAAGCTGAACTATGGTGAATGCTACTTGTATGTCGGCAACGGGATACGTGCAGCAGTAGAGGCCATAGGGACTTTTGATCTGGTGTTACCTTCGGGTTTGATTTTGGTTTTAGACAATTGTCACTACGCACCTTCTATTGTTAGAGGTGTCGTTTCAGTTTCTTTGTTATTGGATTTGGGTTTTAAGCATACTTTTAATGATAATGGAATTTCTGTTTCTTTAAATTCTGTTTTCTACTTTAATGCTATTTCATTAAATGGTGTGTTTGAAATTGATATGAATGACCATGTATCCAATAGAAATAATTCTATGTATAGCATCGGGAATAAGAGAACCAAGTCCAACTTGGATTCGTCTTATTTATGGCACTGTCGCCTTGCCCACATAGGCAAGAAACGCATGGAAAAGCTGCTAAGTGATGGGCTTTTACCTAATATCAATGATGATTCAGTTGATAAATGCGAATCTTGCATATCGGGTAAGATGACAAAGAAACCTTTCCATAGCAATATGGAAAAGGCTTCTGATCTACTTGGATTAATACACACGGATGTGTGTGGTCCACTTAGATACGTGTCAAAACGCGGTGCTAGCTACTTCTTGACCTTCACGGATGACTATAGTCGTTATGGTTATGTTTATTTACTTAAACATAAACATGAAGTCTTTGAGACATTCAAGGTCTTTAAAAATGAAGTAGAACTTCAACTCGGAAAGAAGATTAAGGCACTTCGATCCGATCGTGGTGGTGAGTATTTGAGCCAAGAGTTCAAAGATTATCTGACTGAGTGTGGCATTGTCCAACAACTCACATCTCCTTATACTCCACAACAAAATGGTGTATCTGAAAGGAGAAATCGTACCTTGTTAGATATGGTACGATCAATGTTTAATCTTACAACTCTTCCATTATCCTTTTGGGATTATGCTCTTGAAACGGCTGTTCACGTGTTGAATAGGATTCCAACTAAGAAGGTTGATAAGACTCCATATGAAGTATGGACTGGAAAAGCTCCCAACTTTTCTTACTTAAAGGTCTGGGGTTGTGAGGCGTTTGTTAAACGTGACTCACCTGATAAACTCCAACAAAGATCTGTTAAGTGTATCTTCGTAGGATACCCTAAGGAAACGAAGGGTTACTACTTTTACTTCCCACAAGAAAATAAGGTCATCGTAGCTAGGTAAGGTGAGTTTCTTGAAGATAATCTAATATCTCAAGAAATCAGTGGGAGAGCATATGATCTTGAAAATGATCATGAAGATACGTCACCTTCTGAAAGCACTAACACACTTCCTGTGGAACCAGAAAGTTTAGGTCCTCCACCTGAAGTTGAAGTGGTACCCGTCCGTAGATCTTCAAGATCTACAAAGGCTCCTGAGCGTCTATGTTTAAACATAGATGATGAGGAAACTATACTATTGGATCAAACTGATGAGCCAACTAGTTATAGAGATGCCATTAATAGTCCTGAAAAGGATAAATGGCAGGTAGCCATGGATGGGGAAATGCAATCCATGAGAGATAATCAAGTCTGGACTGAAGTAGACCTTCCACCCAATGCTAAGGTAGTTGGGTGTAAGTGGCTATTTAAGAAAAAGACTGACATGGATGGCAATGTACACACCTATAAGGCTCGTTTGGTAGCTAAAGGCTTTACCCAAACATACGGTGTTGACTATGAGGAGACTTTTTCTCCTGTAGCCGATATTAGAGCTATTAGGATTCTTATAGCTATAGCTGCCTACTATGACTATGAGATTTGGCAGATGGATGTCAAAACCGCGTTTCTGAATGGTCGCCTAGATGAAGACATCTATATGGCACAACCTGAAGGTTTTGTGAATCCACAATTTCCTGAGCGTGTATGCAAACTTCAAAGATCCATTTATGGATTGAAGCAAGCATCCAGGCAATGGAATAAGAAATTTGATGAGGAAATCAAGAAGTTTGGATTTACTCAAAATTTCGATGAGCCATGTGTATACCACAAAGTTAGTGGGAGTAACACTACGTTTCTTATCCTATATGTCGATGACATATTGATCATGGGAAATCACATATCTAGTCTTAATGAAGTTAAGGCATATCTATGTGAATGTTTTTCCATGAAAGATTTAGGAGAAGCAGCGTATATCCTTGGAATCAAGATCTATCGAGACAGATCTAAACGATTAATCGGTTTAAGTCAAAGTGCGTACATGGATAAAATATTGAAGAGATTCAATATGCAGAATTCCAAGAAAGGATATCTGCCCATGCAAGTGAAACATGAACTGAGCAGTGAAATGTGTGCTTCTACACCTGAAGAGGAAGCATACATGAAGAAAGTTCCATATGCATCTGCGGTTGGTTCTATCATGTATGCTGTTAGATGCACAAGGCCAGATGTGGCATTTGCTCAAAACATGACCAGTCGATATCAGCAGAATCCAGGAGTAAAACACTGGAAAGCTGTAAAGGACATTCTTAAGTATCTAAGGAATACTAAAGATATGTTTCTTGTTTTCGGGGGAAATCCAGACACAGAACTGAATGTTACAGGTTTCTGTGATGCATCCTTTCAGACTGATAAAGATGATACGAAGTCTCAGACGGGTTACGTTTTTGTCATAAATGGAGGAGCCGTGGACTGGAAGAGTAAGAAGCAGAGTATAACGGCCATGTCTGCTACATAAGCTGAGTACATTGCTGCATCGGAGGCGGCACAAGAAGCTGTTTGGATAAGGAAATTCGTTAAGGATCTTGGAGTGATGCCTTCCATTGAATTACCTATAAATGTATATTGCGACAACTCTGCTGCAATTACATTCGCCAATGAACCTGGAGTTATGAAAGGCGCCAGACACTTTAAAAGGAAACTTCACTATGTTCGAGAACAAGTGAATGATGGTGAAATAAATGTACTCAAAGTTCACACAGATAACAATCTGGCTGATCCTTTTACGAAGGCATTACCTAAGGAATCGTTTACTCAACATGCTCAGGGCATTGGTCTTCGATTGCCAGATAGTTTCATGTAAATCTGTTGGATTAGTATTTCGATAGGGACATGTAAAACAATTATTATATTAATGAAATAAAGTGCGGATAACGTTTATTATCATTATTAATATTTGTGTCCTATATTTGCATGTTTAAATCCGTGAATAATTAATTTATTCTAAATGGTCCGTTGTCAATCAATAATATGGGAATATTATTGAACTAAGGCAAATGTGAGGATTGGTAGAATGGACTGTAGGTTGAGACACCAATATCACATGATATTCATTATAGGATAAAATGAATATAGGACTTATCCCAACCGCATGATTATACTTTATGGATCATAGTCATCAAGTATATCATGAATATTTATCCTCTGACTTGAGATACTGGATAATTGCCGAGGATGTAGCTCATTTTCTGTGAGATAGTCTAACGCTATCCGTAAAAGGTAGTTATAAGGGCTATTTTCGGAAATGATGTAAAGTTCGAGGGTTATGCTGGTAGTCAATAAAGGATTTGTTCGTTCAACTTTGTGTTGAAATTTAATACTGCTAGGCCACTCGTAGAATTGACAAGATGTTTGCGTGCGCACGCCCAAAGTCTATCTGGAAGATGTTCAGATGTTTTGGTAATCTTGTTCAATTATGTATAAACGAGAAACTACTGTTAATTATGGAATGACAAAGATCCATATCCAAATTAACGCGGTATTAGTAACAAAAGGATAAGTATGATGATTATATCATCACGTGGTTTTTTCCAGGAGAACCACAACTCGGATCGAGCTGGGGGCATTGGGATCTGTTAAATCTAGACTAGCCCATGTCATTACAATATTAATCATTATCCAAGTGGGAGCTGTTAGGTTTTGTGTATAATGATATTAATATTTGTATGTCCGGTTTCGAACCCGAGACTCGGGATTGCACACAATACGTGAGAGTTCCATTGGTTTGAATAATTAAATATACATTTTATATTTATATTTATTTATTCATTTCACTAACAATACTTAACGACGGTTAGTACTTAACGGTGTTAGTAGATAACGACCGTTAAAGGACTAATTGTGCAAAAGGAGAAAGAAAGATCTAGAATCCCACAAGGGGAGGGAAGGTCGGCCGAAACCCTCAAGGGTTTAGGTGGATCGGTTTTTGGAGTGGGCTACAAGCAAAGGAACACTATAAATACATCCCTATGTGTTTTAGTTTTCACCTAATCTTGTATCCCTAACTCCAAAGCCAAATTTCTCTTCTCTTCTCCTCTTGCTTGTGCTAGTCGACATTTTTTATTCCCACTAGGGAATTCGGCTTGAGCTAATAGCATTAAAGTATTTGGTTTGTTAGTGATACTTGAACCTAGCTTTCCCATTGGAACGCTACTATCACGTGTGTACAAGAACGAGTGACAAGCTTATTTTAGCTTGTGATTCTTGGTGTTTTTCCCTTGTTTGGTTCGATCCACATCCAACCCAAATTAGGGTTCTTGATTGTTCTTGGTGATTACGCGATTAAGGTACGTGTTTATTTAAGTTAATTAATTACATGTTCATTAGATCTTTCCGCTGCGTGCTTTGTGATGTTTTATATGTTTATAGTTTTATGATTCATATAATTCCAACAGAGACTTGGTTCATATAATAATCAGCAACCAGCAACCATTGAACAAAGTCACTTATTTATTTGACCCGTGATTTGTAAAGTTTGGGCTGTAATTAAATGAGTTGAGCAATATTGACTAGCGGATTAAAAAAGTTAAAAGAGTATTGAAGAATATATACAGACTATTAGACTGACTTTTTATATGTAGTTTGGGTGCTCAACCCACTTGTTATTTGAGTACTACATATTAATCCATGCTCACTTTCGTTTGTATGATGTGTATATATGTGTCAAAGCCTCTTTATTCTTGGTCTGCTTTGTCCCTCTTTCGAATAAGAAGCTATCTAACACCGGATATACGTCTAATCCAACACTCCTATCAGTCATCTATTCCGTTTTTATCCAAATAAGCTGCTGAGTCATAGTAATACCTTTGCACTCCCTAAAACACTGGCCATATAACCATTAGCAATTGAATGAGGGTGTCGTAAGGTTGATCACCATCAGTACTCCACCATCATTGATGCTTGTGGCGGAATTTCAACAGCTTGATGTCTAATTAATCATAGCTCATTTATAGGTTTAAAAAAGAATGAGAAATGTTGCAACCCTAATCTCATACAAATGAGTCCAAATTTAAAGAGAGCAGTAGAAATCTTTTCATGTGGTATCATGTCTTCTTTGACTTGATACATATTTACATTACATATACATGACTAGGTCATGAATGTATTGTAAGATTGAGATGCGAGTGGCAAGAAGCTTGAACCGAAACAATGGCAATACGACATGGAGACCCCTTGTCGAGAATATCAGCATACCAATCGGTTTTCAAATCAGATAAAACCACTAAAGATGTGGAGTACCATTAAGCCAACATATCACTTTACTGACACCTTACAACATATGCCGTAAACGTCTTGGTAAGATACTGTGAAGTTATAATGATGGTAACAGATTATCAACTGGACCACAAACAATGATGTCCCTTGAACCTCTTAAAAGTTAAAACTATTTATTAAGCACCTAATAAACAAAGCATAGAGCGTAACACTTTAACCACGCATCAAAAGTAAGCGGCAGAGCAAAACAAACATCACAACAATAGCAATTAGAAAACCAACTACTTTGTCAGACGAGCATTAATTGAAATAAGCGTATACAAGTCCATGATATGTCATATAGCTTCACCGCTATCAGTTCATGAACACAATGTGAATCTAATTTAACATCGTCACCATCAAACATAAAAAGCTTGAAAATATATCAAAAGCATCCACAAGCTACATAGCCAACATGTGCCCGAGCGTAAAACAAGATACAGCTTTTTCTCATCATCATAACCAAGTCCCCTGGCAACACGTATCTTCAGGTATCACGAAACCCCATCTCTAGTGGGCTAAACAACTCTTTTTTAACCACAAACAGATCTGTGTGTCTAGGCTTCTTCTCTGTAATCCGGATTCTCTTTTAAGATAACAAACCCTTCCAGAATAGGAGAGAGGGGAATATACCTATGCATATACAAAGACAGCCAAAAAAAATATTAGAAAAAAACGCCATTGCATAATTACAAGAAAAAGCATATAGAAGAGATGTGTACTTCTCTGTTGCAAGTTCAGCCCTATCCCCAGCAGCCAGGAGGACGGGGGTAGAATGAGTCTGGAACCCAGTGATGGTCTTGGGACGACCAGCCTGACCCACAACATCAACGGCTTGACCTACCCGAACTGGTACCGCCAAAGGTTTCAAATTTTCGTCCACGGTCAGCAACATTCTTGGCTGTTCAGTATATCACAAAGATTAGCGAACTCCCGATTCACGAAACATGACTTGAAGTATAATAATTAACGAAACATGACTTGAAGGTATAATAATTAACGGCACAAACCTGCATAGCCAAAACTACAAAGTATAGGACATAGTGATATTTTCCCAAAATAATAGCTTTCATGTCAAGACATGAATGCAGCAATACCACAAGTCCAGCAAGGGCCGTCCTGCAAAAAAAGATCAAACGTTAATATATGATAATGGTCTCCGTATTTACAAAAATGAAAAGCAATAGGTCTACTTACGGAGATAGCAAGAATCGTTCTGAGTGGTAGGGATTAAGGGTCATCAAACCCTTTCCCATATGTACAAAACCTTGAGCAATACGCACCTGTAACAATAGTAATAAAAAATATTAAAAATGCCCTTGCTGCTCTGCAAGTAAAAGAGCGGAAGTCTTAGCATAGAGAGCCTTACACAAAAGAGAAGACTGGCTTCTTTGTAATAATAACTAGAAAGGTTTCGGAGCATCCCAGCAATTCTAGCATTATTTGTTCCTGCTCCTATCAACCCCAAAGAGATGACCGCCGCCTGTACAGCACCTCAAGAAAGTCACGAGATTGCCCCTAAAAATATCTTATACTCCGTATTTGATTAGTAAATAAAAATAACTAACACCCTACCATAGCGACTTCTGAATCAGCATCATGGCTAAGTCGACTCAATGTATCCATAACGTGAACCTAATCAGAGCAAACATTATAAATTAGGATTTACATTCACGTACACAAATAACTTTAACAAGCATATTTTGATCACATAATTTATCACCTTCGGGTTTGAAATGCAGAGAAGACCAAGAGCCAAGGGAACTGCCTTTCTAATATTCTGCTCACCATACTGTAGAAGATGCTCCAACGAACGAATTGCCATGTCAAGGCCTAGCTCCTCAGCCATCGCTACCATGGCTATACCCAGCACAGCTGGACCTTGAAAAGTTTCACCTTTTTCAAGGTGTTGGGCACATTGACCAAGAAAATGTTGAACCTATAGAATATAAGGAGACCATAAAAAACATTGCAAAAGTTATACTTTATGTTAGATGTGGCAAGTGGCAACATGCTGGTTAGTTTGGTAACCGGCCAAAATGAGAAAGGGTTGGTTATAGTTTAAGCCAAACAGGATGGGTCAGTTTGGGTGGAACCGCCCCCTTTGTCCATTTTCTATAAACCCCTTTGATCTGTCCCCCTTGCTGCATTTTGATGTGACCTATTTGAGAACTGAGATTAACCCATTCATAGGTAAAAGGGTCAAAACTGTCATTTCTGCCTTGTGATTAAATTACCTTTAAAACATTTCCTGTTCCAGCATAGGCGCAAGATAAAAGGGTCATATCACAATACTTTCTGATCTTTTCATTGAATGTCTTGGAGACCTCAGCAGTAGCCTCTACGCTATCCTGTTATTCAGAAACAAATTTCAAAACAAGTTCACAACAAATACTTAAAAATTCATTTAATCTACTGACTGTATGTAAAATTAGTTTGAATGCTAAAAGAATTAGAAACCATATGCATTTCCCTTTACCTGCTTCCCAAGGTACAGAAGACCCAAACCAAGAGGCAGTAGTCTGGTGAGTGGCTCCCCCAAGTCTGACTCGCTTCGGTCCATGAGTGCAAAAATTATTGCCTGTGCAACCTCCTCGTTACAAGAACCAACGTATACCAAACCTAGTGAAATTGCTGTGAATGCAATAACATCTAGTGGTGCTTTCGGGTCTCCAAGAATGGGAGTCAGTTTGTCCCGGATCTGAAAAATGATATGAAATATTAGGGACGAGGAAAACAAAAACACCAGTAATAATCAAGATAAAGAAAAACTCTTATCAAACCTGTTCATTTTGAGTGCCTGCATATGCAAGACCAAGACCATTTATGGCACCAATTTTAACAGAGGAATCTTCTTTATCCAGATAATCAGCAAGGAGTGCCAGGGCCTGAAAACAACAGAAAATTATATATTAATAAAATGTCGTAACAAATCTGATCTAAATAATATAATACTAGGGGAACTCACAGGATCGCAATCATTCTTGATACCGCAGTTTACAATACCAACTCCTAACAATGCACCAGCTATGACATGATTATCATTGCTATGGAAGTACTTGTCAAGTTGGGCAAGACCAGTGTCGACATCCCAGATATCAATCAATCCCTATGATGGTAAAAACATAAATTATCATTTATTTACAGATAATGTCAAAAGATACAGCATATGATAAATGAAAGAGTATGGAACAGCTTTTACATACCAAACTTGCAGCAGCACTAGCTTTCCCATGCTCTTTGTTTTTGAAAAGCCAGTTTCCTGAAGAACCTCCACTTGAAGCCTCTGAAGTGACTGTCATTAATTTATCCTGAAGACGAAGCATAAACAAACTATTACAAACAACACACGAAATAAGTTTGAACAGCTGTATCTAGACAAACAATCTACCTGTCCAAAACCAGCATTCACAAACGCATTTACAAACGTAGCTGCCAGGTTTTGCCTAGCTGAATCAACACTTGCTCCAGCACTTGCTCGACCATCAAGTAAATGTGCCTAAAAATAAAGATTAAGATTGCTATATTATTAACAATGAAAAGTAGAAAAAAGTGTAGAGTCTAACTTGCAAAGGTTGTTTTACAAGCATTAAAATATAAAATCTCTTTGAGCAGTCCAAACCTTGTAGATATCTTCAGGCGATTTGGGCTCCATAACTTCGATATCCCTTGCAAGGGTAAGATAGCCTTCGCTTAGTTTAGTATTGTTGATAATCTCTTGCAAGGCCTCCCTGTCATCGTCATCGGCACAAACCTCTTCATCAAGTTCAAAACTTACACCCTACATAAAATGAGAACTTCACATTACAACTGCTTTGAAGAATGCCATTTGAAGCCTTGCAAATAAAGCAGGCATTTAGTTTCACCAGAATGCCACTCGAGTAACAGCTCAATAAACTTTATTTATCTTTTTAAAACCATCTACTCTTAAATATACTAAGATACATTTGCAGCAAGGCAATTAAAGCAGCACTCACGGTAAAACCGTCCTGAGAAATAAAAAAAACAAGAGAAATACAACCAATATACAGATTGAGGCTTACCTGTCTAGCAAGAATGTAACAAAGCTGCTTCTTCCCCAAAAGATCAGAACAATTAGTTAAAATGTGCTTAACATGCTGCCAAAACAAGTAAACAGAGTGTCATCATCTCGTAAGAAAGTTATTGCAGTTTACACTAAGTTGACAGCAAAAGGCATGGCAATTTCTGTCATACAGAAATTTCAAGTAACCAATTTTTTGTTTGCACCCAAATGTTGGTCACTTAGTCCTTTTCTTACACCCTATAAACAGCAGAGAAAGATAAACCACGTGTAGTCTCTAATACATTCTACATGATAGCAGGCAAAGAAAAAATATACAAATGAACATAAAATGCAAACCTGCATATTGTCAAGATAGAGCGCAATCTGAAGTGCATGTGGATAGTCTTCAAATTTCGTGTAAATTTGGTAGGCAATGTCCAAAACTGCTAGGTCATCTGGTCCAGGGAGGTATCTACAGGAATTTGAGAAAAGATAAAACACTCGCTCTTGGTTCATAAGCATGTAATAAATAAGTATTGCCTGAAAGCATGGCGAGACTCTATATAGTAGTGCAGAGAAGACAAATATACAGTCTGTAGCTTACCTTGCAGAACTTGTTAGGTACAAGCAGGTTCTTTTAAAATTTGTCTTGTCGACGTGCTTCACTAATAAATCAAGATCTTCAACCTGCATATAATTATAGTTAACATCCATTTTCAAAATAACAATTAATAACAAGTATGTCAAAAGCTGTGTAGTAGAATACCTCCATCAAGAGATCTACAGCCTCAGGTTCAGCATTATGCTGCAATGCAGAACAAGTAATACAAACAAATACAGTTCAGATACAATGCCACATTAAAGAAAAACAGTTAAAAAAAATGACAAACTTAGTTTAGCAAAAAATCAGATAAAGCATACCTTCATGTGAAATGCAACAATTTGTTCCGCAAGCTCTATTATATCAGCTACCTTTGCTTCCTCATTCTGTACAGGCACAAAGTAAACATGAATAGATGTAATGTGACATACAAAACACAAATAGATATACTTATAGTGGCATGTTACTAGCTCATACGAGCAAAAAGGCATTCCAATTCATTAAGGCAGCTAAAGTTGCAGATAAACAGTATTTCCAAAATAATATTTCTTCTTATGACCACATTGATATTATAACGGAGTATTATTGAAACATTACATAAAGTTAAATGCATGAACAAGCAATGGGAAAAGAAAACAGTAACAACAACAACAAATATAATAATAATAATAACAACAACATGATAAGAGCAAGACAAAAAGTATACCACTCTTTTCGCATAATCTTGTGCGATTTCACCAGCCAAATTCCTACAAAGACGACAAAATCAGTGACCGGACAACTAATCAAGTAGAAGAACTATCTCAAAAATATGCAACAATAAGTAGTGAACATACAACTTCTTGTTTTATTGCAAAATATTATTTAATATATAACAAAGACCAATGGTACACATAAACTAAAACCTAGAAAACAGCTTTATAAGCTGCTTAACTGCAGTTTAGACATCATGCTACAGAAAAACCTTGCAAAAGCCATATAACTCGTGCTAGATATGTACACCTTTGAAAATATTGAACTATGTGGCATACAAGTTGCTGCAGCATAAAACCCGTTGCCTATACTACTTAGCATGTTTCTGATAGTGTGAGCCCACATTTTTCATCTGCATCTCTAATGTCGAGCAAGCAATCGGACAAACAATTTCTCACTATTGATGAACCTTAATTAATAGTGATCATTAAAAATAAAAAACAAAAAAACATTGTAAATGATTACCTAACATACTCATGACCCCAGGAACCGATATCACCTTTAGAACCCAACATTCGGTACTTCAAACTCTCCTGAAGTATGCAAAATATGAAAGACATCAATAGCAATACACAATACATCAATATCAAGCAAACACAATCACCATCTACCCAAAAAGAACTGGTCACAATTTAACTACATGCTAAATAATCTAAATAAACATGTGCACATTGCTCTCTTACCGGTTCACCATCAGCAGACATTGTCAAAGCCAAAACGGAAAGGATATCTGCAAGCAATTTCTGCATCAAAAGATAAAAGCCAATCAGAAAAACAGAGACATACAATAGAAACGCCTTCTTCTACAAAAAAGTGATATAAATATACCTTTAAATCTGACTCTGGCATCGACTCGTAGAAAGATTTCAAAGTACCATAATGTGGGCGCAAAAACTTCAATGGCTTCGGGACTGAAGTCATAGAACTTGTCGAAGTCTTGATTTCTTGCCTATAAATCAGAAGTACAAAATCTTAGCATCATATCCTAAATTACCATTATACTCAACAAAGATATATAGAAGCATAAAAGAGCCAAATTAACATGCAGTAATCAAGCATCCATCTTATCGTAACACTGATAAATAAAACAATCAGTTCACACACAAATAAGAGTTACATTCAATACATTTGAAAACAACTCCAGAGGAATGTATACACATCGTAACAGTAATCACTATGTGAAACAATTATAAGTTGATAACTGACAATGAAGGGGGGTTTCGGAATGTCTTGTTTTTCGGGGCTTAGGAGTTTATTTGAATTTGAAAATACTCATAAGCTCATTACCTTATCAACAGTCCAAATTCAGATACGTCCATAAGTCCTAAAAAAATAATCTAATCCAAACACCTTAAAACTATAATATTGCAAACAGATAATCACAAGTAGTTTTTACATTCGCACAACCCTAACTACATAACAACATCTTAATAAAAAAACAACCATCAAAACTAGTTCCATTATTAAAACATCAAGAGATCTGAATACTACCTCATACTCTCGAGAGCAACTTTCTGCAAAGCAGGATCAGCATCTTGTACTCTCTCAACATACAGCTCCAATTGTTGCTTCAACGCCAAATCCTCTTCAGACTATTATGTAACAATCAAATTAATTAATTAAATAACAAACTCTCAAAAGAATTAATTAATTTAATAGAAAAAAAAAGAAGCAAGCTTACGAGATCTTCATCCTTCTTATCGTCTTTCTTCTTCTGATCTTTTGACGGAACCTTATCGTCCTTAGGGTTTGGGGTGGTGGTGTTCTTGTTGTTGTTGTTATGTTCAGGCTCCATTAGTGATTATTGTTTGTTGTAAACCCTAGAAATTGAAATTATACAAGAAATTGGGATTGATTGATGAAGAGCGAATTGAATAAGTGTTGATTGGGAAATATATGAAGCCAATGCTACTAGTCTTTCTCCCCAAGAAACCGACCGCTTCTTTTTTATTTTTTGGTTTTTAGTTTTGATTATTTTTTTCTACATCTATCTGGCCCGGCCCAAATGCCTTTATTTGAATATCAGGCCCATTCACTCGGATCTAATTAGTTTGCAGACTAACGTGTCTTTTTTTTGTTTTTTTTTTTTTTTTTTTTTTTTCTTTTTCCAATAAGCACTTTTTCTTTCTTTTCGAGAGCAGAGGTTTATGTTTGTTTTTTTGTAGACATAAGTGCTTTTTTTTACTTCTTTTCAATTCTAAATTTCATACATTATCTTTCACTTTTTACCTCTTCTTTCACAAATCCTACATCTCCTTCTCAATATCCGCTTTTGTATGTTTTCGTAAGTTTTTATACGTTTTTTTACGTTTTCGTCCGTTTTTTTAAGTTTTCGTCCGTCTTTTACGTTTTCATCCATCTTTTACGTTTTCGTCTGTTATTTTACGTTTTCGTCAGTTTTTTTATGTTTTAGTCCGATTTCATCCGTTTTTTAACGTTTTCGTCCATTTTTTTTACGTCTTTGTCTGTTTTTTTACGTTTTCGTCCGTTTTTTACGTTTTCGACCATTTTTTTTTATTTTTGGTCATTTTGTTTACGTTTTTGTCTTTTTTTTTTACATTTTCTTACGTTTTCTTATGTTTTCCGCCCCCTTTTTTACGTTTTCGACCATTTTTTAACGTTTTCGCTCGTTTTTTTTTACGTTTTCGACTGTTTTTTTTACGTTCAGTCCGTTTTCGTCAATTTTTTTACGTTTTCGACCTTGTTTTACATTTTCGTCTTTTTTTACGTTTTCGTCTGTTTTTTTACCTTTTAGTCCATTTTCGTCCTTTTTTTACGTTTTGGTTCGCGTTTTTTACATTTTTGTCTTTTTTTTATGTTTTCAATCGTTTTTTTTCGTTTTCGTCCAGCTTTTAGGTTTGCGACCAGTTTTTACACGTTTCCGTCCATTTTTTTTACGTTTTCTTACGTTTTCATCTTATTCGTCTGTTTTCTTATGTAAGAAATGTACAGTAACGTACAAAAACGTAAAAATTCTTACGAAATCATATGAAAATGGTCGAAAACGTAAAAATTGAACGAAAACGTAAAAATACGGACGAAAATGTAAAAAACACGGACGAAAACGTCAAAAAACAGACGAAAACGTAAAAAATGGATGAAAACGTAGAAAAACAGACGAAAACCTAAAAAAACAGACAAAAACCATAAAAACATACGAAAACGTAAAAAATGGTCAAACGTAAAAAAAATAGACAAAAACGTAAAAAACGGAAGAAAATGGACGAAAAACTAAAATAATGTAAAAAGGGTAAAAACGCACGAAACATAAAAAACAGCCGAAAACGTAAAAAAAAGCACACAAAAACGTAAAAGACAGTAGAAAACGTAAAAAATAACGGACGAAAACGTAAAAAAAAACTACTAAAACATAAAAAAACAGACGAAAACGTAAAAAAACAGACGAAAATGTAAAAAAACAGACGAAAACGTAAAAATGGATGAGAACGTAGAAAAACAGATGAAAACATAAAAAAACAGACGAAAACGTAAGAAAACATATGAAAATGTAAAAACAATTGGGCGAAAACGTAGAAAAAGAGACGAAAACGTAAAAAAGGCTCGAAAGCGTGGAAAACGTAAAAAAACGAATAAAAACGTATAAAAAGGATGATAATGTATAAAACGGACAAAAACTTATCTTTGACACTCCGTATTTTAAACGATTGCTTGTTTCACATTCAACATTTTAGTATCATTTGACAAAAGCGTTTATATTCTCGAATCACAAAACAATAGTTAAAAAAAATAAAATAAATAAATAAATAAATAAAAAGTACTTTAAATAGCACAAAAAACAAACAGTCTTCTATCATGCAGATGAAGACTTTAGATGTGCCTCTTCTTTTGCAGACATGGTTTGTAGATGAAGATGTAAAAGCTCTGAAAAACAAATAACACCTAACTTTGTAATTAGTTTGTAGACTAACTTTGTGGGCTTAGGAAATTAAAGGTGAATTTTGGGCCCGTTTGGTTTGAGGGGATCGGGTTTGGATTTGGGAACCATGCCCAAAAGTTGTTGTTTGGTACTCATTCCGTCCCAAAATTATTGTCTCCCGACAAAAACACATAGTTTAAGAAAATATAATAATTACTGCATTCTCTCTCTTACTAGTACTTTTTTGCAAAATGTCAGTATTACCCTTATGCAATTAATTAAATCTTTGAATGATCTTTGTAATTTTTAGTATCATTAGGTGCAATATGATAAAGTTACTACATTCTTCATAACTATATTTGGAAATGGACAATAATTTTGGGACAACCCAAAATAGAAAAAATGACTATTAATTTGGGACAGATGGAGTATATTTTTACGGATCCCACAACCGGGGTTGGTTGCTGAATATCGAACTTGTAGAATTCTCACTTGAGTAGCATGGTTTCTCTCTCTTCAGTGTATATTTTCTTTTTTTATTCTTTTTTTTCTCTTCTATTCTTTTTTAAATAATCATGCATGATTTGTGAGCCCAATTATTAAATTATACGAGCGTTGTAGCCCGCGCGTTGTTACGGTAGTGTTTTGCATTAATATATATGGCCTGGAAGTTTTTTTTTTTTTGGTAATTCATCCGTTTATGTCCGTCTCTTCCAAGAAGCAATAGACTGAAAATACGGAAAGAATAAGCAATTCTAAATAGGCGCTAACATTTTATCTTTACACAAATTCTATCATAAATTTTCAAGCCTTTAATATGCTGGTGACATAATCAGTTTCAAATAACCAAGCCCACACACCCTTTAAACTTGGAATGCAATATAAGTCTGAAAATTAGAGAGAGGATCCATTTTTCATCATCACATCAATCCAAAATGGTATATTGAATATAACAAAGTTTCATACGAAAGGCCAAAAGGTATGCCAAATATATTTTAGATAAACCGAAACAAACATACACAATATAGAGTTTCAAGTTTTTTCATAATGATCTAGTTGTACCATCACATGCTTTCACCAACACTTTCACCAAATTAACGACAAAAATGTGAGCAGAAATCATCAAGTTCATTAATAACATATTCTAGAGCCAATATAAACGAAGGTGTAATCAAATCCATATTTGGGTTGAGGCTTATCTGAACATCCAAAGCCTGTCAACATTAACATTTGCTCAAAAAAGTAAATGTTGCAGTTTTCACACAAAATATCGCAAAGAAAGACGGTAAATTTTTGGTATTGCCAGTGAATCCATCTTTTCATAAAGCAAAATCACTTATGCCTGGATTTAACTTTTTTATATTGTGTATCATCAAACAAATAATCAAGCTCATATATGAAAACAATGTTCTTATACGATGTAATGGCTCACCTAACCAATCAAATGCGATAGTGTGATAATCCTTTGATAGCAGAGGCAGTACCTTGTGGTAGGAATAAGCCTAGGAAACACCAAATAATATATATATAACCTATGTAAAATTAGATCAAACTGCACAAAAAAAATATTTTATATCTTAAAAGATTCGTAGTCCTTTTAGCAGCATTTCCACTTTCAACGCAAAACCATCTACCTGTAAAAGAGTTATCAAAGTTGGTATTAGTTATTGTATTTACTTTTAGATACTGAGAAATTTCATATTTAAAAAGTACATATATATGAATCACACTTATTTTCATGGGCCAAGAGAACCGAAATCCTACTGGACTTTTCTATACATAACATTTCAAGTTGTTATCTACATCAATATCTCATTCTTATGTTTTTCTTTATATGAGTATTAGTAGATAAGGTAACCAAAGTGTAATATTGATGTTAACCTAAGAAAATGAGACAATTTACACTAAATACAGTTGTTTCGACCCATTTGACTCGTTGTAGTTAAACATAAAGTAAAAAAAGTTTTACCTCTAAAAATGTGTCCTTTTGTAGTGAATTCTCCGTCAAGGTTTCCAAGACAAAGTTATCAGAGGTATTTAAGAATAAAATGTCATGAAGCCACCTTAAAGCGATCCTCCTGAAATAAATGTGACCTTTAGTATTGGCACATGAAATTGGAATAAATTTCTATGTTTTAAATACCTACCATAGGGCGATTGCCATTGATTGGAACATAAATGAGCTTGAGATCAGTACCATCTGACACCAAAAGAGCAGCAACACCAGTCCAAACTACATGGCACATAGAAAAATTCAACAAACAGACTAATGCTTGAGACATTCAGTTTTTGGATGACAGGCTTAATCTCCAAGATTCTTTATATTGTGGTTAGTAAAGCATATTTCAGATTTTTGTATATGTGACTATCATATGCATTGCTACCATATCGATTAGTTGAACAATGTGAGATTAATGGGACAGGAAAACAATTATTTGTCGCTTTAATCTAAACTTTCAGTCACATGCTCACATGTGCTGAATGATGATCACATATGTAGACAGGAATGCAAATGCAGAACTGCTTACTGGTGGAAAAAAATTCCGTAATTTATTAAAGGTAATAATCATTTGTCAAATTTCTGTTTCTATATTTCTGAGTAAACGTTGACACGACTGAAGATAATGCTAAAGAAACCAAACATACCAAATCTTCATCTTCGGGGTTGTCTCCATCTCCTCCACTACTCTCTCTAAGGATTCTATTTTCCTCTTCTAACTGACCACAACGCTCCTTTGCAAAAGCAAAATCAGTAGAAGCTTTTCTTTGGCAGCCATTGCCATTGAAATGTGGGATGAAAACTAAAACACATATCATGTATCTTACATAATCAGCCTTCCCACTATTTATTCTTTTAGTCTACGTTAATCAGTGCATTATGTAATACGTTCTAAGATATATTAGTCATAGATTGCACTTGACACCATAGCCTAAGCATGCATGACAATAAAAGTGGAAAATGGGAGGGGCGGGCCAGTTGGGTAATGGGTCAAACAGGATTTGAGATTAAACTACTTCTTTAGCACATTTGTATCCAAATGTGTTGCTTAATGTAACGTCAGTATCTAACTCCCCAATGAATTTTACTTATACATATTAATCAGAACTATAAAGTGGCAAGGGAATAAATACCTGTTTCTTTGAATGATAATAGCTTCTTTTTCCTTGCTGCAGTTAATGAGGGGTTCTCGAATGGCGATATCAAACTCTAGCAGGTGCATACTGAGGTTACAGTTTCATAGTAACTCATCATTAATGACGTCAATCTGAACCTGTATACTTAGTTATATATCTGCTGCATCCATGATTCCTAGGACTCGCGAAAACCTCCGCTACAGTCACAAAATAACATAAATCAGTATTTACGCTAGTCATATGGAATAAAATGGTTTAGGAGGCTTAATAATTAATCCAAACAACCTGTAACCTAATAACCAATCCCGACAACCTCTAATGAGTTTTTTAAAAATAAACTTACCCTTGAAAATGGGTTGTCAGCCAATAATTTTCGTCGGTCTCTCTCTTCTTTTCTTTGGTATTTGTTGTCTGCATATAACAAACAATGACCAATGACTCCTGTTAATGAATAAAGAACTTAGTATGCTATAAAAAATAAACTCGCACTTTTATAATGTGCAATTTTCATAAGCATACCTAAACAGTTCATAATTTTTATAATGTGCATTTTCATATGCAATTCCAAACAGCCACTATTCCACTAATGTGCAAGTTACAATTTTACACCCCATTAGCCCTGATGATTAGCCGTCTTTTATGTGCAATCCCAAACAACCTATTGTCCCATTTCAATCCCAAACAATACCTAATCTAATAATAACCAATTATTTATATGTAGTAACTCTTAGTTCAGTTGCTACTATTCAAACCCGGCTAACAAATAGTAAATCCTATTTCAGTTGTTACTCATAATCATATCCCAATATCGCGACTCACATTTACTGATGCCAAAAAAGTAGAAACTAAAAGAGCATACCTTGGGCTAAACTTTGTATATAAAAACACGGGCCCGGGTGCGACGCCATTGGTGCAGTGGCAGAAGCTCTTCCTGCAATGCAACAAAAATAGTCAGAATCAATGTTGTTGACCACATACCAAAACCAAAATATACCATAAAATCATCAATATCACATATCTATTCCTAAATTCAAACCCAAAAAATTGACACACATAGAATTGGATTAATGGATTATTTATTTAGACACATCATTTACCACAAAAAATTACCTGAAAAGCAATAACAAAACCACCTGCACATGCACATCTATCAAATATGAACACGCGGCACAACAAAAACAACAGCCTTTTGCCTCTTAGTGTCTGAACAACTACATTGTCGTTAAACCTGCACAACAAAAAAGAACCGCTAAAAAAAGTACTAGTATTCAATTAGTATATGCAGTAGGAATTATGTAGCCCAAGGTTCAAAGAAAGGGTGGGCTATTGATAAAGAATCGATTCCAAACCACAATGCTAGCAGATGGCGGGCCTCCGCTTTTATTTTCATTCATTTTTCCCAGATTCAAAAAAAAGAAAAAAAAAAAAAAAAAAAGAGAGTCCCGGCGTACAAATTAACTTGTTTTGACCCAAACCCGATACTCAACCCAATTAACCCTCCCATTTCTGTTCCAAGCCCGTTTTGCAGAGATGAAAACGGTTTTCAGTAAGATTTTTATCACAACAGCCTTGTTTACGGATCAACCAAATATGTCCAATAAAAATTAACTTGTTTTGACCAAAAGCGAGAGAAACTCCAAAAATTTACAAATTTGGCTGCAAAAGGACTATACTGTGTCATCTTTAACATAAACTAAGCGTATGAAGTACTCCTCATATGTGTCCGTGCGCCTTGTTCCAATTCAGAATGAGTACGCATTATATGTAATGAAACGGAAGAACCTCTTTCCGCATCATCACCATATCAATGATGACTGAAAATTGAGACACATTAATCATGCAAACATCATGACCTCAATTTTTTTTGTTACACTGTTATTCCCGTTATGTCATCTTTTGCTGATACTATCATTATATAACTACAAAATTATTGCATATATTACTATCACTCATAATATAGTCTGTCACTCATAATATAGTTTGTGGATAGACAAAATGAGTAGGTTCGCTATAATTCAGCTTTTAGTAGTACAAAATGGAAAGTGGAAACCAATATACCAAGTTGTATGTATTATAAATACACTTTGGCAGAGTATCAATTTATTTTACCTATTTAACATATTCTCATGTTCACAAACTTTTTTAATTACCTTGAATACTCAAACCTTCAAAAGCAAATGAGCAAATTGCAAGTACAATCTATACAGACGGTATGCTCAGGTTGAACAATTTAGTTCAAAATAATGAACATTTCTTTTCACCATAGTAATTTTATGTCCAATCCATAACTAAAAAAAAAAAAAAAACAAAAAAACACAAAGTATTCCAAGAAGCAAATCAACGGCTAACAACAAACCACCTTAATCCAACAGTAGAAACAAACGGTGAGACCAAAACTAAAATATGTTTGCGTTAGTATCTCTCTATATCTAGGGCATCATATTTTCAAACGCAACATCTCTCACTTTTCACAAATATATAAACCACCATTTTATACACCTCTTCATCTCACACTGTTTGCATCAAGATTTTCAAAAATGGTACACTTTTTTTTATCTTTATTAAAATCTGTTCAAAACCCATTTGTGTTTATGGATTATTTCATCTGGGTTTGTTTTATTTTTTAAAAAGAAGCTGTATTTCATCTGGGTAACTTTATGATTTAAACCAAAAAAATAAAAAGAAAACAATTATACCTTCTTTGAGCCATTTCATCGATCACTTGTTGAGCAATAGTAGCATCAACCACTGTTAAATCACCCTTCTTTTTCCTGGCCATGAGTGAATCGATTTTAGACCCCTTCATATCCTCATCCACCTTACCCACACATAACCAAAAACACTGTTAAATCACCTTCTTTTTTCTAGGCATGAGTCAATCGATTATTGACTCCCATCGAAAAGCTGTTGATGGCGGAGATCTCGCTTGATTCACGGGTGTTTGGATTTTCAGGATGAAATTAGTGTCAATGTGTTTTGATGAAGATATTTTAATTTGTTGGATTTAATCATCTAGAGAAGAAGAATGAGTGAGCTCTGGAAATTTCTAGGAGCTGTTGTTATTTGTGATAAGAAGAATGAGGGTCTGGATATATATATATATATATATATATATATATATATATATATATATATATATATATATATATATATATATATTATATATATATATATATATATATATATATATATATATATATATATATATATATATATATATAGTGTTGTATTCTATGCAGTACCAATATTAAATACAGTACTTTACAGTACTCTTAAAATGAATCTGGGCCATTGGATTAGTTAATTAAAGGACAAGATTAAAAGTGCTAAAATTGCAAATAAACAAAAGATGAAGTATTATTTTGTTAAGGCTGAAAGGGTATTATGGGAACTCCACATTAATTGATTTAATAACCGTCCTTTTAAAAGGATATTAGAATCACTAAAAAAAATTCTCGTATTTCTCTCTCACTTTCAACCTTAAGCATCTCTCTCCTCAAACTTAACCCTAATCATAAAATAAGCCACCACAACCACCATAAATCCTCTATTTTTTTTCTACCAGCCGTCATAAACGGTTTACTTTTTTTTAACAAACATAGCCACAATTGCTTCGATTGGTTATCATAAAACGAAGACATAGAGAGTTGTTTTAATGGGCGGTGAAATCAATGGCTCATTATGATCAAGTAGATCTATATCTCAAAAATCAAGATCTATATTTGATCAACAGTTGGAGATCACTCGCAACTCAAAAGTCAAGATCTATATCTTAGATCCATTAACCGACACCATAACACAACATATTAATCCATTAAAAAAAATAACCACGTCTCTCTCTTTTGGATCTCAAAGTCGCCGGAAAAATTAACCGACACCATAACCACACTTATATTCGTCAGAATTATTCATCTCTATAGTTTTTTCCGTTCGTAACGAGGCTTTGTGGTTGTGAACCAAGCACAAAGAATCAAAAGATAATATTTTGCTTTTCTGTCAATAATCTTGCATCTATCTTTTTTTCTTTTTTTTTTTTTTTTTTTTTTTTTTTTGTTCTTTTTAAGTGGGTCTTTGCCTCTTTGGTTGGTTAAAGTTTAATTTGCCATATTTTGCTTTTATTTTATTTTATCTGTTTGAGAATTTTTAGATTACAGTGAGTTTGATTTATGGAAGTTTTTGGGTTTATTTGGGGTTTTATTTTGTGGATGAGTGAACCAAGGTGAATCACTAAGTCAAAGGTATATGGGGTCATGGTAGCCTGATGTGGTTTTATATAACATAAAAAGTACATTGTAGGTTATTCATTGTTATGAAATTCACAGGTATAAAATTGTTAGATTTAAATAATTTTTGTTCACAAAGAAAAGATTTTGATAATGTTTAATGTGAATTTTATACAGCCATCGATCACGAATTATGGTTTTGAACATAAATGTGAAATTACATTAATGCAATACTCTTGTATGATAGTTAATACTTTTAGTATAGAGTCGGTTTAGAACCTTAAACACTTGATTTGATAGATTTAAATGATTTTACATTAATGCAATACTCTTGAATAAGTGTATGAAACCATTTGTCACTTTAGTTAGTCAAAAATAAACACTATATCCAGTGTTCGCTATTTATGATAAAGTGTAGTATTTTTATTCGTTAGAATGATGCGTATGTGTTTTAAGGTGCATATTTGTTTTATGGCTAATATGAAATGAGTAGAAGGGTGTGCATATGTGTTTTATGATTGATATAGAATCAAATGGAATGGTGCGTATGTATTTTTTGGTTGATATAAAAGTGTGAATGTGTTATCTTTATTATGTACAAAACTATGTGTTATAATTGTTTGTTGTGTTTCAATAGTGTGCATATGTGTTCAATCCGGTACTGCGTTTGCTAGTTGTTCACAATAAAAAAATAATAACTGTGTAATTTCAGGTATTGATAAGACACAAGTGTTCATCATTTGATAAAGATGAGGAGCAATACCATAAAGAGTGCACTCAACAAGTACATCATTTCTAATGAATTTGATGTGAAAGTGAAGCGTGCACATATGTTTTTGGAAGGGTACTCATATGTTCTAATGAATTTGATGAGAAAGTGAAGCGTGCACATATCTTCATGGAAGAGTGCACATATCTTCATGGAAGAGTGCACACATGTTTTTGAATGACGTGCACATCTATATTTAACAAGATACATTTGTATTTAAATTTTATTTCATTTGATATCAAATTTTGTGTATACTATTTATGTTTTTGGTTTGTTATAAATTTAGATGTTACATGTATATATTCATGTTTTTGGCGATAAATATCGAAGATTGGAGAATGTACACTAGAAACATATATGCAATTGTAATTTTAAGCAAAACAAGTTTGACTTCTAAACAATTTGACGAAAAAAACATATGCAAATTTACAATATTAAAAAAAAAAAAAAAAAAAAAAAAAAAAAAAAAACACACACACACACACATGCATTTCATTTTCCTGAAAACATGTATACTAAAAACAAAAATAAATAAATAAAAATAAATAATAATCCGAAAATTAAGGGAATCTAAAAACGTTTTTTAATTAAAAAAAATTCAAAAAGAAACTAAAATTGTGTTTGACAATTATGCCCTTTTCAATTAAATAAAAATGTTTATTAATACTAAATTCCTATTGGTCTAAATGAGTATTGTAAAGTACTGCATCTAATATTGGTACTGCATAGAACGCGACTCTATCTACATATTATATATAACAATATGACCATGACGTCATTAATTGTCAGAATGTCCAGTAATGCCATGTCATAATTCCACCTAAGCACAATTTGTTTAAAATTTTCGATTTCTTGCCACATAAGCATTATTTATGTTTTTTAAAATTTCGAATTTGCCACATAAGCATTATTTATTATTTTTTAAATTTCGAATTTGCCACATAAGCATTATTGATTTTAGTAGAAAATTCGGATTTGCCACATAAGCATCATTGATTTTGATAGAAATTTTGCATTTAAAATTTTAATTAAAGTTGGCATTTGCAAGAATTGAACCCTGGCTATTTGATCCACATACGAATACTTCAACCATTGGACCAAGCATTTTTTTGTGATCTACATAAGAAAATATTAATGTCATGCTTAAAAAAATGAAAAAAAACTAAATATTGACTCACATATCACAGTTTTTTTTGGAGATAATTACGGTTTACAAATTTTTTAACCTAATATACCACCTTATCATTTAATCATACGTATATTTTTCCATTAAAAAAAAACCCTAATATCAAAACTCTCTACATGAAGTCACGATTTTAGAATTCTAATGATTTTTAATGTGTTTTTTTGCAGGTTGTAAACTCTCTACAATGTGTGTTTAGTTATGATGGATGTTTTGGTGATCTATGCTGCTATTGAATCATATCAGATTCCTCAGGTTTGGCATTCTAAATTCTATTGGTTTTGTTTTTTTTATTTATTTATCAATTTTGTAGTTTTTGAAGGACGATTGTTATGTTGGACGTGATCTCCATGAACCATGAACTAATTACATCAAGTAACGGCTTCATCCCTTTATTTAAACTTCTTTTAATTTTGTTATAATTATATTATGGCTAACGCATTGTAAACCATTTGTACATTAGTGCTTATCATCAACGTTATAACCTGGGTCTAATTTAAGGGTTAGCAATAACAACTTATCCTCATTCTTTATGAATGCATATACGCTTCAATATACGAATGATGTTTCCTGTCTCTCTTGAATAGATATTATTGTGTTAAATGGTCACTTTGAATTGAGACATAACGATTCTTAATGAATCATTGACGTTGTTGTCTTTTTCATGTTCTTATTGTATTATTATTCCGCGTGTAGGATGATAGTCGGTTAATCATGACATGTATATCTGGTCAAATATACGAGTCTGGCCCAGTTAATGTTAATGGTGATTTGGGTGCCCAGTTTGCTTTACATTCCTCCAACGTGCCTGGTTCGTCAAAGCTGGTATCGATGGTCGCAAAGGGGTCACCTTTGGTCTCGATGCTTTATTCCTTACAAGATTTAGATCCCAACGCTCCGAGTACTGGCAAACGATTTACTCCTCAGTTGTAAGCATACATGCAATTTTTATAATAATAAAAGAATCCAGTGCCTATAAATGTTCTCTACGTGACTTTTTTTATGGCACTGGGCAGTTTATAATTAGCACTGTTGCCCTATGTTATGTTAGTATACTCTTTATGTGCAAGAACTCTAGGAGAGTAAGCTCTTTAAATTTTATATATGCAATCTCGCCTTTTTGTGATTTGTTGTGAGTTTCTTTTAAGCCTATCCCAATTAGTTTTAGCTTACTGATTTTATTACTTTGCAGCACTCGAGAATATCACCTATGTAGTTATGCAATTTTCCTAAACCAGTCAGATATATGTTAATTATTTAATAGTGGTTTTGATATTGAGTTTTATTATTGTGTGGTAGGAGCTGTCGTCGTATTTCAGGAGCAAAAAAAGTGCTAGATCAGAAGCTAAGGAAGAAGAAATCTGTCAGCCTGAAACCGAGGTAAAAGTTATGGTAATTGATGCTTGGAATTGTTTAATGTTAACGTTGTTAATTTTCAAGCTTGTTTTATAGTAATTGGTGGTAAAAATGTGTGTTTTTTTTAGCTTTTAAGTAAAATGTAAGTGCATTTTGGTTGTGTTTACTACTGATTGCGACCTAATAGGTTAAAAATATGGAGCTTTAGTTGTTACGATTTGATGGTGGTTGATATGAATAACGTTTAGTGCTTCCCTACTTAAAATGATGATGTAGATAAGAACTTGAAAGTAGTCCCAAGCACCCTCTAAGGGGCTGTTTGAATCAAGTTTTCTAAACATTGTGTGTTTATGAGACTAATAAAGTTTTGCAGTAACTTCTAAACAAATAACTTCTTTGTAATTCCCTGTATTCATCTAAAGCAAGGTTCAAGAGATTTACGTGAATACCCTTTGCATGCACGTCTGAAACTATTCTGTTCAATGTCATATAATTGGGGAATTATGATCTTTCTTAACTTTAAGGTAGCTAACATGATCTTAGGAAGAGTTATTTTTAGTTTTTTTTTAATAATTTATAAAAAAGTCATAATATGAAGTTGACGTAATAAGTTGTTACCTTGAATGATTGCTTAAGGCCATTATGTGTTTTTGAGGTACTACTCCGTTTACCAGTTTATCTTTTGAATAATTGCATATGATTCGATATGATATGTGGTATATGAGGAAGATAATTATTACCATTTCTATTGATTCAGCCTGTTGTTGCCTTCTCAACCTATATACTTAGGAAGTATAACCCTATGGTTGGAACACTAAAATTGGTAAAAGTGACTTTAGATGTTTAAGAATTTCTGTAGATACTTCGGTTTGTAAAAATTTGGAACAATGAAATGTAAAATTTAGGCTATAAAGTGAACGAAATTATCTAAAAATGTAGATGTCAAAGCTACTGTCTTGCAATGTTTTCCGACTTAAGAAGAAGGATCATAAACTACCTCACGAAGGGATGTGGTCATTGTGAATGAAGAGTAAGGTGATTTCATTTTTTATATGTGCCGCCAGTATTTTGCGCCTAATGTTTCGACCTTGTAATTGTAGGAAAAGATGTCGTAGAATCAGTTTGACGAGAAACAAGGAAAAGATCCTTGCTAAGATAGGGCCAGGAACTATGATCTTCGGCATCAAGACTTAAAGTGACTACTTTTAATAGTGATGATTTTTTTTATTTAATTGGTCGTTTAATTTTGAGCTTGATTTACATTCAAATTAAATCAAATATATTTTAAACATAGCCATTTTAAAATGTGAATTGATTATTAAGTCAAATGAAAGGGAGTTTGGCCTTTATGATCAACCTACCTTTTACTCATGAATTATAAATGAAAGAATGGTAAGTGTTCAAATGTAAACATTTTTGGGTGACGCTTTTCCACAATTAAACAGTTATTTAGTACCTTTCATATGTGTACATCGAAATGCTAGGTACAACCGTACAACGAAAGCAACTATCGACGTGAAACGATCACGGTAAAAATATCGCTTATTGCAAATCAATATTTTTAAGTGTCAGTTATTTTCACCTGTAATATTTGAGTTTTGCAGGGTGCTTTATATATGTTTCTTGATTTCAGCTATTGACAAGCTGATGAGTGTTTCCTGATTCAGGATTTGGAGACTTTGTGGGTATATGCTGGAAAAGAGACGGGTAAAATGTTACACATACATTACCAGTCTCCTTGCTTTCCTCATTCTGGTCTAATTACGTTATATGCAGGATATTGAGATGGTTAAGGGAGCGGAAAGATTGGATGATCTATATTTTGGTGATCTAGGCTGTTATAATAATTAACAAAAAAGAGTTGCTTCACTGTTTCAGTTATTGACAATGAAAAGTGCAGAACAAAAGATTTGGGTTTGAAACTGGTGAGGTAAGTGCTAATCATAATTTTCTAAACTAATTTTTCTTTCATTGTTGGGTTTATCAGCTTATGAGCTTATTAGTTTTGGGTTATTGACTTTATTAAGCCATAAACTAAAGCTGATAACCTTATAAGCCAATAGACGTGACATTTTAAATTTTCAGTATACCGGTAGACCAACAAGTAAGCTAATCTAACAGCCCACAAGTATGTGTGGTGATGCAAAACTGATCTTTTAATGTTTCGATAAGTTGACGATGAGCTTATGTTATAAGATTACCAAAGCTACTAAGCCCATAAGCCAAAAAAAATGATCTTATAAAGCTTATTTAAACTTTCATAGTTCTACTCTTTCTAAATTTAAAGGCGATATCATTGCAGGATGTACCATTGTAAGTCTATGTATTCCACAGGTAAACATGCATGACATGTGACAGCATTCAAAATGACATAAATTTCTACATCTTATTTACTAAAATATTTGTATTCCATTTTTCTTAAGGATATTGGATAGGCGAAACTTGCAAACTTGGATCCTCAGTTTGGAATGTGTAAGTTATATTAAAATTACATCCTATTGTCTGACAAGTGATTTTCATAACTATGACCAATCTAACTTGTATTGTTTCACAAATGCAATTACAGACTCGAGCTTTGTTCCACCTCTCATTTATGCATTTATGGGTAGCTCGAGAGATATTGCCATTGGACCAGTGCAGTTGTCTCTTTGTTGCTTGGAACCATGCTACAGAATGAGATAGAACCAAAAAATAAACATGACTATCAACGTCTTGCTTTCACTGCAACATTCTTTGCTGGTGTTACTCAATTTGCACTTGGCTTTTTCAGGTACTTATTGACTGATCACTACCATTCATGTTACAAAATCAGTTTTATGAGTCAAAAATTTTCATTATAATCATGCTATATGTGGTTTGGTGTTTTATGAGTCAAAATCAGTTTATACATGTCGTGCGATTATTATCTCTATGACTTTACTTTGGAGAAAAATAATAACTGTTTCACTTTAGCTGATTTCTTTTTTGTTCTTTTTTCAGTGGAACTATCAGACTATACTGATAGGAGTATCCTTCTTGGTCTTCCTTATGGTTGCAAAGTTCATTGTAAGACCATTTTGTTCGTTCCCTCTTGCTTTATACACTTTATATTTTTCATCATGTTTCACTCATTACTTTTAAAATCTTGATCAGGAGAAAAGGAACAAGATAATTTTTTGGGTGCCAGAAATAGCGCCATTGATATCTGTTATTGTCGCGACATTTTTCGCTTTCATCACTCATGCAGAACATGAAGGAGTTCAAATTGTAAGTTTGATACTTCTCTTTATGCAAAAATGTATCATTCTTCCATAAGTAACTTAAATGCCTCAATGAATATATCCACGTGCGTCATATTAAAAAAGGAATAAGTCCAGCATCCTTGAGCGGAATTCATTTCAACGGACCCTTCTTTGCTAAAGGTTTTAAGATTGGAGTCGTTACTGGATTAATCGCACTCACGGTGACCTCCCCTTTATTTTCTTTTTTTTTACTTCTTTCCCAATTCCATTCTCGTGGTATACTAAATGAATTATATTCGTATAATTACATGAAGCTGTCGCAATTGGAAAAACATTTGCTGGAATGAAGGACTATCGGATGATGGAAACAAAGAAATGGTAGCACTTGAAGCGATGGTGGTGGTAGCACTTGAAGCGATGGTGGCAGAAGTGGTACAGATCGTTATACTGGACGTGGTGGGTCATCATAGTATAACTTTTATCAGCTTATTGTCATCATAGTATTAAGCTATTAGAAGTGGTACAGAACAATTGACAAAGCCTTTGCCCAACGCTATTGTCTTGGTAAACTTGAATGAACTATCAACAGAAGCTCATAAGCTTTTGCCAGAAGGTAATATTTTCACCCTTTTAGCACTCGATTTGTATGCACAGTTTTGGTTCTCATACTAAATATATGATATTACTTTCAGGATGAGGAGATTGATATTCTTAAAACCACTGATGCTACAATGATTCTTCATGAACTGCCTTATGCATAGGAAAAAACGGGCATAGTACATGCTGCTAGGAGGCTGTTTGAGTACCTTTCGGAAAATTCACTGAATTTCCCTGTTCTTCACCGCATAAAGTTCCCAAAGGAATTCCGAGGTAAAGTACTGTTACTTTAGTTTTGCAGAATTGAATTCATTTTAAATGGGTTGCAAGTTGTTTTGGTGAAATAGGTGATCTTAAATTCATGTCGGTGCGTTACTGGACACAGAGCGTGGTAGAATGGGAAGATCACATACGAAGTAAACCACTTTTCCACAACTAGCTGGACCCTTGGGCTATGTAACATAAGATGACATGTTATATGCAATGAAGGCTATCGTTACACAGCGAGAAAACTGCAGAAGGTATGATAGAATGAAGTGTTTTATATATTCATGGGGCATCGAGACATGTTACAGAATAATACTATGTAAAGAAGTTTGAGCCTTACCATAAGTTACTAGAGTAGGCATTTGAAAGCTATCCTAGGTGATTAATTAAGACTAATGAATTTGTATTGCTTATGAGTTGATCACTTAATCTAATGAATTTTGATGAAAGGATTACCTGGTTACTAAATACTTTTGAATTTTGTTGGTGGCAGGGAGATGGTCAATTATCTTATGGGATTAATGGTGATATTGACCAAGTAAAAAGGAAATCAAAGACGATATTACCCGAAATAATTGAGTATTATAACCTGAATATGTGATCTCGCAAAACCAAAACATCTTCTTTTGTGATATTCGCCCTTCTTGGAATGTCCAATCTCAGTATGTTTATACAATTGTGACATGTTGGTAAGACACCCGTGTTCGCATAGCTTTCATATGAAATTAGACATATATTTAATATGGAAGACATATTTTGTCTTTCTTGCATTACCAATCTTTGAAATTAGTTCTATTTTACATTGAATGCTTCATATTTATACGGAGTAATTGTTTATGTCTTAGTATGGGCCACATCAGAGAATGAGACAAATTATCAGTTTACTGTTAAAATTGAATCAGATCACAAATTTTCTAAAAATCAAATGAACAAATTTTAGCCATTTATTTTTTCATCAAAACAAAAGAAACCTATTTTAACCTTTTTTGAAAATAAAATATCATGCAAACGGTAAATCGTTGAGCGGCAAAAAATACACCATCACGACGAGAATTTGTTTATCTTTCAGTAGACGAAAACTTCGATATACTCTCAACGAACTTGTTTTCCGAGTCCCAAACCCGCCCCGTATTAATCGGGGATCTTATCGGGGTGTCCTCTTTGGGTGTAATTCTCAACCAAAGCCGCACCATTTCACATTTATTGTTATTTTTAGACCGTTAGCAATAACGAGCCTATTATAACAATTACAAACAAGCCTTATTAAGTGTTTAACAATAGTAATAGCATATTTTCCGTTATTCATTATTTATTTACGTGCATATGATTTGCCGTTATTCATTATTTATTTAATGCAATCAATAAATAATTTGGCATGTTTATAACTTATTTTCGGTAACTTAAGTTTTTCAACGACATTCATAAGGCTCGCACGCCTATCGGGCAGGCTATGCTTTGATACTTTTTTCCTTCGTTAACTTATTATATTACACCAATAAATATTGCAAACACTCTAAATATTTATAATGTATTTGACATATCTATTGTTTGTAAAAAAATACACAAAATACTGGAACAAAATTAACACGTATATAGTTATATATGTCCATAAAAAAACCACAAAAACTATTATGCAAAACTATAAAATATGCCTACAATTATTTACCACCCTTCTATTGTTATAGAAAAATATGCCTACGATATTCATAAGTCATGCCCGCCCATCGAACGGGCTATGCTGTGATACTTTGTTCTAGCGTACCACTTTGGATCTTTTTTTCCCTCATATTCGATAACCGTTTATTTATTTTCATTCTTAATGCATTCGATAAAAATTTTGCAACAAAATTAACACGTATATAGTTATACTTTGTTCTTGATGCATTTGTACTCAAAAGAATAATCACAAACATGACTTAAATATTTTGTAATGACTAATTCGGTATGTTGTTTTGTAACGGTTTATAGATTTGAGCTTACAAGATATAATCAAAAAATTCCTTAAAAGTAGTTTCATACTAAGTAAACCGATCTAAGTTAAAATCGATTACTCATGCACGAAAGTCCTTAAAAAATGGTTTCACAATAAGTAAAGTCATCCAAATTAAAATTACAAATCATGCCCGTCCGTAAAGACTCCTTAAAATGATTTCATAATAAGTAAACCCATACAAATACAAATGAAAATTACAAGTCATGCCCGCCCATCAGGCTAAAATGATTTCATAATAAGTAAACCCATACAAATTATAATTACAAGTCATGCCCGCCCATCGGGCGGGCTTTGAAGTCTAGTATATATATATATATATATATATATATATATATATATATATATATATATATATATATATATATATATATATATATATATATATACTAGACTTCAAAGCCCGCCCGCTGGGCGGGCATGACTTGTAATTATAATTTGGATGGTTTTAGTTATTATAAAATTATTTTTAAGGACGTTTTTGTATTAGTAATCGCTATTTGATTTATTTATGAAAATATGACTTATAAGCCTGCCGGCATGAAGATATAAGCCCGTCCGATGGGCTGCCATGTCTTATAATTAGCGTTGGAATATTCTTCTATAGCGAAAGAAGTTAGTAAAATTATATTTTAAAATATACTCCGTAGGTAATAATCAAATATCACATGATCAAATGATACCGGGTTTAGTGATACCGTCAATGTACACTTTATAGTCTTACAATAAGGAAATACTCTGTAGGTAATAATCAAATATGACATGATCAATGATCTTCGTGCATGCCTGGATTTGTAAACAGACATTAGTTTCTTACTATTGTTTCGGTCACAAATTCACTTCATGCTTTCATCATACGCCCCTATTTCATAATGATCTAGGAATTGCAAATTCTATCACTGGCTGGTATAGAGTTTTTTCCATTACCATAAACATATAACACATCAAACACCAATCATTCAAATGGTTAGACAAATTCTTTTATACATTAACTAAGAAGATAGAACTGCTCTTACATCGTCACTATTTGACAAACTTTAAACAACAATTAGGCCATTTGAAAAACATCACATTACCTAAACCACTAAAAAATCATTAAGGCTTCTATACCTATAACAAAGTTATACTAAAGACCAATTGTGATATTAGGAGAAGTAGCTGTTGGCAGAGGTTACGCCTTATATATCCCTTCGCAAGTCCCTTAAAAGGTTATGAATGATAGATTCTTCATCGACTCCCCTATTTTCTTGCCATTTGTATTGCTCAACAGCTGACTGGTCTTTATATTTTATACTAACAATTAGTATGTGACTGTAGAAATTATTATAATTAAATCATCATCGAATATTTAGAATAACCTTAAAATAAGATAGTGGAATGAATATGATACCTCACATTGAAATTATTCTCCTCACATGAATGAACTATATTCCTATGGTAGTATAAGTATAGTGGTAAAAAATGTTTGATAGTTAAAATTATTGATAACAATGAGTTGTAAAAATTGCGAAATAGACAACTTATTACAAACATGAAACAAAGACCTACTTAAAAAGTACCAAAAACAATATCTTGTGTATGGTTTATAATTGACGTACTTAAGTAGTTAATATGATAAGTTTCAAAAACATAAGCGGTAGCATATAATGAGTACATCATGATTATAATTCAAAAATATTAAAATTCAAATAAAAATCAATCGCTGAAGAAGTTGAGTTCAACAACATCATCATCGCTTATGTCTAATATCGAATCCCATTGGCCCGTAAAAACTAAACTCTGGATCAATAACCTGAGTTGATTCATGAGTAACCATGACCGAACCAGTATGGAGATCACCATGTATTAGAGCTTGTGTATTTTCACAAAACCTGCACAATAGACATTTGGCATAAGAAACACCTTTCCAAAAGCTTATAAAACTATAAGAAAGCATAGATATCTGTACTAAGACTTCAGCTCAACAACTTCAAGCTTTAATATGTTATCATTACGAATTGCCTCAGCATCACTATCAAGATAAGGCGTAGTCCATCGATTAAACTCGGAAATCTTGTAAGGGTCTGAAAACACTACTTGTTCAGTCAGCCGACACAGCTCCACGTTTCCACAAAATTCAGCCACAACACAAATATGCCCGAGTCATTCGCATATTAAAAAAAGTCATTATAGAATATAAGCTTTATTTATACCAACGCTTGCCCACCTGCACTTTTGTGTTGTGTGGTTGTCAGATAAAGAAGAGATGTGTAAAAGAGAGCGTTGGCTATAAATTCCGCCATGTGTTCAGCTAACAACGGATACTCAACCCCAGCGATCAACCCTTTTCTCAAAATTATATGTGGTGGCTCTATATATCGCATACCAACCACGGACATTGTTCTGTCAAAGTGATAAACTTCCGGGACGTGTTTTGGTGATAAGCCATACTGACGTTTAAGAGCCGTGGCTTCAAAATATGATTTTTCTTTTGTCATTGGCCATGATTCACCAATACAACGGATGTACGGTAATGACTGCCAACATGAATCAAAATCATTATAATCAAATACAAACTATATGAGCACATACATACACAGGATAAAGGTATGAAACATATCATTTACCTTCAATCCTTTAGGTATTATGAAGCCAACATATGAGAAAGTGGTTTTAGCAACACAAAAAAGCACCGACTTTTGGTGGTCACATCCTTAGCACTTCACACGCAACGTTCCATGAGTATTTCATTTTATGCAGGTCATCCCATGTTAGTAGTTCACCTTGGGGTTTCCCCTCAGCTATCTCCATTTTCTCTATTTTTATTTGATAAAACAATGGCGTATTAGTTTGTTATCAAATAATACCAAGATGTAACTGGATGTTGGTTTTACCTTTTAGTACTTTTTGGTACACATTAGGGTGATCCACATTCCACAAGCATCATCATTATGAACACGACCGTCGTGTTAATCGTGTCATAACTACCAATAAGCAACCCTAGCAAGTCACTTGACATGTCACCATCTGTCATGGGAGCACCATCAGACTCCTGATTCCTTTTATCAACTTCTGCAATCATATGAGAAAGCAAATCTTAAGTAGGAGTAGCGGTTCCATCAGCAAGGTCTTTTCTCCTTTGCGCTATTATCCCATTAATGACTTCCCTAATCGTGTTTGAAGCCTTAAGCAAATGTGTACTTTGCAACAAATGGGCAAACTTCAACCTGCAACATTTATGACACATTACATAAGAAGAAAAATAGATTATTGTGATGGTATTCGACTTCCCATGACCCATTACATATGTATTGCTAATATTTTTTTATAAGCTTGGCCAATGTAGTCCACAACATCTGTTCTTTTTGAGAAATGTGTAGTTACTGGATATTGTCGAGTAGGAACTTCAATTACAGGTGGTGGATTAGCAAACATTTTACCACCAGCCACAAAGTCTTCAACGCGCAGGGTGGCACTCATGATATACTGATTTGCCCCAGATTATTACTATTTTATAAATAGATAAATCATATTGTTATATTGAAAAAAAATCTAATGAGATTATCAATATTTATTAATAAAAATACTAATAAACCGTGGCTTACTTAGCACTTTAGAGCATGCTGCAATACATAAAGTGGTAGTATTTTGTATACAATAGGCAGCTCATAAATCTATCAGCTAACTTACATGGCGTTCTACTATAATTCGAGACAACATCCCAGTAAGTATGTCTGTATTCAGACTCCTTTCATGAGCTTCATCCAATATAATTGTCGAGTATCGCTTCAATAGAAAGTCATTCTGTAACAAAAAGATGAAATCATCAACAACTCTGGCCTCAAGCGATATTTACCAAAACCTTCAAATTAGATGCTGTCTCGAATCAAACTATTTTAGCTCATTTTTTTTAAAAAGAAATTGCAGAGGTCAGAGTCGAGGTTACCTTCTGTCTCACACCACAAACTATATGCCACACATTTCTGCTCAACCTTGTTTCCTTCTGAATTGACATTTCTCATGCCAGATAAAACGCCCCCTAGATCATATTCTACCCGATCTCCCAGCTCCATTAAAAGGTCACCTGACAGCCACGGATAAAAAAATAGATTATATAATATGTAATGTTTTGACTGGAAAACACATAGTGCAAGTATGAGATAACCTGAACAAAGAAATACTACAGCGCTAGGCATTGCTTGTTTTTTAGAGACATCAACAGAATGTACTAATGACCAAATGCATCCTTTTTGGACACGTTTTTGTGTAGTGGCTCTGCAGATGAAACCATAAGAATTTGGAGAGGAAAAGAGAAATGTTACGTTTGCTTAGCAGTATTGGAGGGGCACAGAGGTCCAGTTAAGTGCTTAACATCAGAAACAGATCACAGTAGTTCATCTGATACATCAGCTTCTTATCTGATCTACAGTGGTGGTTTAGATTCTGACATCAAAGTTTGGCAAGTTTTTGTCCCGCTATGCTAGAGGACTTCCTTATTCCGTAATTACTTTTGTATTGTATGGCAACAATATTGGGAGCCATACCTTTCTTTTTTCTATTCACTCTCTCCAGTTTAGGAGTGCGAGAGAGATAAGAGATTGGAGTACCATTACTTATGAGTGTAAGTGTGCGGGGACAATAAAGGTCGACGTATGTGGTTTTTGGGTGAACCCCTGCCATCAATAATATGTAAACTGAAACTTACAACTAAGAAAGTGATGAAATAAAGGCTCAGCAAAAAGATTTGTGGGTAGATATTTAATTCTCTTTACACTTTGAGCATCAATCCATCAGAAACAGTATGATAAAAAAACAAAAGCATATTTAAACAAAAAGAATTAAAAGTTGCGACATAGCATATGTGCATATGCTAGGTGTTATACCAAGAAAGTAACATTGCAATGTGCAGTATATATTACAATTATATATACTAATAAAGTTTAAAAACACGAAGATAAGTAGAAGCAAGCAGGATAAAATGACCATTTTGTGATCTACAGGGGTGACTTTGCTGGTGTACCTGGATCACGAGGATACTTCTTGGGGGTGGGCCCATTTTTCAAACATATGATTGTAGTTCTTTGTCCATATGGGCTGTGTGAATTCACTGGAAAGAAAATATAGGAATGTTTAATTTTATTTAATTCAAATTTGCATTTATCAGAGGTAAATCTAAATGGAGGTCTTAAATTTGAAGTTATTCAAGACGATCTAGTAATAACTATCTCAAATATTAATGAACTTGCCACCACCTAATACTACAGAAAATGACTTGAGCTTTTATTATAATGGGACCTTGCAAATTAGATTGAGACTGAAGCATTTATTATAATGAAATATGATATGATAGACCTATATGTCCATCAGTGTTTTATACGCTGCATTGATACTAAAGTTTATGGCGAGCTTTCAATAACTGGAAATTTATGTCTATGACCCAAACAATCATGACTGATAACGTCGGTTGTATTTGAGTGTAAAAGGGTCAATGGTTGCGAGTTCTTTTCTGCTTAATATTGATTAATCTGATCTAATACCACTGGGACAGTTGCTTTAACTAATGTTTTGAGCCGCAAAAGGATTGGTAACTACAGATTTTCTAGACGTTGCCTGTAAATTCCTACTTAACCCCACTAAATAGACAGATTCACCACGATGTAATGCAGGTTCTGAAACACAAAAAAAACGTTATCAAAAGTTATTATACATAGATCTCGCAATTTCAGCCCATTTATAGAATTGGGTCCATTCAACTTCTGTTCTATTTAAGGCCTCAAGCGATATTTACCAAAACCTTCAAATTAGATGCTGTCTCGAATCAAACTGTTTTAGCTCATTTTTTTTAAAAAGAAATTGCAGAGGTCAGAGTCGAGGTTACCTTCTGTCTCACACCACAAACTATATGCCACACATTTCTGCTCAACCTTGTTTCCTTCTGAATTGACATTTCTCATGCCAGATAAAACGCCCCCTAGATCATATTCTACCCGATCTCCCAGCTCCATTAGAAGGTCACCTGACAACCACAGATAAAAAAATAGATTATATTATATGTAATGTTTTGACTGGAAAACACATAGTGCAAGTATGAGATAACCTGAACAAAGAAATACTACAGCGCTAGGCATTGCTTGTTTTTTAGAGACATCAACAGAATGTACTAATGACCAAATGCATCCTTTTTGGACACGTTTTTGTGTAGTGGCTCTGCAGATGAAACCATAAGAATTTGGAGAGGAAAAGAGAAATGTTACGTTTGCTTAGCAGTATTGGAGGGGCACAGAGGTCCAGTTAAGTGCTTAACATCAGAAACAGATCACAGTAGTTCATCTGATACATCAGCTTCTTATCTGATCTACAGTGGTGGTTTAGATTCTGACATCAAAGTTTGGCAAGTTTTTGTCCCGCTATGCTAGAGGACTTCCTTATTCCGTAATTACTTTTGTATTGTATGGCAACAATATTGGGAGCCATACCTTTCTTTTTTCTATTCACTCTCTCCAGTTTAGGAGTGCGAGAGAGATAAGAGATTGGAGTACCATTACTTATGAGTGTAAGTGTGCGGGGACAATAAAGGTCGACGTATGTGGTTTTTGGGTGAACCCCTGCCATCAATAATATGTAAACTGAAACTTACAACTAAGAAAGTGATGAAATAAAGGCTCAGCAAAAAGATTTGTGGGTAGATATTTAATTCTCTTTACACATATATAACACCAATACTAACCTTTAATGGCAGTACTATTTAACATAAACTAACCCTAACATTATCATGATCCCCAATGATCATGAAAATCTGTTTGCCAACACTCCAACCCATGGTCTTCATATACGACCAGAAACAAAATTAATTGCCAAATAATAAAGTAAACGGAGATTAATTGATTGCAATTATGTTAGTAACAAACCTCATGTGATGCATTGGACAATGGAAAGTTGAGACCACATTCAAGACTATGCTTGCCAATGCGGGTATGTATGTAGAGAAGCAACATGATGGTCATTCTAAACCTATCAAACTAATGAACATATGTCACAAAGAAAAAATCATGTGTGCTACAAACTAATGAAGATATGAAGAGTAAAAGAACTAAGAGAACCTGTACATACTTCTTACTAACTTCAAGTTGTTTCAGTTTGCGCTCATACTCCCGTCCGATCTTTTTTTTGCCTCCACTATTTGCAATTGTGTATCTTTGATGATGATGATGATTCGTTTGTTTGGGGTGGCTGATGATGATAATGATTCGTTTGTTCTAGGGTGGCTGCTCTTTCTTTTTATTTTTATTTGTGTGAGATTGGATAATATTTTAGGGTTTAAGATGTGTGTTCAGCAAGTTGTTTTAAAAAATGAATATAAAATTTTTAATGCCTTTAATAATTTTAGTGGATATTAATTTTAGTTTGTATTGTGTATCACAACTTATGGCTTGGTTCCATTGGTTGAGGTGCTTGCCTGTGGAGTAACAGACCCGGGTTCGAATCCATGCTCATGAATTTTTGGACAAATAAATTTCGGAATTCACAATGCAAAATACTAATAGTTTGGGAAATGCCAAGTGGCATTGAGGTGGCAATGACATGGCATTGAGGTGGCATTTACGTGGCATTAATGACGTCATACGCCTCCTGTTATATATAATGTATAGATATATATAATTAACCCATGAACAGTGGTTTGAATAGTAACTTCCTAATGTTACAACCACAAACACACTAATCATTTGTAATTAGAGGATCATTAGGGCTTTTTTTTTTTTTTTTTTTTTTTTTTTTTTTTATTTTTTATTCCATGAACAGTTGTCGGTACAGTAACTTCCTAGGTTTACAGCCACATGTTTGCATGCAATTAGTTTACTAAACACATTTTGTCCCAACCCACCTTCCTGGGAAATAAATATATATATAACTAGTATATATATATATATATATATATATATATATATATATATATATATATATATATTTATATATATATATTTTAAATAATTAAAAATTTCAATACAAATTTATATCTAAATATATAAAACAAACAACTTTTATATTTTTCTCTCTTACATCAAATCCAAATCCAAATTTTAAATCCAAATCCAAATCCTAATCCTAAACCCACCTACAAACCAAACGGGCCCTTAGTTAGAGGTATGTTGGGTAATAGAAAAAAAAAATCAAGCAGAACTTATAACCGAACATAATTTCTCAAAACCGAACAAAAAATTCAGTTTTCGGTTTGGATATGATTTTGGCTATTTGAACTGAAAACCGAATTTATATAAATATATAAGTTTTTTATATATTTATATATGCAAAAAGACCATTAAAATTTTTATCTTAATATATAAAACACTTTTTATGTTTGAAATATTTTTTATTTTAATTTTGCCAAAAATCTATATAATTAAATTAAAAAAAATATAAATAGTGTAATTCGGGTTATTCGGGTCAACCCGAAAACCGAACTGAATTCGAATTCGGTTTTCGGTTCAGTTCGATTTTACACAAAAAAAATTAACCGAATTAACCGAACCGAATAAACCGAACAACCCGATAACCGAACCGATGAACACCATTACATTTAGATTTAAAAAAAAAAGAAAAAAAAAACTTTTGTTTTATATAAAATGTTTTGTACAAAACAAAACAAGGAAGCAGCCTCTCTACCTTATGTAGGGGTAAGGCTGTATACATCTCAACCTCCCCCATACACCGTGAAAGACGGTATTGGGACCCATAACCTGTGGAAAACAGGTAGGGTTGGATTAGTTGGAAAACCCCTTGCCCCTCAACCTAGAGGTCAAGGGTTCAATCCTCACTCCCTACAAAAGGCCGGAGGTCCTTTTCTACTTTAGGTAGAACCGAAATCAGCCTTTCTACGTTAGGTAGGGGTAAGGCTGTCTACATCTCAACCTCCCCCATACACGATATTCGCAGCGGTAATATAAGTTGGGGTGCTACTAAACAGTTCACAACCATGATAATAGAAAACGACTTGAAAAGAGACGTTTTTAGATAAAATTGTTATCATTCATTATCAGAGTTATAATATGAGGTCCCAACAGGAGGTTCTCAAAATACATTTATAAAAATATATTATTTGTTGAATGATAACATAGGCAGTCCATAGCCAATCCCGTGCCATGCCATGCTTCCAATTACCTGAGATAAGCATGCTAAAAGGTCAACACAAAGGTTGAGTGAATCCATAGCGTTTAACGTTAAATAAGTTTGAACATAAGCTAAAGGGAAGGTAATTCGGAAATAAACATATTGCTCTAAGTCTCACGAACTCAGACATTAACGGGGTGTGTGTGTATGTGGGTGATATCATAAAATGATATAAATAAGGGTGTATTTGGTTATCAATCCGGCTAGCACAAAGTCTATCCATCCGGCTAACACAAATAAGGTGCATTTGGCTATCAATCCGGCTAGCACAAAGTCTATCCATCCGGCTAACACAAATGGGATGTCTTAGGCAATATTAATCAGGAAATCATACAGAAAATACTTATGTTCGGTTTGGTAGCATGTATCTCCCCACATATTTAGAAAACGTAATAAAAAGTGGGACTATGAACTCACCTGAGCAGTCTGGATGGAAAACAAAATGACAGAAAGTTGATAAACATCTCCGGACAAGAAACTTAGATATTTTGGATCGTGTAGGGTTTAGGGTTTGAATGAATTGGTGCCTTGGATCCTGACTGATTCCTCCTCCTCTGGAGTCTTATGTTGCGAGGCTGTGTTTGATGTGGTTCGAGTGTTATGAGAGAGGTTTAGTTGAAATTGGTGTGTGTTAAAGTGGGATATACGACTGCTATATATAGGAGTGAATGTTTAGGGCTTTCTAGGGTTTCATGAGGAGGGATAAGGAGACATGATAAGGGAACCATGGATGACAGAAACAAGAGGAAGGGTGCCACTTGGATAGGAGGAGGGGGAAGGTGTAAGGGAGGTGATGTGGCCGAGTGTTAGCCTATAGTTTTAACTACCAATGGGAGATATTGAAGAAGAAGAAGGTGTACAAGTGGCAGGGTTTGTAGAAATGAATAGGGATACATGTCTTTTGTTAGATGAATTTGGTTTTGGTTGTCTAGTTGCATTCGAACCAGAAATGGAAAGGGGAAGGGCGAATGGATTTAGGGTATTGTACAAGGAGCTTTAGTGAGTAGTATCTTAGGTTTAGGAGAAGGCAAGTTTAGTTAGTTTAGGAGTTTAGTGGTTTAGAAAATATTTAAGGTTATTTCACATTTTGTGTAATTCGAATTATATAAGAAATGGGAAGAAAAATATGTTGAGCTTAAGAGGGTTGTAAGACATGCTTAATATAGTTGTACTATATAATTTAGGATGTGTGAAAAATATAGTTTTAATACTTTACTAATTTATAAAATTTATTTGTTACATTTTATCAAGTTAAAAAGTAATTAAATGGAATTTATAGTTTTCGTGCATTAGGAACTTGTACCTTGGGTTAAAAGACTTGTAAAATTATTTAAGAAGTTTAGGAAAAATGATTTATAAAAGTTATGCATAAATAGTTTGTATTTTGTGCTTTAAAAATAATATAAATGGAATTTTATTAAAGATTTTGTATAGAAATGAGTTTATGCATAAATGACTTGTACACTAGTTTAAATAATTTGAAAACTTAATATTTTGTAAAAATATTATATAAATAAATTAGGGTTTGTGAAATGAATACATAAAATCAAAGTTATGTGATTTTAGGGTTTTACCGGGAGCTGAAATGGAATTAGGGTTTCTGATGCTTTAGTAACTTGTACCTTAACTCTGATATGTTGTATTTTTATATTCTGAGGTTTAGTTATTCATATTTGGTGTTTTGGTGAATTTTAGGGTTTCCTAGAAACTCCATTCAGATAAGGAATGTTTTTGTTTTGTATGTTCGATAAGAATTTATCGTAAATTGGTAAATAATATTCTGTAATGTTTTTATATCATTATGTTTATAAAATAAACATTAGGTTTGTTAGGCAGGTCTGTGGGAGCACGTTTATCAATGATGTGATCTACGTCACATAAGATAGGAGATACAAAATAAAAAAAATTATACGTGGAAAAAGGATAATAATTCTGAGTGCTTTTCTTAAAGTGGGATTTTCACAGTGGTTACAACATCTCAACCTCCCCCATACACCGTGGAAGACGGTATTTGGACCCATAAACCGTGGAAGACGGTATTGGAGCTACTTTTTGTATAAAACAAGGAAATAGATATTGCGTTCAAAAAATGTTTCTTATCAAATTCTCTATAAAACATAAAATTTGCAATTTCTACTTTAACAATAGAAGTTACAAAACACTTTTTTTTTTCCTTGTTTCCCTTTTAACCTCCTTGTTTTTTTAGAATAAATCCCTTCCTTTTCTTTACAAATATGAAAATAGAAAATCAATAAATTTTTTCTCTAATTAAATGCACCCTGAACATTTGAGAAATGTCATATGGCTTAATAGAAAACTGTTACGTCATCGTATTTTGATAAAGTATATGATTTTCTTCTTTGTTTGTTTTAAGCTAATCCCATTGCATTACACGAATTCCTCACAAATTCTTACGCGGACCAAAAGTACAAATTCGAAAGTGCCCAAAAATTGGTCTAGATCATGCAAAGCCTCGTACTATCATTCTCTTACTTAAATTTTATGTTTTGAATGAAAGGTTTGCAGCGGGTTTGAATCAATGCTAGCATAGTATCCGCTAAGGCAGCGATAGTAAAAAATTTCAGACGATCTTTTTTTGCGGGTTTCTAGCAGTCAGGTGATGGTACGAATGGGGTTACAGATGTGTTGTGTTACAATTTATTGGGTATCTGAATTGATGTTTCGATGAACATAATACTAAAATTGGCTTCGCGTCATTATTTATGGATGAACATAATATTTTTTTAAAATACTTTAACAATTGCGATTAAGTTTTCTTGTCATAAAATGAGTGTTGTGAAAACTTTAAATATTTAAGACTGCTAGTAAGTTAGGACTAAAAATAATTTTGGTATAACTTTAAGTAACATTCTAAAAATCTAAATTGGTTTACAAGATGGTAATTGATATAAAAGAGTGCAAAATCCGTTTCTTTCGTTTAATCAATTTTGAAAGTGCAGACGCAACCTTTGTAGATAATTTCCGTGTTCAACTATTGTCCTTTGTAAGGATTGTGTCTATCAAAGTTTCACATGTTCTCATGTTAGGGACGATCACCAAATTGTGCACATGAACTGCATCAACATTTTCGAACTTGTAAGCACAACGTATGCAATTAGGGTAAATCACATGGACGGTTTTTGCAATAGACTTTTTTCTATTTTTGTGTTTTTTTATTGTGGTAGAGACTACAGGGTGCAATTAACTTCATAAGCAAGGGCTGTGAATGCAATTTTTCTGTTCAAAGAATTATATGAGTTAGCCAATGCAAACCACTGATAATGTGCGTGTAATTTACAGGGACGGAACTTGAGCAGTTTTATTGGGGGGGCCGAAATGATCGTAAAGTCATACAACTCTTTTGTCTCCAAATTTTCAGGGGGGCATAATGTAAATATATATTTTTTTACATTAAAATAGCATGAAACTTATAGTTAGAAGCAAGATTTGTGGGGGGGCCACAGCCCCCTTTGGCCCTTATTATATTCCGTCCATGAATGTGCGTGTAATTTACTTAGGGCCGACCCTAGCTATGGGTTTCCATTAACAATGTTGTTGTTATGTTCATGCTCCATTGATTAGTGTGTAGAGATTGAGATTGTGAGTATAACCCTAGAATGAATTTGGGATGGATTGATTATGATGATGATGCGTGACTTGAATAAGTGATTGGATATGGCTTGCCAAACTAGTTAACTTTAATCGGGCTTTGGGAGCAAGCTTGAGATCCATTTACTCGGATAAGTTTTTAATAGTAAATTGCAAAACCCTCCCATATGGCTTAGCCAAATTGCTAGTGCAAATTTTTATAACTTCGAGAGTGTAAGTAGTCCTTATGGAATTTTAGTGTGCAATTATGCTCATGCATTTAAAAGCTTCCTTTTATGTCATGATAGGGACCATTGTTGCAAAAAAAGGGCCTACAAGGCTGATTAATCGCCGCATAAGCGCTACTAGGCCATCAACCTTTTTGATTTGTGTAAATCGGTCAACCAAATCAGTCAATCAGGTCAACGGCTTTCAACGACTATCAACGGCGGTCAAACTTGCCGGAAACTTGCAAATCTTGCCGGAAATACCCAAAACTCGTCGTAAACTAGTTTTAATCACTTATAGTCGCTGTTTATATCTATTACATGATGTTTTTTAAGGAGGTCGACCCAAATCTTGCCAGAAACACCCAAAACACGCCAGAAACACCCAAAAACTCGCCAGGAATACCCCAAACTTGCCGGAAATGCCAATCTGACTAATTACCGATTAATCACCGATTAGACCAATTACAAGCTACAAGAGGGTCGACCGCCTGACTACCGATTCACTATTTTTGCAACCTTGATAGGGACGATAATCACACTAAATTTTCTGACAAAAAACGCACTTGCACTATAAAGTATTAAGTATTGCGTCTGTAATTAGCTACCCACGAAGACGGATTTTTGCAATGTACTTGTTTTTGAACGAGTAAAATGCAAGAAAGTGTTTGGCCAAATTGAAGGCACACTTTTTACTACTTTGAAAGTACATGTGAAGTTTGTACTTTAGAGTCTCCATATGTTCTCACGTTATGAACGATTGTACACCAAAGTTTCTCAAAAAGATTGCTTTTATAAAGTTGTATGGACTATGACTACAGTTTGACAAAACCATATGGACGTTTTTTCAGTTTACTCTTTTAAAATTTGTTTTATTACTATAGAAACTTTGGGTGCAACTAATTTCACAGTCTCGAATTTTGAATGCAACTTTCTTTGTCTAAAGGATTATAGATGTTGGTAAATGCAAATCACATATATTATGTGTGTTATTCAAAGCTGTCAAACTCGCGAGTTTACACGTAAGATCGTACGATCTTACGTGCACACCAGTCAAAATCGTGTAAACTCGTCATAGGATCGCACTTTAGGTGGGATCGTACGATCTTACGTAAACTCGTTCGTAAGATCGTGTGATCGCTCGTTCGTAGGTGGGATCGTAAGCAGCTCTTGTTAGTTGTTTTCTTGTTCTAGTAACTTAGCATCTCTAGTAACTTAAAGGATATTGAAGTCGTCTCCCTTGTGATCTTCATTAGCCTTGAGCATCAAAAGAAAAAGAAAGAAAAGGGACGAATCTTGTTGGTGTCTATGTTTGTGTTGATTCGGATTGATAGATTAATGAGATGAGGTTCTTTGTCATTTAGATCTGCTAGTGAGATAAGACAGATGGGGCATGATGTTAGATGCGTTTGGTAGGTGAGATGAGAGTGATGGCTGCGTTTTTCACAAGTGAGAAAAGGTAGTGATGGGGGCGGATGGTTTATGGTGAGAGTAATATTTAGGGTATGGAGATGGACCGGGTTTGAACTTTGCTTAATGGACTGGACCTTACTATATTGATTGGGCTGCTAATTTTAATTCGAAATTTTCAATAGGTTGCTCTAGTAACTTAGCAAGTAGTGGTTAACTGTCTTAACTTGTTACAGTTTCATACTTTCATAGGCTGTTGTAATTGAATAAGGATGAAGAGTAGGTAGGGAACATCTCATGAAGAGTAGAAATATAAAAAGTTTGACTCGTTTATCATTTGATTATAAAATATGATAAATTGGTAGGATCATAGGATCTCGATCCGATCCTACAATCTCGATCTTGCAAAGACAAAAACGATTTTGCGCGGAATCGCGATCTTGACAGCCTTGGTGTTATTTACTCTTAATTTATTATCTATATATTTATGTGTGCACTTTACTCTAAAATTTTATAATCAGAAGTTCATCGTATATTATTTTGTTTATTTTATTTACTTTATTAGATTTTCTAAACTTTCTACTTGTTATTACCATTACCAATATTATTAAACCAGGTAGAATACGACGTAGCTTTAGGGGTGAAAAAATAACTTTGCTACAGTTGACTTCCTCTCATTGCTACAGTTGACTTCAGCTATTTGTACAGTTCCACAACAAGCGGCGTCGTTTCACTAAAAAGAGAAAAATAGCAACGTGTCGTGCTCTTGATGGATGAAGCAAAGGTAGTGGGGCGAGAGTGGGTGGCAGCACAAAAGCCACGCGCCTTTTGTGATTTAATTTTGGGAGGTTGAAGTTCACGCATGGCAACAAAGCAACTTTGTAATATTTTGATTCTCCTTTTGCCGGAAGGATCCATAAGGAGATATTTCTTCATTAATTTCATTTCAACCCTACTCCCTCAAGTTATCATTGCTTAAGAAAATTGAGAGAGCTACTTGAAAAAATAGTTAGCCTAATAACTCCAAACATATAATTTTAAAAACTACACAATAACGTCTAAAAAAAATATATTTTTTTAGATATAACTGAAATAACAAAAAATTCTCCTTACGGATAAGCTAGAGTCTAACGTCGGAACTCTAAACATATAATACACAAAAATGTCAAATAATCGCGTCACAATATAGAACATAGTAGAAAAAATCCCCGGCCGCAACGCGCAGGGCGCCAAACCTGCTATGTTGTAAACTATTTGATTAATATATGAAATGCATTATTATTAAAATTTTCCTCATGCTAAGATAATTAATAATTATCATTCATCTGTGTTAAAACTTTTTGAAACAAAAATATAGTGCTATGATTAAAAACAAAGTAGAATTACTCTGTATTGCTAAATTGTTTTGGCCAACATGGTTGCAAAAAACTGATGTCAATCACCCCGGCGCAACGCGCGGTCTGCCCGACTCGTTTATGTTAAGGTACAATGTAGTGTGTATTAAGCCAATTATGATATACGCAAATAAACTTCCGTTACAATCGCTAGCATGTTTTCTACTTTACTTAGAGGGCACGGTGCAAGGGATTATATGCGCGTTATAGGGCAATTTTTGCACTTATATCATCCCAATAACACTTATACTACACCGGCACTTGGTGTTATAGGTGCAAATGCCATCTTGTTGGCATGAGGGTTTTTTTTTTTTTTTTTTTTTTTTTTTTTTTTTTTTTTTTTTTTATTGTGAGTGAGTGGACTATTTTTGATGGTGTGTTATAGGATTTTTAATGAGGAGGGTGTTTATGTTATACTTCCTAGTTGTGTTAGGCATTGCTGAGGTGGCGGTGGGTACCACCCCTATAGCACCAGTTGTGCCCACCTCTCTTATGATGGTGTGGTGATAGATGGAATATGAAATGTGATGGTGGCAAACTGGGGGATCTTGTTGGCGATTAGATAGTGCTAACGGGGAACAAAGTTTTGGTGAATCGGTCAATAGTAACAACAACAAATTACAAATTTATTTAGGGAAAATTGTCTAAAAATATATTGAACTTTCCACCTTTTCCTTTTGTATACTATGAACTTTTTTTTTTTCCTATTGTAGCAACGCACTTTCTTAATTTTCCTATTGTAACAACTAACGGGGATTCCGTTAGATTTATTTACATAAATCGTCCTTGTGGTTGCGACCAAATTGCAACGGCAGTCCTTAACGGCCGTTAAGTTATTTGCATAAATCGTCCTTGTTGTTCAAGGGTCAACGGGTGACACGTGTCACCACCTGAGTGGTGCCACATGGCATCGGGTCGGGTCAACATTCCAAACATATTTGCAATATAATTTAACATATTTCATGGTTATTAGTCCGATTTAGCGTGTTTTCCGGTATAAAAAAAAGTTTGAAAAAAAGTATAAAAAAAAGTTTGAAAAAAAGTTTAAAAAAAAGTTTTCTAAAAAAATTAATTTCGAAAAAAAGAAGTAATTTTTGTAAAAAAATTAATTTCGAAAAAAAAAATTAATTTTTCGAAAAAAAATTATTTTTCTAAAAAAAAATTAATTTCGAAAAAAAAAATAATTTTTGTAAAAAAATTAATTTCGAAAAAAAGAAGTAATTTTTGTAAAAAAAATTAATTTCGAAAAAAAAAATTAATTTCGAAAAAAAAATTAATTTCGAAAAAATAATTAATTTTTCTAAAAAAAATTAATTTTTCTAAAAAAAATAGTTTAAAAAAAAAGTAATTTTTGTAAAAAAATTAATTTCGAAAAAAAAAATAATTTTCTAAAAAAATTAATTCGAAAAAAATTTAATTTTTCTAAAAAAAAAATAATTTTTCTAAAAAAATTAATTTTCAAAAAAAAAAAAAAAAATTCTAACGTTGACACGTGGCACCACTCAGGTGGTGACACGTGGCACCCGTTGACCCTTGACAAACAAGGACGATTTATGCAAATAACTTAACGGCCGTTAAGGACTGCCGTTGCAATTTGGTCGCAACCACAAGGATGATTTATGTAAATAAATCTAACGGAAACCCCGTTAGTTGTTACAATAGGAAAATTAAGAAAGTGCGTTGCTACAATAGAAAAAAAAAAGTTCATAGTATACAAAAGGAAAAGGTGGAAAGTTCAATATATTTTTAAACAATTTTCCCATTTATTTAAGCATATATTTAAGCATATGACAAGTAGCCAAAGTAGTGATTTGACTGCGCACATCGGTCACTTTTACTCCATTATTTTATAGAACAAAAGTTTTTTGAAATATCAAAAGAACAAATAATACACTTGAATGAGTTATTTGACACTAGCAGGGTACCCGCGCGTTGCGGCTGCGGGTATTTTGAAATAAAATTTTTCGGTGAATCATGTATTTTAGTTTATTATGTTCTTTTTGAAAATAAATTTACAGATATCAAGAATTTCGTTTAGCTCGTGCCCGTTCGGGCTCGAGCCCGTTGGCTCGTGTCCGTTCGGGCTCGAGCCTGTTTGGCCCGTCCCCGTTCGGGCTCGAGCCCATTTGTCCCGTTGCCCGTTCGGGCTTGAGTATTTGTATAATGTGCTTTATTATTTTTATTAGTGACATTTAATGCAGGAATTGTGTTTAAGTTGGTTGTACAATATGCTTGATAAGTTGTATTTCTTATGTAAGGGGTGTTTTAATAACTGCATTAATTGTATTTATTGACCCGTTAATTAATTGTATTTAATGTACATAATGATTTATTTATTGTATTTAATGTTAGTATTTCTATTTTAATTAGTTGTACTTTGAGCTTAAGAACTTGTAAATGTTAGAAAATGTGTTTTAATTACTTGTACTTGTACATTGAGCTTAGGTAGTTGTAAATATTGGTGATGGGGTGTATTAATTGTATGTATTTAGTGTTAGTATTTCTATTTTAATTAATTGTACTTTGAGCTTAAGAACTTGTAAATGTTATAAAATGTGTTTAATTACTTGTACTTATAGCTTTAGAACTTGTATTGATTAATTTTAAATATTTCTATTAATAGTAGGCCTTTGTGCATTATAAGATAGTTAGATTAGATTACTCGTATTCCACACTTTCATTTTACCCATTACTGAACCAAACACCCCTAAAAATCTCCAAAAAGTCCAAAAACTACAAAATCGTGTATGCAATTGGGTTGTTGTCGCTGGCCCATTGACGGTGAGGGGTGTGTGATAGAAATGCAAGTATGTTATTCTTTTATAGACTTACGGCAAAAAGAATTATCGGTTCTTAAAGATAAAGAAAAAGATGTTAAAAATGAAAATGGAATTCACACGTGTTGTTTAATGAGACTTGATTATAAGAAAAGAAACGTATACTCAACCCTTTACCATGAGGAAGATGTTCAATTTATTTCAATACTTTGCTGTAAAATATCTATCTATCTATAATATACAAATTACATGAGCAATGAATAGCTTTTGTCATGTCGACGGCGGTTGTGACGAGGGTGGAGAAGTCTGTAGTTTACCTTGCTGAACTTTTTAGGTACAGACATGTTCTTTTTAAAATTTGCCTTGTTTTCATGCTTCAATGGTAGATCAAAAAGCTCAGTCATTTTTAAATCCTTCAATAGAATCTCAGCCTGCAAATAATTAATGTTAAGATTTGTATTCATCCTCGTTAAATAAACAACCTTAGGTTCAAGATTATGCTGCAATGCAGAACAAGGGATGCAAACAAATATAGCTTAGATGTGACACCAACAAGAAGAAAAATACACTAGTTAAGAAAACAACAAAAAATTATATAAGCTGTACCTTCATTGGATATTTAAGAAGTTGTAACAAAAGCTCGATATCCCTTGCAAGGGTAAGATAGCCTTCGCTTAGTTTAGTATTGTTGATAATCTCTTGCAAGGCCTCCCTGTCATCGTCATCGGCGCAAACCTCTTCATCAAGTTCAAAACTTACACCCTACATAAAATGAGAACTTCGCATTACAACTGCTTTGAAGAATGTCATTTGAAGCCTTGCATATAAAGCAGCATTTAGTTTCTCCAGAATGCTACTCGAGTAACAGCACAATAAACGTTATTGTATCTTTTTAAAACCATCGACTCTTAAATAAACTAAGAAACATTTGCAGCAAGGCAATTAAAGCAGCACTCACGGTATAACCGCCCCGAGAAATAAATAAACAAGAGAAATACAACCAATATACAGATTGAGGCTTACCTGTCGAGCAAGAATGTAGCAAAGCTGCTTCTTCCCCAAAAGATCAGAACAAGAAGTTAAAATGTGCTTAACATGCTGCCAAAACAAGTAAACAGAGTGTCATCATCTCGTAAGAAAGTTATTGCAGTTTACACTAAGTTGACAGCAAAAGGCATGGCAATTTCTGTCATACAGAAATTTCAAGTAACCAATTTTTTGTTTGCACCCAAATGTAGGTCACTTAGTCCTTTTCTTACACTCTATAAACAGCAGAGAAAGATAAACCACGTGTAGTCTCTAATACATTCTACATGATAGCAGGCAAAGAAAAAATATACAAATGAACATAAAATGCAAACCTGCATATTGTCAAGATAGAGCGCAATCTGAAGTGCATGTGGATAGTCTTCAAATTTCGTGTAAATTTGGTAGGCAATGTCCAAAACTGCTAGGTCATCTGGTCCAGGGAGGTATCTACATAAATTTGAGAAAAGATAAAACACTCGCTCTTGGTTCATAAGCATGTAATAAATAAGTATTGCCTGAAAGCATGGCGAGACTCTATATAGCAGTGCAGAGAAGACAAATATACAGTCTGTAGCTTACCTTGCAGAGGTTGTTAGGTACAAGCAGGTTCTTTTAAAATTTGTCTTGTCGACTTGCTTCACTAATAAATCAAGATCTTCAATCTGCATATAATTATAGTTAACATCCATTTTCAAAATAACAATTAATAACACGTATGTCAAAAGCTGTGTAGTAGAATACCTCCATCAAGAGATCTACAGCCTCAGGTTCAGCATTATGCTGCAATGCAGAACAAGTAAGACAAACAAATACAGTTTAGATACAATACCACCATGAAGAAAAATAGCTAAAAAAATGACACACGTAAAAATAAGGGGAAACTATTAAAAAATGTATCGAACTTTACGTGAAAATCGGTTTTGTGTACCCAACTAAAATTTTTAAAAAAAAGTGCACTTAACTCCTCACAATTCACCTAAATATGCATTTTGTCACCTCCATTTCCGGTTCCCTGTTAATACCCATATGAATAATTTTTTATATTTCCACCCTGTAAATCCACCTCAATTCTCCATCAAACTTCCACACGAATCCAACATTCCTGCACGTGCCTACTTTAAGTGAATGACAACCAAAGCTGGAAAGTTGTTTCATAAGGTTTGATCATTGAATCATTTGAGAGTTGATACAAACAACAATACAAGTAACATCAGTTGTCATAATAGGGGTAACAAAAGTTAACATTAACATTCATCAAATGCAAACATACATTCATTGCGACTGTGGCCATGGTATTACATATGAGTGACTACTTAAAAGGCTGAAAATTAGTAGTTGAAACTAGATGTGTATAACCACTAATCTCTATTCAACACAACAATAACGGCAACAATAACCACCAAGAGCACAACCATGACAGTAGTAGAACCAAGCAAGGCAATGTCATACATTTTTCCCTTCACGTTTAAGTCTTTCAACTCTTTGTAAATCATTTCCATAGGTACTTCAGATTTTGCGTTGCTTGCGACTTGCTGTTGACCATCTTGTTGGTGGCTAACACTGAAAAGCTTGGACTTTAAAATGTGGTTGTCGTTATACAATTTCAAGACAAGGTCTTTGTAGTATTGGTCTCAATTTGAAGTAATTAAAAAACAATCGATTAGGGTTTATGTTGGAAGAAATAATAAAGAGGGAGAAATGAATTGGGGGAAAATTGACATGTGGGCATTTGGGTTAGGTTGTAGACGCTGGAAAAAAAAATTATTCATCCATGTGGCAGCGACCGGATGACGTGGAGAATACCTGTTGGGCCAGTCAAATATTGCATATTTAGGTGAATTGTGAGGAGTTAAGTGCACTTTTTAAAAAAAATTTTAGTTGGGTACACAAAACCGATTTTCACGTAAAGTTCGATACATTTTTTAATAGTTTCCCCTAAAAATAACTATAAACGTTTAGCAAATAATCAATTAAGACATACCTTCATGTGAAATGCAACAATTTGTTCCGCAAGCTCTATTAGATCATCTACCTTTGCTTCCTCATTCTGAATAGGCACAAAATGAAACATGAAAAGATGTAACGTGACATACAAAACACAAATAGATACACTTTTAGTGGCACGTTATTAACTCATACGAGCAAAAAGGCATTCCAATTCATTAAGGAAGCTGAAATTGCATATAAACAGTGTTTCCACAATAATAATTCTTCTTTCGACGGTATTGCTATTATATTTATCACACATTACACAATTTTATTTGCATGAACAAGCAATGGGAAAAGATAACAGCAACAACAAACAGAATTATAATTATAATAACAAAATGATAAGAGCAAGGCAAAAACTATACCACTCTCTTCGCATAATCTTGTGCGATTTCACCAGCCAAATTCCTACAAAGATTACACAATCAGTGATCAGACAACAAATCAAGTAGAAGCACTGTCTAAAAAATATGCAACAATAAGTAGTGGACGTACAACTTCTTGTTTTAACGCGAAATATTAACTGATATAATAAAAAGACCAATGGTATACATAAAACTAAAACTAAAGAATCAACTTTATATGCCACTTAACCGCACTTAAGACATCATCCTGCAGCACAGCCTTGCAAAAGCCATATAACTCATGCTAGATATGTACACCTTTGAAAAGATTGAACTATGTGGCATACAAGTTGCTGCAACATAAAACCCGTTGCCTATACTACTTAAGATGTTTCTGATAGTGTGAGCCCACAGTTTTCATCTGTATCTCTCTACTGTCGATCAAGCAATGGGACAAACATTTTCTCGCTATGGATGAACCTTCTTATTCTTTTTAGAAGGTCGTAATTAACATAGTGATCATTAAAAATTAAAAACAAAGAAGCATAGAATGATTACCTAACATACTCATGACCCCAGGAACCGATATCACCTTTAGAACCCAACATTCGGTACTTCAAACTCTCCTGAAATATGCAAAATATGAAAGACATCAATAGTAATATACAATACATCAATATCAAGCAAAAACAATCACCATCTACCCAAAAACAACTGGTCAACAATTTAACTACATGCTAAATAATCTAAGTAAATATGTGCACAATGCTCTCATACCGGTTCACCGTCAGCAGACATTGTCAAAGCCAAAACAGAAAGGATATCTGCAAGCAATTTCTGCATTAAAAGATAAAAGCCAATCAGAAAGACTGAGACATGATAGAAACACCTGCTTCTACAAAAACGATATAAATACCTTCAAATCCGACTCTGGCATCGACTCGTAGAAAGATTTCAAAGTACCATAATGTGGGCGCAAAAACTTCAGTGGCTTCGGGACTGAAGTCATAGAACTCGTTGAAGTCCTGATTTCTTGCCTATAAATTATAAGTAAACATTCTTAGCATCATACCCGAGATTTCCCTTATACTCAACAAAAATATATCGACACGGAAAAGAGCCAATTTAACAGGCCGCAATCAAATATTCATCTTATCGTAACACTAATCAAGCAAACGACCAGTTTACACACAAATAAAAAGTTACTCTTATTAAATTTAAATAACTCCAGAGGAATGTACATTTATCGTAACATAACCACTATATTATGTGAAATAATTATAACAGGGGGTGCCTGGATTGCCTTATTTTTCAGGGCTTATGAGCTTATTCAAATTTGCTGCTTAACCGCAAACAACACATTGTCTTACAGCACAAACATGGAAAAACCTTAGAACTCATGATATGTACATGCACCTTAAAAAAGATTGAACTATGTAAGCATCTAACCATGAGTCTGCTTAAGTTGCAGCAAGGACAATAAACCTTTTAACTATAACGCATCAAACGTTTTTAACAGTGTGAGCCCACATTATTCATATGTAACTGATCAAATGAATAGCAAGGAAATGGGACATTTATTTTCTTGCTTATCTATGAACCCTTAAATTGTTTCTGACAGTTGTAATTAATAATGTGATCAAACGGGTCTAAATTCAAGGAACGTAAAGTGATTACCTAACATATTCATGACCCCATGAACCGATATAATCTTTAGAACCCAAAAATCTGTACTTCAAACTCTCCTGAAATATGCAAAAGGTGAAAAGATGTGACTAGCAATACGCAATATATCAATACCCAAAAGAGAACAATCACCGTACGCCAGTAGATAGCAAGAATTCCTTGGTCACATGAAACTCACATATCATAAGTTAAACAAATTAACAATGCATTTAACTAAATGCTACGTAAAAAATCTAAATAAATAATGCACATCGCTCTTACTCGATCAGCCTCAGCAGATATTGTCCAAGCCAAAACAGAAAGTATATCTGCTAGCAATTTCTGCATCATAATATAAAGCCAATCAAAAAAACTGAGAACAAAAACCGTTGATGTATAGTTGTATACTTCTAAAAACAAATTAAATACCTTTAAATCTGACTCTGGCATCAACTCGTAATGAGATTTCATAGTTTCATAATGTGGACGCAGAAACTTCAGTGGCTTCGAGACTGAAATAATAGAGCTAGTTGAAGTCCTAATTTCTAGCCTAAGATCAAAAAATAAATATTGTTAGTACCATAGCCTAAATTGCCTCTATATATAGTCAATACTCGACGAAGATATATACACGTCTAGTGAAATTGACAAGCCGCAATCCACTAGACATCTTATTAGTCCAATAACTCGTAACACATCACTTCCATTAACATTTGCAAAGAACCATGAGCAAAACCTATAATAGAGACAACAAAGTACAAGACATGCACATATAATGAAAGTATCTTCTTCTAGTAACCCTAAACTTACATAACATCATCTTAGTCAAAACTAACAGTAATTACTCAACATAACACACATGTAAATGCGTGCCTTGTAAGTTTAAGATAACCCGTGGAATCCCCACAAAACTTTACGCAGACCAAAAGTCTAGATTGAAAATCCTTTAAAATTGGTCTAGAACTTGCAAACCGTAATTTTCGCCACTTTTTAATCCAAGTTGTACGTATATAATACATTCTAGAAATTGGAAAAATAAAAAATAAAAAAGAATTACCACATGCTACAAATAGCAACTGTTCGTATAGTAAAATCAGCATCTTGAAGGTTTTCAACACACTGCTCAATTTGTCGCTTCAACGCCAAATCGTCTTCAGACTATATAATCAAATTCAATTATTCGTTAAATAATTCTGAATCAAATAAACAAATGTAAAACTATAAATTAATAACTCACGAGATCGTTCTTAGGGTTTCCACTAGTGGTACTGTTTGGTTTAGGCTCCATTGAATTAATTATGATTGAATGGAATCGTCAAGGAATTTAAGAGCAGAAAGAAGGTTTTTTTTCGATTGAATGGTACTGTTTGGGTATTTAAACTTATCCGATTCTTTCCCTCCAAGTTTCTTTGAGTTAATTACAAATTTCATCCTTGTGGTTTACATATTTTTTAAATTTCGCCCTTAAAATTTAATAAATACATTGCCAGTCCTTGTGATTGTCTATTTTTAACAGACCAGTCCTTTGACCAAGGGTTCATTAAGGTTGTGCTTGTTTTTCTAAAAAAACCAAAAAGAAGGTTTGTTTTTTTTTTTCTTCATTCAGACACGGACAGAGGCTAGAACATCTGACCGGATCAGACACGGAAGGGCAGTCTTAACGCATCTGAACCTTTGAAAAACAAAAGAACCCTGCATCCTTGTAACATAAAACTGAAATAAAATAAGCGAATAATAAAAAAAAACATTACAATTGAACGGATCTTATGAACAGAAGAAAGATCAACGACTCTTCCATTCGAAACGATGTCGTTTAAGATAGACTTGACAAGCTTCCACTCTTGTAAAAAGTATCTCTGCTGCACCACTTCTTTTGAATCATGTTCTTCGTCTTCTTCTTGTTCTAAATTCGCTATTGGAGATGAAGCTTTTGTTCTGTCTTCGATTGATGTCATTGTTAGAGAGGTATGAGAAGATCTTGAGAAGATCTTCGATTGATGTCATTTGTTCTAAATTCGCTATTGGAGATGAAGCTTTTGTTTTGTATGAAAGAGAAGAAAATTTTGTGTTAAAAAAGATTGCACCAGATCTGTGTTTTCTTCTTTTGTATGAAAGAGAAAAGAATAAAGAAAAACAAGATGGGGATGACTGATGAGAGATGAGATGAAATGACTTAAAGGTTGTAATTGTTGGTCAAAATTATGATAGGTGTAATATCTTATTTTTGTTGTATATAGTAGAAAGTTATAATATGTGTATTTATGTGTATGTATATGTCAAAAAAAGTTATTTGTGTTGGACATCTAGTGTATAATAGCGTTGTCGTCGTCAATATAAACAAGCAACATCTTGCGGTATGTGAGTGACCCATCAACCTATAGGTTGTGGGTTCGAGTCTCGTTGAAAATATGTGAGATATAATTTGTGAGATAAGTGGTGACTTAAATTTGCCGTTCAAAAAAAAAAAAAAAAAAAAAAAAAAAAACTTGCAGTCAGACATTTTTAAATGAAAAACAAACAGTCTTATTATATTCAGATTCAGACATTTACGCCTCAGATTCAGATTCAGACGTGCGAAACAGATTCAGATTCAGACCCTCTTAATAAACAAACACCTCCTAAGTTTCATCTGCTATCTTTAGCACATGCTGGTCACGTGAGGGCATTTTGATCATTTTTAATATATTCATCTTCAACCTTTTTTTCCCTTTATTTTTTTTCATAAATAAAATCATACCACTCTTCATCTTCATCCTCATCTTCATCCTCATCCATCCCAACACCATATCAAATAACAACAACATACAACTTACATCTTCTTTTTTTTGAAAGGAAATACATTCCAAACAAGAAACAAAGGCATCCACCATTAACAAGATGCTTAAGAAGTGGACCCAAGAAAATTACATACAAACTTTGACTAGATACAAAACTAGCCTAAAACAAACAATAACTATAAGGGTGATGTCAATGGAGGATTCAGAATCATGGGAGGATTCTCACCGATCAATCACAGACTGTCATGTGGCAGGCAAAAAAAGGAGGATTCGGAATCCTAAAGTGTTGGCAGTGGAGACTATGGAGGATTCAGAATCATGCCTCATTTTATTTATTTATTATTTATATATAATTTTATAAATAATAAAAGTTATATGTAAACAATTTATTATTTGTATATAAAAGATAAAAAAAAAATGTTATTTACTTATAAATAAAAAATAATTAAAAAAAAAAAAAAAAAAAAAAAAAAAAAAAAAAAAACTACAAATATCAAAAGGACCAAACTGCAAAAGCTACAAAGACTAAATTGCAAAACCATTTAATATGTATCATCTTCCCCAAAAGATCACACACACTTAAAGTTGAGTGGTATATATATATATACATATAATATATATATATATATATATATATATATATATATATATATATATATATATTATATATATATATATATACATATTAAAAAAGTTGAATTAAAAAAAAAGAAAAAAAAAGAAAATTCAAATACCCAAACGGTCTAAAAAATAGCCGTTGGGTTTGTCTTTTTCTTGCTTCTTCCTTCAAAACTCGTCGGCTTTCCCAAGACTCCAAAGTACAAGCCGCTGGCAGTATTAGCTCCATTGCTATCACTAGCCTAATGGTACAAACACACAATAGCCTATCTGACTCAATTGAAAAGAATATCACAATGCCTCTATCTCATATCATGCTGGACCCACGAGCCACAAGGATACCAAAGACCAAACACGTGGGTCCACAAGGATACCAAAGACCAAACACATTACTTTTGCAATAGAGAATGACAGAAGCACAAAAGAAAACTGCAGACAAAATGGTGTCCTAAGAGCATCGGGTGTACTAACCTAAAGTTAAACTTTAAGACACTGTCACGTCAATATCACATCAGCTTTAACATTTTCATTTTTAACTAAAAAAAAAACACCCCTTATCATTACTCAACTTTAACTCACCTTTAACTCAACTATTTTCAAATTCAACCCCTAAACTAAAACTAATACTTCATTTAATAACTAACATAACATTAAATATTAAACATTACAATACGAATATTAAACATTACATAACATTAAATATTAAACATTACAATACGAAAAAAAAATACTTATTCATCGTCTTCGGAATCTTGTTCTTGTTGTTGTCGTTGAAGATGTTTCTGCCAAAGATGCTCCATAAGGTCTAGTTGGAGTCGAGTATGCGTTTCTCTGTCGCGTATTTCTTTTGCCTTTCGACGTTGGACATCACATCTGTCGACCCACCTGTCTTTTCTCATACGTGGTGACGGATCCACCCATATCTCGCCATACTCACGTAGTGCAAACTTTTGATCTTTTAAAATCATATTATGCAAAATAATGCAAGAATACATGATTCTACGTATCTTGACAATTTCCATTTGACTTGCCGGTTGTTGTAGTATACCCCAACGTCCTTGAAGCACACCAAAAGCACGTTCGACATCCTTTCGTGCACTTTCTTGTTTCTTTTAAAATAACCATGTTTATCGTCAGTTGTTGCCGAGAAGAATTTGACGAAAGTAGCCCACTGTGGGTAAATTCCGTCAGCTAAGTAATATCCCTTTTCATACCTGGTTTCATTAACCATATAAGGTGCTGCAGGGGCGACGTCATTAAGAATGTCGTCGAATAACGGAGAGTTATCTAAAACATTAATATCGTTATTCGCCCCCGCCACCCCGAAAAATGCATGCCAAATCCATAAATCTTGCGAAGCAACTGCTTCAAGCATTATTGTTGGGTATTTTTTATCACCCCTACCAAATTGCCCTTGCCAAGCAACCGGACAATTTTTCCACTTCTAATGCATGCAATCAATGCTACCAAGCATTCCCGGAAAACCATGGTACCCCTCATCTCTTTCATAAATACTTTGAATGTCGGACCATATTGGTTTTCTTAAATATTCTGGCATAAACAAATCAATAACACACTTGTTAAAATTATCAAGACAATCACGTGAAGTATGCTCACCCATTTGCAAATATTCATCAAACGCATCGGGTGCGGTGCCGTACGCCAATTGGCGTATGGCAGATGTACACTTATACTCATTCGACCCGTACAATCGGGTGATTGCCTAAAGAATTTAAAATGATCCGGAAGAAAATCGGAGGTATAAGATTCAATACCTTCGAATATTTGTAGAAATAGTTTCCGGCTCATACAAAATCTTCTTCGAAAATACCGAAGCGGATACTTACAACCGTGATTGAAACAGTCGTTACGCAAACGTTGTTCAGCAAGCTCACGTTCACGATAGATCGGATTACGTGACATGCGAGGTTGAGCTGCTGCTTGTTCCAACTGTTGCTGATATTCGTACGCGGCCATCATAAACTGAATGTCAGTTTCGTCATCTACATCTGACCAGTTGCTAAATTCTTCGTGACTTTGATTCGGATCCATTGTGAATGAACAAGTTTTTTTTTTTTTTTTTTTTTTTTGTTAGAGATGAAGTATATAAATTTGAGTTTGAGTTAAAAAATTGTGTTAATTGGTTATTTATAGTGGTGGAAAAAAGGTTTTGAATATATATATATATATATATATATATATATATATATATATATATATATATATATATATATATATATATATAATATATATATATATATATATATATATATATATTTCAAGAAACTAGCCGTTTTTTGTACTTTGGAGGGCCAAAGTTGTAAAATTTAGTTTTGAAATCCAACGGATAGTTTTTGTACGTTAGGGGTGAAAGTGATTTTTTATTTATTTATTTATTTATTTATTTATTTATTTATTATTATTTTTTTTTTAATACAAAACCACCCTTAACGTTGCGTTAAGGGTTTAACTCGCTCCTTTAACGCACCCTTAATGCAACTAGGATGGTATGGTTAACGCATCCTTAACGCAGGCAAGTTAAGGTTTAACGCAGGGGTGCGTTAACCACACCGAGTGCTCTAATAGTGCAGGCAACTTCAAACTGCAGCTCCTCTTGCCCTCTACCACAGACGTAAATATTTGATAGCCCACAATCTCAATCTTGACCCACAAATGCAATCCATGAAACGAAAATACCATATGTAGGAAAAGCGCAGACCAGGTACATAACAAACATTAGTGCAGACCCATAACATACCTTAGTGAAAAACCTTTAAATGCAGTCTGCAAGTTCTTCTGCCTTAACTTTTCAAAACCAGTAGCTGCCACATGAATATCAACTTCATATTTGACATTTTAAAGGATCAAAAAGCCAGTGTTGCCAATTTAACTCACTTTTCTTTTTGGATCTTCTTACAATTCATTCGAAACTTTTAAGTTGTATATCTTAAACAATTTTATTTATACTCGAAGCATTACCTTTAAACACCCGTGTATTTCTTTCTTTCCAAATAAAATAACCGGATGTCCAAATGACGGCTTGCCACAATCTCGATGACCGATTAGGAATATTTGCGTTCCCATTAGAGGAAAAAAAAATCCTCAATGGAAAAAGCATTGGCATTCCCGATCTTCCACCAAGTAAATTTTTTTTCCCACACGCTCATAGCAAAGTTGCATATAACGAAAAAATGAGAACATGATTCCACTACATCACCACAAGATGGGCAAAGTAGGGAATCCAAATCAACGCCTCTCTAGTCTAGCTCTTCTTGAACCAGAAGCCTTCCTTTTAAAGCCCTCCACACAAAGATGTTGACTTTTTTAGGTACCCACTTGTTCTATATCGTCTCCTTGACACCATTATTCGCCTTTAAGATATTTTCTTCCACCAACTTTGTTAACTCTTTAACCTTGAACTCTCTGCTATCACGAAGTGCCTATCTCCACCGATCCCTACAATCACACATTACCATGATACAGATAATGCCACAATCACTGGTCCACCACCACCATCTTTACCCCAACATAATTAAACCAAAACCTATCTACAAAGAACACTAACCCATCAAGTAACATAATTAAAGCTAAACCCATGTACAAATATCAAATCTCTATATAGCCCTAATTTATTATCACCATATAACTCAATCACAATCACAAAATCTGTCAGTTAAACCAAAACCCACCGACACTATGACACCGTTACCGCCGTGGCTTGCACATCATCCCCGTCGCCGTTGCACACCGTCACAGCTGCCGCCCCTGTACACCGTCACAGACACTGTTGATATGTTGATTTGGTAAATGACTTATTAGGGGATAAAAATTGTGATATCATTTGGAAGAGTTAGAAGATTGAGAATTATGTGTTGCAATAAAAACAAGAAACTTTTATATAAAAAAAGGAATGAATTGATGGTTCATTAGTTGTATGACACTGAGGCCGTTGGTACATGTATTAGAGCACAAGGTGCAGTGAGGAGGTGAAGCTCCTCATTTGGGGCCCACAGGTGCCGCATCACTTTAACAAACCTCCACAACTAACCCCCTCACTAACAACTAACCTCAACTTACTCATTTGGGGCCACCACTTACAACTTTATTTTTTTTATTCAAATTTCCAAATAAATTAAATTCATTTCATTAAAAATAAAAATATAATACAACACAATAAATAACATACGAAACGCAAAATAATGATATGGTAAAAAAAAATGCAACTTAAGAAATACATCAAATTATAACGAAACTAATTATTCAGATTCTGTTGTTGAATTTCTTCCCATTGATGTCGTTGCCAAACATGCTCGATGAGACATCGTTGAAGCTTTGTGTGTTTGCGTTTATCATGTAGTTCTTTGGCTTTTCTTCTTTGCACTGCGCAACACTCAATCCATGTCTGTTGTAAATTTGGTTGCGGAGAAATATACATTTCGCTAGCTTCGGATATCGCAAAATTTTGATCTTTCAAAATCATGTTATGCATTACGATGCACGAGTACATGATTCTCCGTAACTTGCCCATTGTAAATGCACGCGCCGGTTGGGCAATAATATGCCAACGTCCTTGGAGGACACCAAAAGCTCTTTCGATATCTTTTCGAGCACTTTCTTGTTTCGCTTTAAATACGGCATTTTTTGGGTTATTTGCAACCATAAATGATTTGAAAAAAGATGCCCACTCTGGATAAATTCCGTCAGCTAGATAATACCCATGGTTAAATGTACGCCCGTATACTTCAAACGGAACCTCAGGGGCGATGTCATCAAGCAGGTCGTCGAATAACGAAGAATTATTCAAAACGGTAAGATCATTATTCGCACCCGCTACCCCAAAAAATGCATGCCAAATCCACAAGTCGTATGATGCAACGGCTTCAGGCATTATAGTTGGATACTCTTTATCACCTCTGTGAAATTGGCCTTTCCATTCTTTTGGACAATTTTTCCATTCCCAGTGCATACAATCGATGCTTCCCAACATTCCCGGTATCTTATGAACCGCGTTATGTGCGTGGTATAAGTTGCGAATGTCATTCTCGTCTGGTTTTCTTAAAAACTCCTTCGCATACAACTGGATTATGCACATAGTAAAAAAATCTAGACAATCGCGTGCACAATGTTCCCCTATTTGTAAATACTCATCTAATGCATCACCTGCTATCCCGTAAGCCAATTGGCGTAGGGCACATGTACATTTCATAATTACACTAAAACTCATTACACCCGCAGCATTGGGTCGGACTCTAAAGAAATAAAAATGCTTGGGAAGATGATGATGAGTTTGAATATATGTTTCAATACCTTGTACTATTTCTAAAAATAGTTTACGGCTCATACGAAAGCGACGCCTAAAATTTTCGTCCGTATACTTTGGGTTGTCACCAAAGTAGTCAGCCATTAGACGTTCTTCAGCAATTTCACGTTCACGGGGGATGTATCTACGGTGGCATGAAGGTCCGGCTTCTTGTTGTTGGAACGATTGCTCGAACTCAAACTCTTGGAGAATCATCTCCAGCTCCGTTATCTCTTCAAGATCACTTTCACCGGAATAATATGAATTGCTCATGTTTCTTGCTTATATGTAAGTGTTTTGAAATAAAAGTTGTGTAGAATTTGATTAAAATGTGTAATATTTATAGTGTGTAAAATATGTGTGTTTTAAAAAAAAAAGAAAAAAAAAAACCCCGGATATATTCGAAATATATACGTTCCACAACATATACCTATGAAACACACTGACAAAAGGATGATTTTTTTTCCTCGTCGTGCAGACGACGAGGCTTGGAGCGGCGAGAAAAAATGGGGTGGGGGGTGTGGTGGCGAGCTGGAGTGGCGAGCTGCACCTTGTGCTCTTAATATGTTTGATTTTTACATAAATTTTAGAGTTAATTATTTAAATGGTCCATGTGGTTTGCCGGGTTGTACAGGTTTAGTCTTTTTTTTTTTTTTTTTTTTTTTTTTTTTTTTTTTTTTTTTGTTACGGATCCAATCAGTATGGTTTCCACTTGTCACGGATCTAGTCCAAATTGCTAACCCTGTCTATTTTCTCAGTTAAAACTCATCACGTGACTAAAACGTGATGGGTAATTCTGTCTTTTCTCTTTTCCCCTCTTTACAAATACTAAGTTTACAAATAAACACACCCCCAAATAAAACACATCCCCCAAAAAGAAAACCCTAAACACTTGAAGATGAATTGCCCTACTTGTGGGATTCGTTGTGTAATTCGTACATCGTGGACTGCGTATAACCCAGGAAGGCGTTTTTATTGTTGTTCTAAAAGGGTAATTTTGTTAGAGTTTGATTTTTTTAGATCTTATTTTTTGACCTAATTTTGGTAACTTCATAGGTATCAAACCATGGCATTGTCGATTGGTACGACCCTCCAATGTGTCCAAGATCGGTTGAAATTATTCCTGGGCTATTGCGTTCATTGAATGTCAATGAAGATGCATTGTCTCAAATTCGGGTTCAAGCTAGGCGATTGAAGTTTATGTTAGTATTCAGTTGGGTTTTTTTTTTGTTCACAGGTATAACACCATCACCATCACCCACACCTCTTCCCCATAACCAACACCACTTCCCCATACTCTCCTACTCCCAATACACTGTTCCAGCCCAACTTCTTGTACTTTCAGCCTCCTCCCAAAGTCAACTCTCCAGCCTGGAATCCCACTCACAAGATTTTGGCGCCAAAAATATGTATGAAAGGCTGAGATCATTTCAAGCCAATCCAAGGGTCCAAATTGATCAGAGAGGCATAAGAAGAAGATCCCACCTCAGAGTAGTATAAATAGAACATTTTGTAAGCCCTTATGGAGTGAGTTTTTAGTTCGAATTAGGAGTAGTGTAATGTAGTTATTAAGTTAAATTTAGATAAGCTTTTAGATATTTAGCTTACATTCAGTTCATTTTAACTTTATTTTCAGTATTAATTCACTTTTCAAAGCTTGTACTGTTCCATTTTAATATTAGTCAAATTTGATCTTAATACAGTTTTAAGTTAATGTAAGTTGGTTGAAAAGCTTCCTTTTCTGTTTCTATAAGCACATTCAAGTTAAGCATAGCCTTTGTAAGTTAATTGGTGTTAATTCTGCTTTAAATTTAATAGGAATCAAAAAGTCAAAATTAGTCAACATTTGCTTATTTGCTTAATTTCAGTGCTTATTTGGGGTTGCCTATTGCTTTTTAAGTTTCAATTCAGTTAGACATTAATCTGTTTTTAGAAAACTTAGGTTAAATTGGTCTGCTTAGCTTAAAAATAAAAAAAGTCAAAATTAAGTAGTGTTTGGGTCAATGGTATTAATGGGTGAATGGTCAGTCCACTGTTCATTTGCACTTATGTCAAGTTTGATCTTGCTTATTCTAGCTCAAATAAGTAGTTTGTAGATTATGATAAGCTGTTTCAAAAGGATTCTTAGTTTTGCACAGTTGGCTTTAAAATAAGAAATTAGTTTGCTAGGGGTAGTGTAGTATAGAGATAAGCTGTTTTGTTGATTGTTTTTGCCTTGTGTAAGAGCCTTCTAGCCTGCTTAGGAGATAGCCAAGAGTTGGTTTGAATCCATGTATAATTTGTGTAGTTATGGCCAAATCATTGACTAGCCTGGATCAATGGCCAACTCCCATATCTGTCCTGATCTTGCAGCCCTTTTTACAGTCATTGTAAGTCTTTATTTTTAATCTTTGTTGCCTGATTTTCATTTCTCTAGTAGTTTACTATATATGCTTCTTTGATTCATTGGTTTCATCACATTCACAGCTTATTGGAGCCTATCAAATAAGCCCAAAATTCACTTATTGAGTCTGCATTTACTGAGTTCATCAGTGGATGCTTGAACTCAATGGTGATCTTCTAAGCTTATTTATAAGCTCCAAATAAGCCCTGGAGTGTATGAAATTTTGTTCTTCTAGTCTTTCTTTTGTTCTAGTTTAATTAATCATAGTTTGTAGGTTCAGCTTAATGCCTTGGTAGCTTATTAGTAAGCTAGTAATCTCCTCATTTTACCATTTTAAGTCTGCATCAGTAGCCATTTGCCCCAACTGGCCCCTCTTGCTAGCTTATTTTCTGCTTATTTGCTTGAGCTTCTGTTCTGATTTTTGCTCTCTTTAGCAGCTTATAGTACTAGCTAGAGGTTTCTGAGCTTAATAGGGATTCTAGAGCTTATTGAGTTACCTTATTTTGGACTGCAATCCACCCTAGTTGGGCTGAGATAGTCTGCATTTCAGTAGCCTGTAGCTTCTTTGTGCTTAATGCTTCTTAGCTTATTATTGTAGCTTATTTCATTTCATTTGTTCCACTTTTGAGTAGTATTAGTCCTTTTGTCTTATTTAGTGTAATTTGGCTTTTAGTGATTTTTTTCAGCTTGGAAGTAGCTTATTAGATAGTTTGCTAATTTACTCTTTCCCATTTCCCTTATTTTTGCCCACTGTTGTTATTTCTTGGGCTTATTCTTAGTTTTTAAATATTGTTCTAGTTATTAGTATTGCTTATGTTCATGTGCTTATTAGATTTAAAAAGAAAAAAAAAATAATTTAGAAAAAAAGACTGAGGTCAGGTTCGAACCCTGGACCTCAGCCTACCCAAAGCCTCAACACACGCACAGATAACCAACTGCCCTAGGGTCTTTGTCTGGTTATTACTTTCCTTCTTTTTTATTTAACCCATTGTTCCATCTTTAGCTTATTTCTATTTTTGCTTAATAACTGCTTATCCGAATAAGCAGTTGTCCCCATTTTATTTTTCCTAGGATCAGAATAGTATTTAGGACTTTCCTGTATTTTTTGGTAATTTTTGGTTTCCATTTAGTATTTTTAATCTATTTTTCTTTTTAAATTAGTTTTTAATTCGTATTAAATAAAATATTAATCAGAAAAATATAATTCTTTTTTTTTTCTTAAATTTTCTTTTATTAATTAGAACTTAGGAAAATTATTTTGGCATTTCTAGGATTAGTATTTCATTGTTTTGACGTTTAGGCTCGGGTTTTCCCGGTTTAATCGCGCGTTTTAAGTTTTCTTTACGTTTTTAATTACGCGTTCCTTAGATTATCGTTTTTCCTTATTTCTTAAGTCGTTTTTAGTTTATGTTCACTTATCTTAGCATAGAAACCCAAAATCCCTTTGTTTTCACTATTCATCACACGCAATCACGAACCGAATCACGAATTCCATTCAAACCTTCGTTGGGGATAACGACTCGGGTTTACATATTTTCTTTGTAAATTCTTGGAGAAAAATACGTGTTGATTCCAGCGAATCAGTCATCAATCAAAACAAACAAGATTGCTTGCACTAGCAATCTCCCCAACGAGACTGCTTGCACTAACAAAATAATTTCACCAAAGGAACTGTTGATCCTACCTTGTTTACAAGAAAATACAAAGATGACATCTTGATTGTTCAGATTTATGTGGACGACATTATCTTTGGGTCCACTAATCCGAATCTTTCAAAACAATTTGAAAATCTCATGAATAGCAAATTTGAAATGTCCATGATGGGGGAACTAAAATTCTTTCTTGGTTTACAAACACATCAATCCCCTTGTGGTATCTTCATAAATCAATCTAAATATACAATTGAGATTTTTTTTTTAAAATGATATGGAAAACTGTGACTCTGTTGGTACACCAATGGTCACTTCACCAAAAATCGGTGCTGATTTATTTAGGATACCCATCGATCCGAAGAAATATCGGAGCATGATTGGTTCTCTCATATACCTTACTGCTAGTCGACCCGACATTCATTTTTTTGTTTGCTTATTAGCACGGTTTCAGGCAAGGCCTACCGAACTTCACCTCCAAGAGGTTAAACGGATCTTTCGGTACCTAAGAAGAACCATTAACATGGGACTATGGTATCCAAAGGATTCCGAGTTTAAACTAATAGCATTTTCAGATGCCGATCACGCAGGTTGTAAAGTTACAGCAAAAAATACATCAGGTGGAGCACAATTTTTGAGTGAAAACCTAGTAGGCTGGTCATCAAAGAAACAAGATTGTACTGCACTGTCAACCGCAGAAGCCGAGTATGTGTCTCTATCTGCGTGTTGTGCCCAAGTTCTATGGATGAGGACACAACTCACAGATTATGGTTTTACATTCAAAATAATACCTTTGTATTGTGACTCAAAAAGTGTCATAGCCATCTCGTGCAATCCGGTACAACACTCGAAGACCAAGCATATTAGAGTCCAATATCACTTTATCAAATAACACGTAGAAGAGGGTACTGTTGAATTATTCTTCGTGAAGACGGATTACCAACTCGCCGATCTATTTACTAAAGCCCTTTGTTAATACAAATATCGCGTAAAAACATTATTTATATTTTACGGTCTCTTAAGGTTTTGATAATGGCAATTATAAACTTACACGAAGTAAACGTCTACGTAACCAAGTTTTAAGTTACAAGTTTACATTCCGACGTATATCACTTCAGGTATGAATAATGTGATTATACCTCACGTCGAATGATCAAAGAGCCAAACTAATAAATATTTTTTAACACACTCTAAATATTTATTAAACACATTTTTATTTAAACATAACACAAAGTTTACTTAATTAAACTAACTAGACATTTTAATTAAGTGATTTAATTAAATGAAAAATAAATTTAATTAGTCCCTTTGTGCCCAAGTCATTCTAGAAACAATTGTATTAAAAATGATTTTAGTACAAAACATCTAAATGATCAAAGGATAAAAGTCTATCCAGAGACGCTCCACGGATCCGTATTTTATAACGGACGGATCCACAGAAGGGTGAAATCTGGACAGAAGTTTTAGTATAAATAGGACATAAGTCCAAACTTTCCAACTAATGATTCTCAGCCATTCTTAGCACACTACTACCATTTCTTTCATAACATAACATCTTATTAACACTCTTTGATCATTCCACTTGAACTATAACACATTCAAAGTGATCCAACGATTCCACTTTGATTTCAAGTGAAGAACACAAGAAGCTTTCCAAGCCTTCAAGTGTTGTAGTTAGTTGTGTCTAGTCATATACTTTGTTGTATAACATAGTATATCATTTGTGTGTCTTTGTATCTCATCACCTACTACCAACTTGGGTAGTGATCATCATACAACAACCTAGAGTGTCCGGTTAGTATTTTAGTCCTTAAAATACGTTGAGTGATAAGGTTAGTCTTGCCTTGTGAAAGACTCGATATCTAGCAATCGGTAAAGAAGTGAAGCGACGTTGTAAGGTTTTATCCGCCAAAAGGGAGCTTGTTGATATAGTGCTTGCAAACTCCCAAGTTGGGTACTCGGGGAGTGGAGTAGGGCGAGGAAGAGAGCTTCGTGCCGAACCACTATAAACGACCGTGTTTATTGGTTTGATATTTCCTTTACATTTCCGCATTTACTTATTACATATTGTTTACATTCATATATTGTATGTTGTGTTGATTTCACATTAATCACCGAATCTAACAATTTGGTAAACAAGCTAAAAACGGTAAAAACTATTCAACCCCCCTTTTAGTTTTCCACACCCTTCCAAAAGATAGGTTTGACGATTTAGTTCGACGAATTGGCATGCGAAGCCTAACACCTGATGAGCTAGACCGTCTTCTCGAATCTTCTTGAAATATATCTTTCAAAAAGCTTCGCTGTAAATATTTTTGAAAAACAAAATACAAAATTTGAAAAAAAACAGCAAAAACAAAATACAAAAATAGAAAATTTCAAAAATCCAAAAACATTAGAAAACTTTCAAAAAAATTCAAAAACAAGATAAAATCAAAAAATCCAAAAATATTCTTCTCACGACATGTCTCTCGTATAATCGATATTCTGTACGTTTCTAGAAATGTCATTCAACAATGATACGGACATGTACAGATGCTTGAGCGAGAGTTCTCTAAATTTTTTTCTAAAACATGTCGTTTCTCAAAATTTCTTCAAATGGCTTTCGTATACTTCAGTATGAAATCGGAATTAAATGATGACTTCTGATTATTTCCAATCAGGACTCGTATCTTCAAAGACGAAATCGTTTTCAAAGAAAGTTCGAGTATAAATAAACGAAAAGATTTCAAAAAAAAAAAAAACTCATTTTCCCAAAAAAAAAACTTGTGTACATTTCAGTAGATAAATCGCATTTCAAAAAGATAACTGGTATGTGCTTATTCACATACCTTTTATTTACCAAAACCGGACCCAAAAAGACCAAAAACCCGACCAAAATGCCAAATATATTGTGTTTTTGTGTTTATGTTTGTGCAGGCACGGATATCGAGAAAAAGGACAAAAACAAGCAAAGACCGGGAAACCGAGCACGAGATATGGAATGGACTGTAAGATCCCACGAGAATCCATATTAATAATTCTTATTAATTTATGATAGCCGCAAGTTACTATCTACTAAAACCCATTTTCTCGGAAAAATTTAAACTTTCCTTTGTAGTTATTAATAGCAATGCTTTCTATATATATATATATATATTGAACACCGACACAAGGATTTATATCTCCCACGCAACATCACTTTCCTATACCCAACGACAAGTGATTATATTTGATGAGTTTATTCACTACAATTAATCAAAGTAAATATCACATAATCCTTCTTAACTATAACAATAAACTCAATTCTAAAACTACCACTATAAACCAATTTGGGCCACGTTCGTTCGACCCAACAACCACTAAACCCCAATTACCACTAATCCATTGAGCTAGCCCAAACCAATTCACATCACAATCCATTTAACCCATCTAATGGAATTGTTGCACTCTTTGCTTCCTTTCCTAATCAACTGATCGATTCAACAAATGTACAAAAAGCTCCCATGCAAAGCTTAGAACTCGAAACATAACAAGTTAATCAATAAAAACCAACCCAACATCACAACCCACCATCACCTCGACAACAAGAATATGTCAGTAACCCATTTACATTTTTCTTCTTCCTTTGCTCTTAATACCGCTCGCTACCCACTTCTAAAAACTCGACACATTTATTAACAACAAACCCGACATTCATCTATTAATGCACGTCCAAAAGCATCACGTAATTAACTAATGTAATATCCAAAAACCCAACTAACATTATCAACGATTAGCACAATAATGACACTTGATTTAACTATTCTCATTTCAACACTAAACCTTATCATACATCCACTTAAAAGGAATTCGAACCAAGTATACCACTAAAGATCTCGATCCAAAACTGTGAACATAATTTGATAAATCCCACAAACCACTAGCCACCTTGCTAATTAAAATATGTCATACAAAAATAGAAATATGATTTGTGGACAATGAAACCATACACGTATGAGGACTAAAGAGACAAGAACAATACAATGACTAACATACAAAACTACAACTACTCTCACACTCAAAGTAGGAGACTATCACACAAGTGTCCTTCAACCACAGTAACCTCAATCATAGTAAATACATTTGAGATATTTCATCTATATAAACCCTCCTATTCGCTCAGTACCAATCTTCTATCACCATCACCTTTCATCACAGTCAACACATTCCTTAACACTACAAAAACCTTTCTGTCGTGTATGTGGAAGCAAGACCAATCCATTCAAGTCACCTAATAACCATTTCAACGCATTGTTCTTTCTTTGAATTTCATTCGAACCCCCACAACCACTTTCACCCTTATTTCACTATCACCATACCATCATTTGAAAACTAACATTGTTCGACAGTAAACTCAATCGGGTAAGAATAGGACGTTCAAAGCAAGTTGTTGTTCATTTCGTGTTTCGTTTCGACAAGCATAAAGTCTCCACCACCTTTCTTAAAGGCATTGTAAGTTCTTGTTCTCTCTTAAAGTTACAATCCCATGCATGCATAAATACTACTCCATTCGAAAGTTCTAATATATCTCACACTGTCACAAATTATTCTCACACGTTAACATGTAGACACACCATGCATCACTTTGCTTAAGTCATATATAGTAACCCTTCATGTAGATGCATACTGATTATTCGAACATTAGAAGACATTTGATCTCAACCGGGCTAACAAAATATAGATGAAACATGTCGAAACTTAAGTGATCGAACCACCCAAGTCACGCCTAACATATGGCCAACTCTTGAATATCACCCTAATTCAACTAGAACATAAACTAAAAACCCCACACTAAACCGGATAAAAAGAAATAGAAAGATATTCAAGACATACTAGTTAAACAAACCACTCGAACAAGACGTTTCACAATTTATTTAATACGGCATCTTTCATGCAACATCCAAATATTTTTATCCTTCTCGATAGCCTACATGATGAACTAATTATTTCGTGTTTTGAGATCCCTCTCATAACCCCACCTCGACACCTAAATCAACTTCTTTTTAATGCTACTCGAATGGGTAAACACTTAGGAAGTTTTATATAACTTTTCACAAAAATTACTCCATGCGACCCACCCAGAAACTTTAATTATATCTTCGAAATCTCATATGTAACATATCTACATTTTTATACCACTCGAACGACAAGCCAGCACACTACATTTTTCCTGTTTTGAGTTCGACTTCATGAACTCGTTAACACGCCCAAAATAATCCATTCTGATCGACCTTCACATGAAACTAACAAGTGATTTTCAGAAACTATTATAATTTTCGATTGGGCCAAAAACCAAGCCCAACAATGATTTGCGTTAACGAGGCCCAACAGGCCCATATGATCTATTTTTGGAATCCTAAAAATAGCCTAAATCTAAGCCCAAAACAGTTGTCACGCCCTCGCCTCTAAAACCCTTAACGGGCTATGTTACAAATCGTTAAGGAGCCCATTAGTGCAAAAATAATTTATTTTCTGAAATAATAAATTGAAATAAGTTAAAATAAACTTAATAAAGTTATAAAAATTTTCAGAATATTTTTCCCGTCATTTTTATGCAAAAAGGACTAAAAATGTAACGCGACTTAACCGAAAAGGACTAAAACTGCCAAACCTGGAAACTAAGGGACTGAAGCTGTGAAAACAGTTGAAAAGGACTGAAATTGACATATTATTGAACTTCAAGTCTTATATGGACTATTGGACAAGTACTGGACGATTATCGGACTATGGACTGAATAAGGACTAACGACGTAACGCGAACCGCGGTTAGGATAGAAAATGTAAAATCTGGAAAGACCAAGGAACAACTATTATAACTTGCCATTTTTAGCTTATTTTCCATTTTTGCACCATATCTTTACTTTATATGCACATTTGCATTATATTTACATATTAGCTAATAGCGATATAAATATTTCATATTAACATTTTGTTTACTTGTTGAAACTATAATCTCACGAGAGTACGAGCATCATAAGCATATAACCTCTTCATTCTCAACGATTAAATCGTTGAAAAATCATCATCCACCACTCATACTCATTCACACTAGAAATTAGTAAGATTCTCAAATATTTATATATTTACCAGGTTCTATATCGACGTTGTTATAATCACCTCTGAGTTATTTTTTACCATCACCAGGAACGCATAAGGTGAGTCATGGCCTCACTTTTTAAACTCTTTATACTTTTTAAACTCCGTGAGGGGGATACATGCTATAACTAAATCACAAGTATTTTTCTGTATGCTACCTGACTTGATATATGCCTAAGTACACCTTATTGCCATAAGACCCTTTATCATGAGCCATTAATCACTGCGGTGAACGCGAATATAATGAATAGATCTATTAGAGGTTGACGACCTATCCCACTAATACTGTGACGGAATGCTTTTGCTAGTCGTATTAGTCGCGATGCATTATATTTGAGAGAAATAGGAATTGGCAAAATCACCTATTACCCGAGGGCAAATTTTCATCATTAATTTGGTGGACTCCTCCGTTTAGGCGGTACTTTGTTAACGTTTGCGTGTCATGAGACTTAGGGCAATATATGAACTGCAATATCAATCTTTTAAACTGATTGTATCTCCAATACAATCTTACTTGTGATTAAACTGATATTTAAACTACAAACTCCATGATTTCACTCAACATTATGTTGACTTTTAAGCATGTATCTCAGGGAACTAAAGGAGCACGGCAAGGCATGGAGCAGGCATACCCTATCTTCAATAAATGGTGTAAAATAAGTTGTAATTCAGTTAAAATAATGTTTCTTTGAAGAAACCGTAGTACTCTGATGTAATGTTTTATAACTGAATTTGTATTATGGACCTATGTAAATTAAAAATGCCATCCTAGGCTGTTTTTCTATGATTTCACATTCGATCCTCACAGTAACACCCAAATAAATCTTCCGCTGCCACAAATCAAATTTGGGGGTGTTACAGTTTGGTATCAAAGCTTCGGTTATAGAGAACCAAGTGTTTTTAAACGTTGGACTATAACTACATTTTTTCAAACAAATTAACTATACACCATGTTACCTTAACTCTCCATGACTGCTTGCTGCCGTGCTCGGTATGTTATACATTAGGATTATCATATATAAGCCTCTGCATACTTGATAGCTACTGTGCATAACTAGATCATCTTATGCTTATAATACATCACTTGATGTTAGTAAGTTACTTATACTACGATATATGGATTATTACAGTAACATGTCTTCCCTACCAGTTGATATCACTAAGACTACCACTCCTATCACTCATGTAGCACCTAGCTATCATATTACACCAAATACTGAAGATCCTTATGTTCAAATGTCACAACCCCGACCTAACCTAGAACTTACTCAGAACTCATCTTCATCATCACCTACTCACTCACCTCCACATCATAAACTTAGGAGAGCAACTGAATCCTATTCAGATCCGATTGGTGGTCAACCAACATTTGAAATTGGGCAAAGTTCACGTCAAGAAATGACCTGGGAAAACATCAACCTAAATTCTCCCGTACCCAATACCTCAGATTTCTCCATACCAGATGTTCCGAACAATGTATCCTCACACAAATCTCCTGACTACAATGTTGACACCCGAGACTCCATATGGATTCGCCTTCACCAACACACCAGCATACTAAACGCTCACTCTGAACAGTTAAAAGAGTTACATCCATTACGATTTGAATGGTTTGACCGTAACATTGATACCCTGTTCAAGAGGACCGATGCTGAGAGACGAGAAGTGTTTGGTTTAGGAGTGAATATTGGTAACATGAAGGACAACTATGAACAAGAACTTAGAAACTTGGATGCCAGAACCCGCTGTTTAGGTAGAGGCCATACTCAAACCCACATTAGAATTGAAGACATTGAAAGAGCATTATGGTTAGCTAGAGACACAGCAAGAACCCAAAGCCAAAAGATTGCGGCCTTGGAAAACATGTTAGCTAATCAGATGAATGCATGCCAAGAACGTTTCTCGGCCATGGAAGCTGCGCAACTGGATCTTGAGGCAGAAGTTAGACGTCTACGTCAGAGACGTAACTGATCTTAAGTATCATTGTTGTACTAAATAAACCAAACAGTTTTAGTTAGTAGTTTATGTACTTCCAATAAATCTGTAACTCTCAGAGCTTGTAATCGACTTTAATGTATAATAGCTATCCTTCTGTTATATTTTTCTGTTGTAAACAAATTCTTCTCACCAAACCTTACTATGAGCCGTACTAAACATTCCCCTTTGTTACTCCCTTAGGTGAACAAATAACTCTACCTGAATCAATGAGACATTAATAAAAGACCTTGTACTGGTTGTTTTGCAAAAATCAATCGAACAAGTTATTAGAGTTATGTCAATTTTAATAATCGTATTTCAACTTATTACGACATTATCCTGATTATGCACCACTAAACAATAAAACATAGAGTTCCAGGAACCAATATTCTGAAGAGAAAGTTGTTGAACTTCAACTATTATAAATAAATTCAATTGTTCCTTAACAATCACATGTCAAGAGTTGATTATTATTTTACGATGCTACCCAAACACATCGTATTTCTATGATCCTCAGTTGATTTGATTTCACATTAAGACTACATTGTTAGCATTACTATACAAATGTCTTGCTATTGAATTATTCTAACGATGAAGTGAACATTAAATCAACGCTTCGTGTAATGTTCATAGGAAATGGACGACATGAACAGTGTGGTGCCCACAACAATCATGACCCCTAAAACCATCGAGGAATTGGTAAACAAAATCGTTGCAGTAGTCATAGAGATAACCTCAACAGTTCGTCCAAACGACAATGACATGACAAGAAAAGAGAGAAAGAAGGTTATACCTTGCAAGCATAACCATGAACGTTTCATGGGATGTAGGCCGACTAGCCTAAAGAATTCAAGGAAAATAACTAAGCCCATCCGCATGTGTACTCAAAGAATTAGACAAGATATTGCACTCAAGAAAAATAACCAAAAGCGAAGACATGAGGAGAAAAGACCCTTTACCCTCAAAGAATGCGAGTTTCACAATGATGTTTGCACCCGCAATCATCTACAAGACCGCATTGACTACCTTCGCCAGCAAAGGCTCGACCCAGAAATTGAAGGAAACTACGTCACCACCCCTACCAACCGAAACAACTACCGTGGAAATAAACCTCTGTGCCTAAAATGTAAGATGCATCACACCGGAGATTGCACTGCAATATGCGGGAGGTGCAGAAAGACAGGCCACAAGACAAGTGACTGCAAAACTATGGAAAGAAAGGAACAGCATTCATTCATAAAATGCCACGGATGTGGTGGAATAGGGCATTACAAGAGTCATTGCCTAAACTACAATGCCAACTGGAAGGCCAAGATGGATGCAAAAGAATGAAGACTCGTTAAAAGAGCCCAGTAGTACCAAAGAAGGACCTCTAGGTTAAGCAGATGTATGGATTCCTGCTGTAAAATAAATAAACTCTAGTTAGGACTATCTAAGTTGTATTTCCGTTTGTATTTACCTTAGGTACGATGGATGTAACTTAAGTGTAAAAGTTATCTTTCTACTGTGTGAAAAATCTACCTTGTAATATTTCCATGATAATAAAAATCTACGTCTATTCCCATTTCCATTACGCCTCTCTACTATAAATCGTTATGTAGCAAGTACACTAATAGCACCTCAAGAATTTAATTAATTTTATCATGATCAAATACTAAGTTATTACCATATTGCAATGGAATTCCACCTAAAACCTAAGTATATATCCAAGATGTCCAAATGTTATCTTAGACAATTTTGACTTATCCTCGAAAAATGAACAGAAATTTATATTATTATTTATTTTTTTAGAAACAGCCCGACTTTGTGACGAAATTATTACAATTAAACCAGATAAAACTCTTTGAAGAAACATAAATGCTGAACCAAGAGTTACATTATTTGATCCTAAATTATACATAGCTTAGCTACCTATGTATAATTTAGGAAGAATCATGTTATAAATGGGACAGTTATTCTTTCGAAATTTTAATAACAATTTTCATCCCAACAACAAAATCTTGAGATAAAATAATCTGTTCATAAACCTTACTTTTTAACCAACCCCAGTCAGATCTACACTCATCCCTCATTTCACTATTATATGAAGACAAGGAAATTACGAACATTAGAAACTTTAAAAAAAAAAAAAAAAAAAAAAATTTCACAATAATCTACGACAAACACAAACAACATAGGATTTTATTAGAAACCTTGGAGGTTAATACATAACGAGATGATTAACATCAAAAGTACATAAAACACAACATAAAACATACAACCTTCAATCGGTTGGCCTACTACAGAAACAAAAACCACCACCAACCCAACAAAAACAAGACCCGCCATAGGATGAAGTACCCTGATTATTCTGAAGACACAAAAGCGAACCATTAAACATAACAACTTAACATAAACCTAAACAAGAAGTTATTCCACATTACATCGATCCACAACAAAGCTACATTTTAAGCACCTACGCTTGACCTTCACTTCCAAAAATTATCCGCAAAAATCGCTAGGATTGTGAGGGGTACGATAACCAACAAGTATCCGATCCAGCCACGGGTATCTTCGCCGGGAAGAAGAACCAAACCAGCAACGACGAAAATGATGAACATGGCTGCAAAGACTATGGCGATCGGAGGCATTTTTTTTTTTCGGAAGAGAAGTGGATTGAAGAAGATGAAGTTTGAATGATGAGAATAATTGAAAAGGGTGAAAAGATGAAAAGGGAATAAAGTGGAAGAAAAAGGAGAGAGTAAATAGAAAAAGTAGGTAAAAATAGTACCCGCTATTTTACTATTCACTATCATTAAAGTTCAAACCACTACCATTAAAAATTCCCTAGCCTCGACCATTAGAACACTAGACATTCAGTAATATATACTTCCTACTCTCGACCGTTATTTTCACTATTCGTAGACTATGAATTCAATTATTGACCAAACCTTCGAATTCAGTTCATTTGATACAAATAAATCTAGTGAAAATCTCATATCTTTAATATTCAAATAAGAAATATCTCAACAACGCCCTCCATAAACTCTTATATCAGTACATCACACTTTTCAATACTTATCACGGACTGAACTTCGGGACGAAGTTCAAAATTTAGGGGAAGATACTGTAAGATCCCACGAGAATCCATATTAATAATTCTTATTAATTTATGATAGCCGCAAGTTACTATCTACTAAAACCCATTTTCTCGGAAAAATTTAAACTTTCCTTTGTAGTTATTAATAGCAATGCTTTCTATATATATATATATTGAACACCGACACAAGGATTTATATCTCCCACGCAACATCACTTTCCTATACACAACGACAAGTGATTATATTTGATGAGTTTATTCACTACAATTAATCAAAGTAAATATCACATAATCCTTCTTAACTATAACAATAAACTCAATTCTAAAACTACCACTATAAACCAATTTGGGCCACGTTCGTTCGACCCAACAACCACTAAACCCCAATTACCACTAATCCATTGAGCTAGCCCAAACCAATTCACATCACAATCCATTTAACCCATCTAATGGAATTGTTGCACTCTTTGCTTCCTTTCCTAATCAACTGATCGATTCAACAAATGTACAAAAAGCTCCCATGCAAAGCTTAGAACTCGAAACATAACAAGTTAATCAATAAAAACCAACCCAACATCACAACCCACCATCACCTCGACAACAAGAATATGTCAGTAACCCATTTACATTTTTCTTCTTCCTTTGCTCTTAATACCGCTCGCTACCCACTTCTAAAAACTCGACACATTTATTAACAACAAACCCGACATTCATCTATTAATGCACGTCCAAAAGCATCACGTAATTAACTAATGTAATATCCAAAAACCCAACTAACATTATCAACGATTAGCACAATAATGACACTTGATTTAACTATTCTCATTTCAACACTAAACCTTATCATACATCCACTTAAAAGGAATTCGAACCAAGTATACCACTAAAGATCTCGATCCAAAACTGTGAACATAATTTGATAAATCCCACAAACCACTAGCCACCTTGCTAATTAAAATATGTCATACAAAAATAGAAATATGATTTGTGGACAATGAAACCATACACGTATGAGGACTAAAGAGACAAGAACAATACAATGACTAACATACAAAACTACAACTACTCTCACACTCAAAGTAGGAGACTATCACACAAGTGTCCTTCAACCACAGTAACCTCAATCATAGTAAATACATTTGAGATATTTCATCTATATAAACCCTCCTATTCGCTCAGTACCAATCTTCTATCACCATCACCTTTCATCACAGTCAACACATTCCTTAACACTACAAAAACCTTTCTGTCGTGTATGTGGAAGCAAGACCAATCCATTCAAGTCACCTAATAACCATTTCAACGCATTGTTCTTTCTTTGAATTTCATTCGAACCCCCACAACCACTTTCACCCTTATTTCACTATCACCATACCATCATTTGAAAACTAACATTGTTCGACAGTAAACTCAATCGGGTAAGAATAGGACGTTCAAAGCAAGTTGTTGTTCATTTCGTGTTTCGTTTCGACAAGCATAAAGTCTCCACCACCTTTCTTAAAGGCATTGTAAGTTCTTGTTCTCTCTTAAAGTTACAATCCCATGCATGCATAAATACTACTCCATTCGAAAGTTCTAATATATCTCACACTGTCACAAATTATTCTCACACGTTAACATGTAGACACACCATGCATCACTTTGCTTAAGTCATATATAGTAACCCTTCATGTAGATGCATACTGATTATTCGAACATTAGAAGACATTTGATCTCAACCGGGCTAACAAAATATAGATGAAACATGTCGAAACTTAAGTGATCGAACCACCCAAGTCACGCCTAACATATGGCCAACTCTTGAATATCACCCTAATTCAACTAGAACATAAACTAAAAACCCCACACTAAACCGGATAAAAAGAAATAGAAAGATATTCAAGACATACTAGTTAAACAAACCACTCGAACAAGACGTTTCACAATTTATTTAATACGGCATCTTTCATGCAACATCCAAATATTTTTATCCTTCTCGATAGCCTACATGATGAACTAATTATTTCGTGTTTTGAGATCCCTCTCATAACCCCACCTCGACACCTAAATCAACTTCTTTTTAATGCTACTCGAATGGGTAAACACTTAGGAAGTTTTATATAACTTTTCACAAAAATTACTCCATGCGACCCACCCAGAAACTTTGATTATATCTTCGAAATCTCATATGTAACATATCTACATTTTTATAACACTCGAACGACAAGCCAGCACACTACATTTTTCCTGTTTTGAGTTCGACTTCATGAACTCGTTAACACGCCCAAAATAATCCATTCTGATCGACCTTCACATGAAACTAACAAGTGATTTTCAGAAACTATTATAATTTTCGATTGGGCCAAAAACCAAGCCCAACAATGATTTGCGTTAACGAGGCCCAACAGGCCCATATGATCTATTTTTGGAATCCTAAAAATAGCCTAAATCTAAGCCCAAAACAGTTGTCACGCCCTCGCCTCTTAAACCCTTAACGGGCTATGTTACAAATCGTTAAGGAGCCCATTAGTGCAAAAATAATTTATTTTCTGAAATAATAAATTGAAATAAGTTAAAATAAACTTAATAAAGTTATAAAAAATTTCAGAATATTTTTCCCGTCATTTTTATACAAAAAGGACTAAAAATGTAACGCGACTTAACCGAAAAGGACTAAAACTGCCAAACCTGGAAACTAAGGGACTGAAGCTGTGAAAACAGTTGAAAAGGACTGAAATTGACATATTATTGAACTTCAAGTCTTATATGGACTATTGGACAAGTACTGGACGATTATCGGACTATGGATTGAATAAGGACTAACGACGTAACGCGAACCGCGGTTAGGATAGAAAATGTAAAATCTGGAAAGACCAAGGAACAACTATTATAACTTGCCATTTTTAGCTTATTTTCCATTTTTGCACCATATATTTACTTTATATGCACATTTGCATTATATTTACATATTAGCTAATAGCGATATAAATATTTCATATTAACATTTTGTTTACTTGTTGAAACTATAATCTCACGAGAGTACGAGCATCATAAGCATATAACCTCTTCATTCTCAACGATTAAATCGTTGAAAAATCATCATCCACCACTCATACTCATTCACACTAGAAATTAGTAAGATTCTCAAATATTTATATATTTACCAGGTTCTATATCGACGTTGTTATAATCACCTCTGAGTTATTTTTTACCATCACCAGGAACGCATAAGGTGAGTCATGGCCTCACTTTTTAAACTCTTTATACTTTTTAAACTCCGTGAGGGGGATACATGCTATAACTAAATCACAAGTATTTTTCTGTATGCTACCTGACTTGATATATGCCTAAGTACACCTTATTGCCATAAGACCCTTTATCATGAGCCATTAATCACTGCGGTGAACGCGAATATAATGAATAGATCTATTAGAGGTTGACGACCTATCCCACTAATACTGTGACGGAATGCTTTTGCTAGTCGTATTAGTCGCGATGCATTATATTTGAGAGAAATAGGAATTGGCAAAATCACCTATTACCCGAGGGCAAATTTTCATCATTAATTTGGTGGACTCCTCCGTTTAGGCGGTACTTTGTTAACGTTTGCGTGTCATGAGACTTAGGGCAATATATGAACTGCAATATCAATCTTTTAAACTGATTGTATCTCCAATACAATCTTACTTGTGATTAAACTGATATTTAAACTACAAACTCCATGATTTCACTCAACATTATGTTGACTTTTAAGCATGTATCTCAGGGAACTAAAGGAGCACGGCAAGGCATGGAGCAGGCATACCCTATCTTCAATAAATGGTGTAAAATAAGTTGTAATTCAGTTAAAATAATGTTTCTTTGAAGAAACCGTAGTACTCTGATGTAATGTTTTATAACTGAATTTGTATTATGGACCTATGTAAATTAAAAATGCCATCCTAGGCTGTTTTTCTATGATTTCACATTCGATCCTCACAGTAACACCCAAATAAATCTTCCGCTCCCACATCATTAGTGATTCTAGAAGGACCTGACAGCTGCAGGGACACGTGGGAGCTAATGATTGGAGAAGCCACATCACACAATCCAATCCAAGGGCCAAGATCGAAGCGTGGAGAGCAAGACGTGATCTAAGGGTGGAAATGAGCTCAAGAGGCACACGGATTGCCAAGGTGGCAGGCCTGGAAGCTTCAGTTGATGGCTATAAATAGCAGAGCTCTCCTCATTAGTTAGTTTGTCCAATTTTTCATGTCTTTAGAAAATTGTTACCATTTTAATTTCTTTGTCATTTACTGTTTTTCGTAGTGTTACTTTTAAATTCAAAGTGTAATTTCAATTTCAGTTTGTAATCTCAAAAGGTTTATTAATGGAAAGTTAGTTTGATTGTTTTTAAATTCTTGCCTCATTTGTGTTGGATTCTCATTAGCCTGTTACTGTTTTATTCAGCTTAATCTCATCATTCTCAGCTTATCTTAGTTCACATTTTTTTTATTGTTCATCTTTTCAAAATTACTTTAAAAAAAATCCAAAAATATTGTTTGAATTTATAAATCCAGCTTGCAATCAAGCTTTTTAGTGTAGATACTAGCTTATTTTAGCTTCCATAGCTATTGTAAGCCTTTGTTTAGCCTAGCTTAGTTTTTAGTTTAATTTCACAAAAAGTCAAACAAAGTCAACTGTTTCATTTCCATGGCGATTGCTGATTGGAGTGATGGTCTAGGAGGAGAAATGAAAGCCTCTAGCCTGTCTAAATACAGGCAAGCTTAGTGAACTCCCTCTGTTCTTGCTGAGGGAGAAGAACTTTGTAAGTTTTTGCTTATTTATTGTTCCACTTAAAAGTTATAGTGTAGATCTGCTCGTTCTTGTATTACTGCTTGATCATTAGTGTTTGATGTTGTTTACTTTGATTCAGTAGATTTATAGCTTTGCTTGTGTTTTTGTTAAACTTCATTTGGTGAATTTTAGTACAACAATTTCAAAACAGTTTGTGATAAAGAGGTGTTTGGTTTTAGTGTACTGATTAGAGCTTTATGCTCATGCACTGTTTATTTGCACTTTTTAGATTTAGACTAAGCTAATTTGAGGACAAATAGGTTAGAATTAGTAGGAGTTTAAGGCTCAATAGCTCACTAGTAGAATTTGGCTTTTTATTGGAACTTTGAAGCTCAAACTGCATTGTTAAGCTCCCATAAGCTTAAGCTTGTTTTGGAACTGGTTTTTAGTGTTTGCAGGTTAAAAATAGTATGTTAAGTAAGTTTGTAGAATCTAGTTTGAATCAGCTTAGTGTTGTGGAGAGTTTGCGCCAAAAAACTTTACCTGCTGTAACAGATTCTAAGTGCAGATAGAAGCTTCTGCACTGCTGATCTGGCTTATCTTTTGGCTTATTAAAAGTGTTTCAGACCCTGATTTTTGGAATTTATATAGGTTAGGTAGTATACTTGTAGGATAATATCTGGTATTCAGCTTCTAAGCTTATTTGATAGCTTATAATAGGCCTGCAAAAAGCCCCACTTAGGCTTTTTTTACTTGCTGTCAGTATTAGTGTGTTTCGCGCTCTGTTCTTGGCATATTTTGAATGAGCATATGATTGTTAAAATTGATCATTTTTAGTTTATAAGTAGTTAGTAGTACTAGCTTCTAAGATTAGCTTTTAGTTTCCCTTAAGTATCTTTTGGCTAGCTTGTAGAATAGCTCAAAGTTGGCTGCAAGCCATACTCTTTCTGTCCAAGCTAGCTACTGCCCAGCTTCTTTGGGGCTTATTCTTTGAGCTTCTCTGTTGTATTTAAGTTGTTTTAAGCTTCTACTATTGTGTTTTATTAAGTTTGAGCTTTTGATAATTTTCGGTCAGCTTATGCTTATTTTTAGCTTATTTCTCATTAGCTTATTCTCTGTTACAGCTTATTTAGGCTTAATAGCTTTCTGAATTTATTTTTCATAAACGTAGAACTTAATTTTAAAATTACTCAGAATTTTCCAGATTTTTCCAATTTATTTTAATATTTTTAAATCATTTAAATAGTTTTAATTAGTTTTTAATTCATAAAAAATTATTAAAAAGTCAAAAAAAATATTTTTCTTTTTCAAAAAATTTTCTTTTATCAGTTTTAATATAGGAAAATTATTTTTATATTTTTAGGTTTTAAATTTTAGAAAATCACTTTTTATTTACGTTTTAAAATTCGTCGCGTAACGTTTTTAAATTCAATTTTCGTTTTTAGACTTATAAGCTTAGTTTACTTGTACCCTTAGTATAATTAGTTGTTTTCGTTCATTGTTCGTAGTGTAAATTCACCAATCAATCATCACTTTTATTCACATTCACCACACGATTCGACAACGTCACAAAAACTCGAATTCGACCTTCGTTGGGACACGACCCGGGGAAAACGCATTCGTTGAGTTTTCCTTGGAAAAATATATACTTAAAACGATTGAATCAAAAAATGGCGCCGCTGCCGGGGAAGGCTTGAGAAGAGTTTAAATTTCGTTCGTTGGATCGTGTTTTGAAGACCTTTCCTCGGAAGTTATTTGTTTTTATAAAAATTAAAAAAAAATAAATAATAAAAAAGAAAATAAATAAAACACTTTTCCTAAAGTGTTTTCAAAAATACAAAAATAAAATAAATCCTCACTTTATTGAAAGTGTTGTAAACCATTCAGAATAAACAACAAAACAATCGTGAAATCAATTGATTTTCGGATTATCTTTTGATTACAACCTATACAAGTGGTTTAAGGATGATCTTGACATTAAATTGCAGACCGAAAGAGGCGGGTTTTTAATCACCTTCGAGTGGACCTTTGCTTCTCCGCCACTCTGCGAGTAGTCATAAGAGAAACGGATATCGATTGAGGGATCGGTACCAAAAATAAATAATTCCTTTTAAAAATAAAAACCCAAAAAAGATTTTCTCTTCAAAATTATTTTCCATTTTTCTTTTGTGATTCTCTATGTTTCTAAATTTAAAAAACCCAAAAATAATCTTCTTTATCCTCTTATCTGTTTAATTCTACCCCTCTTATCCCTCTATATTGTTTAATTCTTATGGCGGACACGCGTTCTATGGAGGAATTACTTCGCATACCTATCGTACGATTTGAAAAGGCCATCGTTATTCCACCAATTCCTGCGGATGAATATGAAATAAATGTCGAGTTACTTAATTTCATAAATCCTTTCCATGGTTTTGAAAATGATGATCCTTATTCACACATCAGCAGATTTCTTCTAATAACTGGAACTTTCAAACTACATCAAGTGCCTGATGATGCGGTGAAGTTAATCTTGTTTCCATTAACACTTAAAGGAGCAGCTAGGAAATGGCTTGATTATGAACCTCCTAACTCCATCACCACTTGGAATAATCTTGCATCAAAGTTCTTAAATCGATTTTATCCTCATTCCAAAACATTTGAGCTCAGAAAAGAAATCATGAATTTTCAAAAATGTTTTGATGAGACTTTTGCCAAGGCTTGGGAGAGATTCAAAGATTTAAAATGGAAATGCCCACATCACGGTTTTTCGGAATTGCAACAAGTTGATATATTCTATAATGCTTTAACTCAATCGGATCAAGATTCGTTTAATACTGCCGCCGGTGGCAATATCTATTGTCGAACTCCGAAGGACCTCATGACGATTATCGAAAATAAATCGAAAGTTCGCACTGCACAAAACAAACCGGTAGTAAGTTTCCAATTTCGCAATGAAGAATCAATTGGAGAATTCCTAGCCGAAGAGCAAGCAGCTAAAGTGAGTGCCCAATTTTGCAAGACTTTCGTTCACATTGACGATGATGATGAGGATTCTATCCAAATGAAGGAGAATTATGAGAATTCGTCAGCTGCAATCCCATCGGTCTTACCGACGATGGACTCAGAGGACTCTCTCATAATGGGGGACGAGCATCTCAGCACTATTTCGGCAACGGAATCGGACAAAGTAATAAAGTCAAGTGTTGAGGACCTTGTCCCAATCCAAAGTGAGTCCGAGGGTATTTCCGTCAAAATATGTGATTTGCCTCCTCTCGATAATTTTGAGACTTCTTTCGATGATTATACTTCGAGTGATGACGATTCTTATGGAGACATCGATTATGTTGAGGCATCACCTCCCCATTTTGAGCTCGTTGATGGAGAGATTGACACTGATATTCTTCTAACGATCAAGGATGATATACTTCGTGAGAAATTATTGAATATCAATCTTCTCATTTCTAAGATCGAATCATTGAATGACAATCCAACTCCATCTACTGATTCTATGCTCAATTCTCCCTCCTTATCTCCTATCCCCGTTGAGGATAGTGACTTTTCCTCGGTTAAATTTTCGAGTGGCAATCCCACTCCCACTTCTGATCCAGTCATTTCCGACTCTTCCCCTTCTCTCACACCGGTTGAGGGAAGTGATTTCACTTTGAAAGAGATCGAGGTTTTTGTTGAGAATCATTCAATTTCATCGGAAATTGAGCCGGGGGGAGAAGAGAGGAGTAGTGGCAGTACCACTTCTCATATCTCTTTTCCCAAGCATGATTCGTTTACCTTTGAGGAGTTCTCCGATGAATTCACTCACATCCTATCTCCTCCGGAATATGATCATTTTTACTTTGATCTTGAGGAAGATATTAGTCTGGGGGGAGGTGTACTTTCTCATAAGTATTTACCCATTGAAGATTTCATCCCGACCCTCCCTCCCGAGACTTTTAAAAAATCTGCTTTTGAGGATGAAGAACTGATCTTAATTGTTATAAAAATGTTTCTTCCATTCATCACATATTCTGAAATTTCTCCGCTTCATCACTCCTTCGGGAGTGAGGATACCATCTTTGACCCCGGTATTACCATTTCTGGTTCTTCTTTCTAAAAATATCGTGGGTATCTCATCGGAGTGGAACTTTCGTATGCTTCAGGTTTATCCAAACATCTTGAACGAAAGTCCGATGGATATTTCTTTTTCCACATGCTCCCCCAAGGACAAATGAATTTAGGGTCGAGTCAAGCTCATGTGACTCGGTTACCAAAAACAAGCGCTTCGTGGGAGGCACCCCATGCTTATCCATCTATCTTCTTATCTCTTTTCTAATAAAAAATGAAGAGGTCTTCCTCTTCCATATCTTGTGTTTCGTGGTTTTCTGTGATGTGTCCAGGTTTGCCCGATTGATGAAGACTCTCGTGCTCGGTGTTTCCTTCACGCCACTCGAGTATTCATCATTCGTTGCTCATCCGATATCCTAAATCTTATCGTTTAACGTTTATCTTTGGGATAATTAATAAACGGCCTTAGATTTATGTAGGAAAACCATTACCTTTAAGACATTGAGGACAATGTCTCATTTTAGTCTGGGGGGGGGGGGGGGTAATCTTGCGATTTGATTTTTGCCTTGCATTTTTGCCGTTTTCTCATGCAACCCCGTTTTTCCTCAAAAATTGAAAAAATCCAAAAAAATGAGAAAAATTTAAAAATTTTTGCAAAAATATAATAAGTTTTGACATTTTTGTTGACTTTCCGCTGGTGAGAGTAGGAATAAAATTCTGACTTGACCGGGCGTGTTGAGCCCTAGCTTGATCCCTTAACCATTTATAATCCATAAGCTCATGCTAGTCTTTTACACAAGGAGCTATGAAATGCGAATTCTTTTTAAGAGTTTGCAAGTTCCCGTATTCGACTTTATATATGCATGGCTTGATTATAAGGCTAAGCATTCGCGGATCTTATTATTTAAGATTTTAAATTTGCGAAGAACGAGAAATGATAGAGTTGTTTATAAGTTAGATTGCTAAACGTGGAGTAGTTGGATCTCTTTAAAGCTCATCGAAGTTATTTGTGGCTTTTTGTTCCCATAAGCTTGTTTCACCCCAAAAATAGAAATCTAGGAATAATTAAAGGTATTTTGGTTTTGGCGATAATTAGTTTTTATTTCTTCCTTAGAGAATCCTTGCTTATGAAAGTTGGGTACACATCAAGGTACTGCCAGTGTTACGGTGTAATAGACTATTCCATCTTGCCGGCTCGCAACCGATGTTGGGATTGTTATAAAAGCCGTAGGACTTGGGGTTTGGCAACACAAATAATTAATGAATGTAATAATAATAATAATAATCCAAAGCCATAAAAAGTTTTCTACATCTTGCCGGTTCGCAGCCGATGTTTTAGACTTCTAATAAAGGCAGAGGAAAAATTCCAAGGTCATAATAGACTATCACATCTTGCCGGTTCGCAACCGATGTTGTGATTGTTATAAAGGGCCAAGGATTAAATACGTTAATGTGCTTAATAATGTTAAAAAATGCCAAACTTCGACTCCGGGGATATCCTAATAAAAGCTTCTGTTTCTGGACTCGTAGATGAGTTGTTTCGGTCGTATATAAAAGGGATATCCTCAAAATCGTGTTAAATCAGAGACCTTGATGTGGACCTCATTTTTGTATGCAACGGTTTTCGAGGGAAGGCTTGAAAACTACTTAGCGTCTAAACTAGGTATCTTTATCGGATTAAAATTATCAAAACGAGAGTATGAAGAAATTCATTTCTCACCAAAAATAAAATAAATAGAGGAAAATAGGAATTTGGGAACGAGAAGTAATACACAATTAGCTTTCATGGGTAGTGTTGGCAATCTAACTTGTAAATAACAATGATTTCGTTTTTAAGCTTAGTTTGGGGACTCGTGAAAAATCAGGGACGACGAATTTTATCCGTATGGTCACTTCTCTATGAGTTGTGTTTTCTATTCGAAGACCCTTAAAGTTATCGTGAGATAACGATTGTCAACAAAGCCGTCAATTGATAATGAGAAAAATACAAAAATAGAATAAAAGAAAAAATTGGGAGTTTTTAGAACTTAAGATTTCTTAATCTCTTTTGAAAATTTTGCTACTTCTCAAAGTTAGTAAAAAGAGATTGGAAATTTTCGGTTTCAAAAACGTGTTTTTATAACATTGCATGAGGACATTGCAATAGCTTAGTCTGGGGGAATTTGGTATGTGCTTATTCACATACCTTTTGTTTACCAAAACCGGACCCAAAAAGACCAAAAACCCGACCAAAATGCCAAATATATTGTGTTTTTGTGTTTATGTTTGTGCAGGCACGGATATCGAGAAAAAGGACAAAAACAAGCAAAGACCGGGAAACCGAGCACGAGATATGGAATGGACTCAGATCCGAAGCCGGGAAAGTCATACTTGGTCAAAAGTCAATGGTATGTGCTTAAACACATACCTTTTCTTGACCAAAACGGGACCCAAATAGACAAAAAACTAACCAATTATGCCAAATATTTCGTGTTTTTGTGTTTATGATTATGCAGGGATGGATATTGTAAATATGGACAAAAACAAGTCAAAACCGGAAAAAACGAGCACGAGATATGGAGAGGATATTTACAGCCGATGCCGGGAAGTTTTATGTCAATCAAGTCCTCAAAGTTTCATCAAAGATCAAATCAAGCCCTTGGATCAACATTTGGAAAAAGGCAGAAAAGGTCCTTGAAGTTTCAAACTTTACAACTTTGGTCCTTGATAATTCATTACTACCTTTAATCTTATTCTATCCGGATATTACCATCTAAATACAACCCACAACAAATAAATACCCACAGCCCTTAATAACAAACTTAACCCAACCCACACTCTAAACCAGCCCAGTCCACTAGCCTTATACCCTGACCCGACCCAATAATCAAAACCCGGTCAATCCCTCTTATAACACACAAAGTCAAAAAAAAAAAAAAAAAAAAAAAAATTAAAATCCCTCACACTCACACACACGCGAGCAAAGTTATCCCCAAAATCTACTGTGTGATAAACCCTAGTTTTACCGTACACCCAAATCACCTCAATCCCGAATAATTACCCAATGATTAAATGATGACGCACGTGTCAGAGAGTTGTCAGTCATACGAGTGCCAGAGTGGACAAAGGGAAGCATTTGATTGGCTAGGCCACATCACACACTTGATCCGATGGCTGCTAATGATTATGATGATGTGAAGATGATCCGAGGGCTGTGATTTGATCAGGAGAGTCCCTAGAAGCTTCCCCAACAGGCTATAAATAGCCCTCTTCGGTCACAATTGGAGCTGTTAGATAGTTAATTAGATAATTTAGGGTTAGATTTTTAGGTTTAGGAGTAGAATTAATGTAGCTTAAGTTAGTTTAGAATTGCTGCTTATTGTACTTTCTCTTCAGTTGTTAATCATTGTACTCGAATTCAGATTTTTATAAAAGTCAAATTTAGTCAACATCATTGTTCATCTGCTTATGGTATGATTTCTGGTGCTTTTCTTCCTTTTTGAAGTTTATTTGATCTTGTTGAAGTTTATTAATAGAGGTTTATTAGTTAGTATCAGCTTAATCATTTTTAGTTCAAAAAATCTCGTTAAAATTAAAGTTAGTATAAGCTGCTTAAATCAATTGTTTCAGTGCTTGTTTATATTTAGAATTGTTGATTAGTTAATAATTTAGTAATATAATCATTAGTAATAGATTGTTAGATTTGTTTAGAGTTCACTAGTTAATATTGCAAAAGTAGATTTTATAAGTTGCGTTTGGGATTATGGCTGTTCAAAATTAGTTGGATTATTGTACATTGGTCAATTGAGGAATTATGATTGAGCATATTCTAGGTTAGATCAGCTGAATTTGAAAGATTTTAAGGTGTTTTGATCATGTTTGAGGATTTGGATTGTTAGTGCAAGTTTGAGCCTAAAAACTGCTATAATAAGCTCCTACCAGCTGAGCTTGTACTTTGTGATAATATTTGGTATAGTATAGTGCAATATAGTGTGTTAAATGAGTGTGCAAGTTTTGGTTTGAAGTAGTATAGGTTTACCAAAGTTTTACGCCAAAATCGTAAACTGCTGAGACAGAACAGTTGTATGCAGGCATTGTTTCTAGCTGCTGATCTAGGACTGATAGTGGCTTGTTTAATTAAGCTTGAGCCTCAACTTTTGGTTTATAGGTATTTGATATATCAAGCATTAAGCTCAAAATCTTGGATTGTGGTTTTTAGCTTATTAAGACAGCTTATTCACATCTGCAAATCAGCCAAAAATTTGAGCCAAGGTCTGCACAACATTTGTTGTGTTTCTAGCATCTGTTCTGTGGCTTATTTAGAGTAGCATTTGTGGTTAAATTTTGGGCAATCTTGGAAAATTAGTAGTCAGTCATATAAGCTACCATCTTCTGCTTCTGGATTTCCCATTTCAGCTCTGGACTTGCTTATAATTAAGCTGCAATTTGGCCTGCATCTGTCATAAGTGGGTAACTGTGCAGCTGATTTACTGCTTATTTCTTTGGCTTATTTGATGTTTCTGAGTTGATTTATGCTTGAAATAGTCCCCTGCATCATTCCTAAGCTTTTGATAAATTTTGGTTAGCTTTTGCTTGTTTTTGGCTTATTTCATAGTACTTATTTACACTGTTCTGCTTATTAGGGTTTAATCAGTTTCTGAATTTATTTTTCTTAGATTAGAAATTCAATTTTAGAATTACTCAATTTTTTCCAGATTTTTCCAAAGTGTTTTAATATTTTTAAATCATTTAAATTGTTTTATTCTTCGTACATGCATAAATCTTCGTTTATTGATCATTTCTTCGTCTTTTTCTCCGTTTTCTTGTACTTGAGCTTCCATGAACCTAAAACATAAATTATACTCAATTAAGTACCATAAGTTCATAAAAGTGACCAATATATATGCATAAAATCCACAATAACGCTCCTAAAAACATGTTAGATTTGAGCGTTATCAAATCCCCCACACTTGAACTTTGCTTGCCCTCAAGCAAATCTAAGAAAAGAAAAATTAAAATGCATATCTAAATGACAAAACAAAAAAAAATAATTAAAAATTAAAAAAAAAAACTATAACGAGGCATCCATCCGATCGGTTTGCATCTCCATCCGATCGGATGGACAATTCGTAGAAACATGCAGCATGCCAGCTGAATCGGATGCTCTCACATCCGATCGGTTGGACATAAATTTTTTTATTTTTTATATTTATTTAATAATAAAAGAGAAAATAAGCGAAAAATGAGCGCAAACTCCCCCACACTTAAGGGTTTGCTTGCCCTCAAGCAAATATTAAGAAAAATAGATCCCACATGGTGCATGAAAAATGATTATAAAAATTATGATGCAAATCTACCAAGTACAAGTACAAGATAAGATTCATCGTTTTTAAGCTTTTTGGTGAAAAACCGAGATGTATAAAGATTTTCTTGCTTGAGTAACATTTCTAAACACCTCACAAAAAAGAAACGAAGTATAATTCACTCAATCACTCATTTATTTAGGTAGATCACACTCATTGCTCAGTCATGATTCGTTTATTACCATAAGCTTGTACAAGAAACAAAACTCCACCGACGAGGCGTAAGCACAAAGTGTAAACATCTAAAGAGGACTTTTATTCGGGTTTAAGGCTTAAAGGGTTATATCAGACTTACGTGCAACTATCTTGTGCAAAACATAATAGCTCGCTAACAACGAATTCTTGCATCACCAAATAACGGATGGTCACTAGATTGTACCTTGGTTCGCTAACAACGTTACTTGCATAACGGATGGTCACCAAAACACGCCCTAGCTCGCTAACAACGCTACCTAATTCCTCAAGAAATCGGATGGTCACTACATGTCAATACACTTGATAATTTCACAAAGTCAAAAGGGTAAGGATAAGACATGGGATATTTATGAAATTGGTTTTAAAAGAAAAATAAAGTCAAGTCTAAGTCCCATGTTGCTAGTTACCAAACAAACCGCAAACCCGTAAATGATTATAGTTAACAACTTCCTCTTCTTCAAATACCGATACATCGATTCGCCATAACAATATTCTTCATACTTAGCATATTGGCTAACAACATATCACATAACTTTCTTTCTTCATCTTCATATATAATATAGCACATTGGCTATAATTGTCATCACATATATTTTTTTCTTTCTTTTTTTTTTCTTTTTCTTTGATGACTTATTCATTTTTTTTTTCTTTTCACATTTTTTTTCAACACCTCTCTTCCATACATCACATCTCCCCCACACTTCGCATAAGCATAAACCACAAAAATACAAAATACGAAAGACGTCTCCTTCATCTTTGTCGGAATGGCACACACGGATGGCAAAGTGTGGCTAACTAATAATCATCAAAAACAATCCAACATACCAAGCAACTAGCAACCAACCATTTAGACTTTGACAAAGGGTTAGGCTAAGGTTTAAAGTGTAAAATATTTTTGTATTTAATAAAAAATGAAAAGGATGGCTCGAAGGGTTTAACTAGGGGTATCTAGCGCTAAAGATAAACGCTAACAAATGGGTCCATATGGGTGGTTAACTAACCAGTGTGGTTAGCTAATATATCATTAGATGTAAAATGAAAGGCCATTTGGTTTTATCCTAAGGGTGCCTCTTTATCACGCATATACACTTATATCACACGAATGCGATCTTACTGCGGTCTGGTAATGATTTACAAGTACAAGTTCTAGAATAAATAAAATCACCGGCACACTCATAGCAAAAGATCCAAGCATAAAAGATGTATGCTATATATGAAACAGGCTCAAATCCTCACAATTTAGTGGAAAGGGCTATAATATGTGCTAGCAAATGTTATCGATCCCAGAATGAATTGCAATATTAATCGGGACACATCTCAAATTTTTCAAAATTACATATTCACCAGTGGACTGATCCAGTTATTCTAATATATTATCCTAAAAGCGTGAAAACAATTAGATCACAAGGGCAAACAAGTACACAAAATTTTAAATTGGAAAATAGTTTCGTTTTTCACTATTTTAATTCCCCCCACACTTAAGTTAAACATTATACTCATTATGAAAAATAAACTTCAAAGCATGTAAAATAGGGAAAATAAATAAATAAATAATCCAAGAGAAACGAAACTTCCCGGGCCAAGAAATCGTGATCGAACTCCATATGATAAAGTGCTAAGCAAATGCTAGCATAAGCTTGTGAGATCAATCGATTTCTCATTCAACAAAACATCTCCACACCAAGTATAGTGTCACCAATAATCCAATCTCCAAGAGCTTATTAAATCTGCAAAAATAAACTAAACTACAAAAAACGCGTAAAATCCTAAAACTCACTTTCGTAGGCATCACGATTGCATTTAGCGTATGCAACAAGCCTTTTAAACCCCTCGGTGGCCCGAGTGGACGAGTGAAGTCTCGTGAGGGTTTCCAGAGAACATACCCACAAAGTTCAAAACATTTTTATTTTTAAAACAAGTACTTATTTATTCACAATGTACTAAATTAACAAAATCTAAAACAAATTTAAAAAGAAATGATACTCTTGCAAAAACCAAAAAGACATTTAAACTTATTCGATCTAAACACAAACAAAAAAAAAAAACAAAAAAAAAAAAAAAAAAAAAAAAAACAAAATACGAAAAATGAAAATAACATTTTTTTATTTTACCGATCGGTTGGAGATTAACAAAATTTACCGAGAGCGCCGTCCGATCGGTTAGCGGATCTAACCGAGCGGTTGGATAATTCTTTAAAAATATGCTCCTTCCAACCGAATCGGATGCTTGCACATCCGATCGGTTGTACAGCTCGGAAAAACTTTTTTACTTTTTTATTTTTTATTTTTTTATGAAAACAAGTTTTACTTAAAACTTTTTATTGACAAAACAAGAACTCATAACGTAACGAACACGAAAATAAACACAAGAAAGTAAAACACATAAACACATATGTACAAGAACATAATACGACACTTAAAACAAAAATAAACATGAACAATTAAAAGCACAATGAAAGAAAATGACAAGCACATAGACGCAAGCAAACACAATTAATCACGTAACACAAATCAAAACAAAACAATCTAAGACAAGATAGTCTTATTCTAAATTAATACGAGACTAATCTAGACAAGAAAAACACGAACAAAAAAAAAACACAAAAACATGCAAGAGATCACATAACATATAAAATATAAAACTCACAAAACAAGAAAAACACAAACTAAAAAAAATGAGACAGAAGCCTCCAACCGAATCGGTTACGGGTTGTGACTGATCGGTTGAGATGGTTTGGGAGGTCCAGCCGAACGGTTGAATGTCAAACCGATCGGATAGAAGGCTCGGTATTTTTATTTTATTTTTTTATTATTATTATTTTTTCATAAGTTTCATTTATAAACTTTAACTAACATAAACCAAACATTAAATACTAAAGAAAACGAAAAATAACAAAACTTAATTTTTTTTTTATTTTACCGAGAGCTCCATCCGATCGGATGGAAATCCATCCGATTCGGTTGGGATTGTTTGGGTGGTTTTTTTTTTCGCAAAAACTTTCGAGAAAACTTGTGAAGCAAACATTGAAATGAGCATTTTTAGAACACATGAAACCAAATCCCAACACCAAAACACTTGATTTTGATGCCAAGACCTTTTTAGAAAATAAGAGAAATGGGAACTTTTTGAAACAAAAATCACGGCAAGCAATTTAAGCAAACATCAAGAGCAACAAGCAAGCAAGCAAGCAATCAATCAATATATCAAGGAAACAAACAAACTAACAATTCAACAAGAATTCAATTCAAACAATCAATCAAAGGATCACAAAAGAGCAACAAACAAACAAACAAACACCTAAGAACAAAAACCAAATCCCCGGCAACGGCGCCAAAAACTTGATGGTGACGGTGCCGGATCATAAGAATAAAACAAGCAATTCAACAATCAACAAACAAACGAACAAAGAGCACAACAAACAAGTCCCCGGCAACGGCGCCAAAAACTTGATGCGTTCACCGAGCTTTAAATTTATAAACAAGAATTACCGGTTAACTAGGAACACATTCGGGCAAGTATACCCTAGTCAATTGTAGTATAGAGGTTGTGGTAAGTCAAGGTCGTCCCAAGAGACTTGGTTGCACTCAAGTGTCGTTTGTTTGTTTAAGCAAGTAACAAGTTGATGGTTATGATTGTCACGGATCAAACCAACAAGAAAAGCAATATGAGAACAAGCACACAAAGAACATACATGTTTGGCAATGATAATAAGTGAGCAAGAACTTGGTGTAAGCCTTTACTAGGATTTGGTGTAAGGACTTGGTGTAAGCCTTTACTAGTTTGGAAAACATATTATCATTGGTGTTCCTTTCGGCCTCTAGAACCAATAATAAATTAGTGTTTTATAAATCAAATATACATAAGTCTTAATCAATTGGTCATGTCATAAAACTCATGCCTAAACCAACAACAACCAAAGATGTTCTTTCGATCCCATAACTTTGATGTTATTAATTTGTGAAGTTCCATTTATTTAATGAACACATATTCAAAAGATGTCTTTCGACCTTTAATCCAAATTAAACATTCACTTGTCATGTTTATTAAGTTTCTTATACAATCGTCACAAAGTACAAGACCAAAACATTCGTCGACTAATGAATTGAAATCAACCACTATTGAGAATCCCGTCGACATGTAGACCCAACAATGATTAATCAAAACAATAAACAAGACAATATCCAATTTAACCAAATATGATGTTATCAAACAAACACTAATTATATCCAAACATCCTATTATCACAAGTTATCATATAAACCAAACAAGTATACAAAACAAAACCATATTGTATTCAACCAAACATAAGTCTTCAACAATCATGGAAATCATAAGCATCATGAAATATAAAAGTAACAAGAGTTTACCCAAGGTATCAATTACAATAGGTAAAGGTGAAGGATTATAGCAACCTTCAAGCCTCCAATCAACTACAACTTCTAACCAAGTCGGAAAATCACACCCGAACACTTCTTCAAGCACTTGAGCACTACTTCTGGAAATGGCGAGGGTTGTGGTCTTTTGGGGTTGATAATAGTTGGTGAAAATTCGTCCTTAAGGGTGGAGGCTAGAATTTCACACTTGAAACCATGCCAAAGTAGTCTTATTTATAGGTAGAAGCCACCCTTAGCCAACAAGTAAGTAACTTGGGCACAAAGTGTCATAAAGTAGCAGGTTTAGGAGTTAATAGAGGCACATGATCGGACTTGAGACTTAATGGCACTTAAAGAAGCATTAAAAATAACTTGGAGAAGTCAGATTCAGCCATCCGATCGGATACGGGGCAATACCGATCGGATGGATGCAAAAGTTAGCTCCATCCGAATCGGTTGCGGGCTCCTACCGATCGGATGGAGCATTTTGGCCAAAAATGATAAAAACCAAAGTTGTAGATCTTTCTCTTAGCTTTCCGTGGCCGCTTGAATCAACTAAATCCGAGTTCGTATGCTCAAGATATGGCCAAAATGGTGAAGGTGTGTCGGGAACAACGAGTCTTCCAATGATTCTTCGTTTGAGCTTCTTTTCTTCATTTCTTTCCTCGTTTTCCCTCTTGTGCTTTATTCTTTGAGTCTTTGGAGTGACAAATTCATGACTTTATCTTCTCGAATATACTCAAAGAGACTCTCATTTGTCGAGAATTCTTCGTACATGCATAAATCTTCTTTTATTGATCATTTCTTCGTCTTTTTCTCCGTTTTCTTGTACTTGGGCTTCCATGAACCTAAAACATAAATTATACTCAATTAAGTACCATAAGTTCATAAAAGTGACCAATATATATGCATAAAATCCACAATAACGCTCCTAAAAACATGTTAGATTTGAGCGTTATCAAGCCCTTTGTGACTCCACTACTGTTTTGAGTGATCATTATTCCGATTCCATTCCCGCTGAGATTGCCCAAATTGGGGTCCTTGGCAATCACAAAAGCTACATAAATCAATATTGCCAGCAAGGACCAGGTCATCCTAACATTATCCACTTTTCATACTCTGATGAAAGTGATGAGGATGAACATTCTGAAGTGTTAAAAGTTCAAACGTCGATTCCTCCTCCGAGTGGCAATCCCACTCCGTCGTCAGAACTTATCATTTCCGACTCTTCCCCTTCTCTCACACCAGTTGAGGGAAGTGATTCTCTCTTGGAAGAGGTCGATGTTTTTCTTTCCCTTGATGATCCAATTTCACCGGAAATTGTTGATAATGATTGTACTTCGAGTGATGATTCTTTATCCTGTGGAGACATCGATTACGTCAGCTTAGAGGAAGAAAAGGATTCTGATCCAGATGATGGAGAGATTGACACTAATATTCTTCAAATCGAGGACGATGAACTCCGTGAAAAATTATTGAATGTCAATCTTCTCATTTCTAAGATCGAAGCATTAAAGGATAAACCAACTTCATCTCCTATCCCCGTTGAGGATAGTGACTTTCATACTGAAGAGACGAGTAGTGGCAGTACCACTTCTCATTCTCATATCTCTCTTCCCGAGTATGATTCGTTTATCTTTGAGGAGTTCTCCGGTGAACTCTCTCTCTTTCTATCTCCTCCGGAATATGATCAATTCTATTTTGATCTTGAGGATGATATTAGTCTGGGGGAGGTGTACTTTCTCATAAGTATTTACCCATTGAAGATTTCATCCCGACCCTCCCTCCCGAGACTTTTAAAAAATTTGCTTTTGAGGATGAAGAAATGATCTTAATTGTTATAAAAATATTTCTACCATTCATCACATTTGATGTGACTTCTCCTCTTCTTCACTCCATCGGGAGTGAGGATACCATCTTTGACCCCGGTATTACCTTTATGGGGTTTCTTCTTCTTTATAACTCTACGCGGGTATCTCATCGGAGTGGAAACTTTCATATGTGCTTCAGTGTTTATCCAAAATCTTGAATGAAGTCCGATGGATATTTAATTTTCACATGCTCCCCCATGGACAATAATTCAGGTCGAGTCAAGCTCATGTGACTCGTTACCTAAAAACAATGCGCTTCATGGGAGGTCTACCCCATTTGCTTATCTTATTTCTAATAACTACATGAAGAGGTCTCCTCTTCCATATTTGTGTTTCGTGTTTATTGTGATGTTCAGGATTGCTGATGATTGAAGACTTCTGTGCTCGTGGTTTTCTCTCCACTCGGTTTATCATTCGTTCTTATCCAATTTACTAAATCTTATCGTTTTTATCTATCTTTGGCATAATAATAAGCCTTAGATTTATGTGGAGACTTACCTTTAGACATTAGCAATGTCTGTTTATCTGGGGGGTAATCTTTGATTTGATTTTGCCTTGCATTTTTGCCGTTTTATGAATCGTTTTCTCAAATTTGAAAAAAATTCAAAAAATAAAATTTAATTTGTGCAAAATTTAATTTGAGAGAACGAGATGTAGAGTTTTATAATTAGGATTGCTAACGTGAGTTGAGTCGTATGGATCTCTGCTCTTTTTTAAATAAAAGCTATCGGTTATAGTTAACTAACTGTGGCTTTTTGTTCGTTCCCCATAAGCTTGTTTCACCCAAAAAAATAGTAATCTAGGAATAATTAGAGGTATTTTGGTTTTGGCGATAATTAGTTTTTATTTCTTCCTTAGAGAATCCTTGCTTATGAAAGTTGGGTACACATCAAGGTACTGCCAGTGTTACGGTGTAATAGACTATTCCATCTTGCCGGCTCGCAACCGATGTTGGGATTGTTATAAAAGCCGTAGGACTCGGGATTTGGCAAAATATATAATGAATAATGAATAATAATAATAATCCAAAGCCATAAAAAGTTTTCTACATCTTGCCGGTTCGCAGCCGATGTTGTAGACTTCTAATAAAGGCAGAGGAAAAATTCCAAGGTCATAATAGACTATCACATCTTGCCGGTTCGCAGCCGATGTTGTGATTGTTATAAAAGGCCAAGGATTAATAATATGTGCTTAATAATGTTAAAAATGCCAAATTTCGACTCCGAGGTATCCTAATAAAGGCTTCTGTCTCTGGACTCGTAGATGAGTTGTTTCGGTCGCAAATAAAAGGGATATCCTCAAAATCGTGTTAAATCAGAGACCTTGATGTGGACCTCTTTTTTGTATGCAACGGTTTTCAAAGGAAGGTTTGGAAACTATTTAACGTCTAAACTAGGTATCTTTATCGGAATAAGAAATTATCGAAATGAGAATATGAAGAAATTCATTTCTCACCAAAAATAAAATAAATAGAGGAAAATAGGAATTTGGGAACGAGAAGTAATACACAATTAACTTTCATGGGTAGTGATAGCAATCTAACTTGTAAATAACAATGATTTCGTTTTTAAGCTTAGTTTGGGGACTCGTGAAAAATCAGGAACGACGAATTTTATCCGTATGGTCACTTCTTTATGAGTCGTGTTTCCTACTCGATGACCCTAAAAGTTATTAAAAGATAATGATTGTCAACAAAACCGTCACATTAGAAAAATACAAAAATAGAATAAAAAGGAAAATCGGGGAGTTTTTAGAACTTAAGATTTCTTAATCTCTTTTGAAAATTTTGCTACTTCTCAAAGTTAGTAAAAAGAGATTGGAAATTTTCGGTTTCAAAAACGTGTTTTTTATAACATTGCATGAGGACATTGCAATAGCCTAGTCTGGGGGAATTTGGTATGTGCTTAAACACATACCTTTTCTTGACCAAAACCGGACCCAAATAGACCAAAAACTAACCAATTATGCCAAATATTTCGTGTTTTTGTGTTTATGATTGTGCAGGGATGGATATTGTAAATATGGACAAAAACAAGTCAAAACCGGAAAAACGAGCACGAGATATGGAGAGGATATTTACAGCCGATGCCGGGAAGTTTTATGTCAATCAAGTCCTCAAAGTTTCATCAAAGATCAAATCAAGCCCTTGGATCAACATTTGGAAAAAGGAAGAAAAGGTCCTTGAAGTTTCAAACTTTACAACTTTGGTCCTTGATAATTCATTACTACCTTTAATCTTATTCTATCCGGATATTACCATCTAAATAAAACCCACAACAAATAAATACCCACAGCCCTAAATAACAAACTTAACCCAACCCACACTCTAAACCAGCCCAGTCCACTAGCCTTATACCCTGACCCGACCCAATAATCAAAACCCGGTCAATCCCTCTTATAACACACAAAGTCAAAAAAAAAAAAAAAAAAAAAAAAAATTAAAATCCCTCACACTCACACACACGCGAGCAAAGTTATCCCCAAAATCTACTGTGTGATAAACCCTAGTTTTACCGTACACCCAAATCACCTCAATCCCGAATAATTACCCAATGATTAAATGATGACGCACGTGTCAGAGAGTTGTCAGTCATACGAGTGCCAGAGTGGACAAAGGGAAGCATTTGATTGGCTAGGCCACATCACACACTTGATCCGATGGCTGCTAATGATTATGATGATGTGAAGATGATCCGAGGGCTGTGATTTGATCAGGAGAGTCCCTAGAAGCTTCCCCAACAGGCTATAAATAGCCCTCTTCGGTCACAATTGGAGCTGTTAGATAGTTAATTAGATAATTTAGGGTTAGATTTTTAGGTTTAGGAGTAGAATTAATGTAGCTTAAGTTAGTTTAGAATTGCTGCTTATTGTACTTTCTCTTCAGTTGTTAATCATTGTACTCGAATTCAGATTTTTATAAAAGTCAAATTTAGTCAACATCATTGTTCATCTGCTTATGGTATGATTTCTGGTGCTTTTCTTCCTTTTTGAAGTTTATTTGATCTTGTTGAAGTTTATTAATAGAGGTTTATTAGTTAGTATCAGCTTAATCATTTTTAGTTCAAAAAATCTCGTTAAAATTAAAGTTAGTATAAGCTGCTTAAATCAATTGTTTCAGTGCTTGTTTATATTTAGAATTGTTGATTAGTTAATAATTTAGTAATATAATCATTAGTAATAGATTGTTAGATTTGTTTAGAGTTCACTAGTTAATATTGCAAAAGTAGATTTTATAAGTTGCGTTTGGGATTATGGCTGTTCAAAATTAGTTGGATTATTGTACATTGGTCAATTGAGGAATTATGATTGAGCATATTCTAGGTTAGATCAGCTGAATTTGAAAGATTTTAAGGTGTTTTGATCATGTTTGAGGATTTGGATTGTTAGTGCAAGTTTGAGCCTAAAAACTGCTATAATAAGCTCCTACCAGCTGAGCTTGTACTTTGTGATAAATTTTGGTATAGTTTAGTGCAATATAGTGTGTTAAATGAGTGTGCAAGTTTTGGTTTGAAGTAGTATAGGTTTACCAAATTTTTGCGCCAAAATCGTAAACTCCTGAGACAGAACAGTTGTATGCAGGCATTGTTTCTAGCTGCTGATCTAGGACTGATAGTGGCTTGTTTAATTAAGCTTGAGCCTCAACTTTTGGTTTATAGGTATTTGATATATCAAGCATTAAGCTCAAAATCTTGGATTGTGGCTACCATAAGTGGGTAACTGTGCAGCTGATTTACTACTTATTGCTTTGGCTTATTTGATGTTTCTGAGTTGATTTATGCTTGAAATAGTCCCCTGCATCATTCCTAAGCTTTTGATAAATTTTGGTTAGCTTTTGCTTGTTTTTGGCTTATTTCATAGTACTTATTTACACTGTTCTGCTTATTAGGGTTTAATCAGTTTCTGAATTTATTTTTCTTAGATTAGAAATTTAATTTTAGAATTACTCAAATTTTTCCAGATTTTTCCAAAGTGTTTTAATATTTTTAAATCATTTAAATTGTTTTATTTAGTTTTTAATTCATAAAAAATTATTAAAAAGTCAAGAAAATATTTTTCTTTTTCCAAAAATTTTCTTTTATCAGTTTTAATTTAGGAAAATTATTTTTATATTTTTAGGTTTTAAATTTTAGAAAATCACTTTTTAATTACGTTTTAAAATTCGTCGCGTAACGTTTTTAAATTCAAATTTTCGTTTTGAAGTTCGTATGCTTAGTTTAATTGTTTCATTAGCTTAATTAGTTGATTTCTTTTATAATTTCATTATTCGTAGTATAAAATCACCAATCAATCACTCTTTTTCACACACATTCACCACACAATTCGACAACGTTAACGACAACTCGATATTCGACCTTCGTTGGGACACGACCCGGGGAAAACGCATCCGTTGCCTTTTCCTTTGGAAAAATATATACTCAAAAAGACGAATCAGTCAACAATCACCCTTAGATCAACTTTGAAAAATTTGACAATTTCAGCCCCTTAATTTTCAGCAAATTATACAAAGTAATCCCTATAACCTTTAAATCCTTAAAAACTCCTTGAACCCGGATTCATAACACAGCCATAGCCCACCCAACATCTTATCCCAACCCACCAAACAAAGATTCCAGCCCAAGCTCACAACTTGACCCGACCCAAACTTTTTTAAATAAAACTCGGTCAAATATATAACTCACAAAGGTCAAATAAATATTAAAAATACTCCTTCACACACGCGCCCAAACCTTTTCACCCCCAAAATATTACCACGAACCCTAGTTACTGTACCCTATCAATTACCTCGTACCTAAATTAATTACCTCATCATTAGTGATTCTAGAAGGTCCTGACAGCTGCAGGGACACGTGGGAGCTAATGATTGGAGAAGCCACATCACACAATCCAATCCAAGGGCCAAGATCGAAGCGTAGAGAGCAAGACGTGATCTAAGGGTGGAAATGAGCTCAAGAGGCACACGGATTGCTAAGGTGGCAGGCCTGGAAACTTCAGTTGATGGCTATAAATAGCAGAGCTCTCCTCATTAGTTAGTTTGTCCAATTTTTCATGTCTTTAGAAAATTGTTACCATTTTAATTTCTTAGTCATTTACTGTTTTTCGTAGTGTAACTTTTAAATTCAAAGTGTAATTTCAATTTCAGTTTGTAATCTCAAAAGGTTTATTAATGGAAAGTTAGTTTGATTGTTTTTAAATTCTTGCCTCATTTGTGTTGGATTCTCATTAGCTTGTTACTGTTTTATTCAGCTTAATCTCATCATTCTCAGCTTATCTTAGTTCACATTTTTTTTATTGTTCATCTTTTCAAAATTACTTTAAAAAAAATCCAAAAATATTGTTTGAATTTATAAATCCAGCTTGCAATCAAGCTTTTTAGTGTAGATACTAGCTTATTTTAGCTTCCATAGCTATTGTAAGCCTTTGTTTAGCCTAACTTAGTTTTTAGTATAATTTCACAAAAAGTCAAACAAAGTCAACTGTTTCATTTCCATGGCGATTGCTGATTGGAGTGATGGTCTAGGAGGAGAAATGGAAGCCTCTAGCCTGTCTAAAGACATGCAAGCTTAGTGAACTCCCTCTGTTCTTGCTGAGGGAGAAGAACATTGTAAGTTTTTGCTTATTTATTGTTTCACTAAAAAGTTATAGTGTAGATCTGCTCGTTCTTGTATTACTGCTTGATCATTATTGTTTGATGTTGTTTACTTTGATTCAGTAGATTTATAGCTTTGCTTGTGTTTTTGTTAAACTTCATTTGGTGAATTTTAGTACAACAATTTCAAAACAGTTTGTGATAAAGAGGTGTTTGGTTTTAGTGTACTGATTAGAGCTTTATGCTCATGCACTGTTTATTTGCACTTTTTAGATTTAGACTAAGCTAATTTGAGGACAAATAGGTTAGAATTAGTAGGAGTTTAAGGCTCAATAGCTCACTAGTAGAATTTGGTTTTTTATTGGAACTTTGAAGCTCAAACTGCATTGTTAAGCTCCCATAAGCTTAAGCTTGTTTTGGAACTGGTTTTTAGTGTTTGCAGATTCAAAATAGTATGTTAAGTAAGTTTGTAGAATCTAGTTTGAATCAGCTTAGTGTTGTGGAGAGTTTGCGCCAAAAAACTTTACCTGCTGTCACAGATTCTAAGTGCAGATAGAAGCTTCTGCACTGCTGATCTGGCTTATCTTTTGGCTTATTAAAAGTGTTTCAGACCCTGATTTTTGGAATTTATATAGGTTAGGTAGTATGCTTGTAGGATAATATCTGGTATTCAGCTTCTAAGCTTATTTGATAGCTTATAATAGGCCTGCAAAAAGCCCCACTTAGGCTGTTTTTACTTGCTGTCAGTATTAGTGTGTTTCGCGCTCTGTTCTTGGCATATTTTGAATGAGCATATGATTGTTAAAATTGATCATTTTTAGTTTATAAGTAGTTAGTAGTACTAGCTTCTAAGATTAGCTTTTAGTTTCCCTTAAGTATCTTTTGGCTAGCTTGTAGAATAGCTCAAAGTTGGCTGCAAGCCATACTCTTTCTGTCCAAGCTAGCTACTGCCCAGCTTCTTTGGGGCTTATTCTTTGAGCTTCTCTGTTGTATTTAAGTTGTTTTAAGCTTCTACTATTGTGTTTTATTAAGTTTGAGCTTTTGATAATTTTCGGTCAACTTCTGCTTATTTTTAGCTTATTTCTCATTAGCTTATTCTCTGTTACAGCTTATTTAGGCTTAATAGCTTTCTGAATTTATTTTTCATAAACGTAGAACTTAATTTTAAAATTACTTAGAATTTTCCAGATTTTTCCAATTTATTTTAATATTTTTAAATCATTTAAATAGTTTTAATTAGTTTTTAATTCATAAAAAATTATTAAAAAGTCAAAAAAAATATTTTTCTTTTTCAAAAAATTTTCTTTTATCAGTTTTAATATAGGAAAATTATTTTTATATTTTTAGGTTTTAAATTTTAGAAAATCACTTTTTATTTACGTTTTAAAATTCGTCGCGTAACGTTTTTTTAAATTCAATTTTCGTTTTTAGACTTATAAGCTTAGTTTACTTGTACCCTTAGTATAATTAGTTGTTTTCGTTCATTGTTCGTAGTGTAAATTCACCAATCAATCATCACTTTTATTCACATTCACCACACGATTCGACAACGTCACAAAAACTCGAATTCGACCTTCGTTGGGACACGACCCGGGGAAAACGCATTCGTTGAGTTTTCCTTGGAAAAATATATACTTAAAACGATTGAATCAATAACTCCCTACAAACACTTACTCGATTTTAAACTTTATGTTTGAATATATGCTTTATTTAAATGGGAGTATAAAAATTAAAAATGTTCCGATTTCATGCAAAAACAAATCCGTCTATCGCTCCAAAAGCTTTCCCTTATTCAGTTGATATCAAAAATATCACGGATATGCTATTTTTGAGGGGATAAGACGTGATTAAAATGTGATAAAAAAATAATGTTTAAAGATCATGGTTGAATCTCTAATGAGCTCGACTCAGATATAACCTACGAATTGACGAAGTTTAAATGTCAGTAATCGAAAAGACTTGTCCTGGACGGGTAATAATTTCAAGCTGGTCTAACCAGTGATGTAAGCGTGTCTCGAATAGGACTTGTCTAAGTAGAGTGTACCGTTTCGAGAGATTTTCTTTGGACTTTACCAAGACGGGTAATAATTTCAAGCTAGTCTAACTAGTGATGTAAGCGTGTCTCGAATCGGTCTTGTTCACTGAAAATCAATCAATTCAAAAGTGCGAACTCTACCCAACATGTGCAAATTTATCTTAAAAAACTTATCAGCACATGTGAAGGGGGAGTATTTCAGAAAAAGCAAAACTCTCAAAGTGTTAACAAAATGTGTTTTAATCATAAACACTTTGAGAGATTTTACAAAAAGGGTTTATGGCATGTGATCAATGAACCAACCTAGGATAATCATGGAGTAATAAGGTGATTAAGGTTAGGTTTATGTCCTATGATCCAGCCAGAGCCGGAGGGATCTACCCAAGGACAACTCCAATAGATTAGAATTAGAAGTCCTTAGGTATGGTTTAAAACAAAGAGAAATATGATGAAAGGAGAAAGAAGGGGTTGAAGAATTAAAAAGAAAAAATTGTGAAAGGGTGAAAATAAATAGCCCTCCTTAAACTTAGGAACAGAAACCGGGTCAATACATTTTCTATCGGTTATCACAAAGAGTATACTGATATTGAAGACAAGACGTCATGGACCCAGTGACACACTGTACAACCCCTCCTTGTCACTCAAGTTTCTCTCAACAGATACTTGTTTCATTTCTCACGGAGAACCCTGCAAAATCTATCGGCCTCTCACTCCGAGATGTGTTGATATTGGAAAAGGTGGCAGTCCGCTCCAGCCTCCGCTCACTAAAACTAAAATGCACTAAATGAGTCTAGATCCAAATGAGATTCACAAATAAAATCTCTTAAGACACATTCCATATCTACACTTGTTGTTCATCAATAAGAACACAAGTTGTAATTTTAGAGTCCTTCGCAGATCTTAGCAATCTTGCCAGAGCATTCATTAGTGGACTCACACTTGTGATCCACAACGATCGAATGGAAAGACTGCCAATGTCAACATCAAACAGCACTGACAGCAGGTCACTTCGGTAATTCTTTATGGATTACGCTTAGTGTTTATGGTGGTTACATGTCTCAAACGGTCTACAGTCGTAGAGTGATACTTCGGTATACTTCAGCGGCTCACCTGAATTGTTGGTATACTTCGGTATATCTTAGTAAGCCTTCTTGAGGGTATCCAATTCAGGAACAACCTTTGTAAGGATCCGAGTGGTGTTTTCACACTATGATGTTAATACTCTCGACATCTAAACCAGTAAATGCTGGAAATCCTGTCAAGGAGATTCCTTTCACGAATCGAGTCCTTAAGACGTGGGTCGTTACTTGGATTTATCCAGTGTAATGATAACTGTCCCTAAACGGGATTTGGACGGCTGATGTGCCCGACCAAGGTGAATGGAATCAAGACATTCATCAGTAAAACAATCGTAGTGGTCTATTCTCTTAGAAAATTCCACCGTTATCGATTGGTGATTTCAACTAACATAATTCATGCAGGTATTGATGATTGTCCCTTGGAGGAAAGGACATTTACTACCATCATATATATCAACATTTTCACCTCCACATACTCATACTTATGAAGTCCATCCTCAACAAGCTCAAGTGAAGAACGTTAAAGACAAAAAGATAAAGTTTAAGACAAAGAGTTACGTCAAAGTCAAAGAGCTAATCAAGAAGTCAAGAACAAGTTCATGAGTCAATTGAGGAAGGCATAAGTATGAAGTTCAAAGTCTTTCCAAGAAGTATGAGTATGGTAGAGAAGATGGCACAACAAATCATAAGAAGATGTTGATCAAAGGCAAGAACGATCAAAAGTCATTAATCAAATATCACAAAGCATGAAGGAACAAAGAATCAAGACTATTCCATGACGACACACAAAGTTCAAGACCAAGAAGACAAATGACCTAATCATGTAGAGCATCATTTGAATGACCACCCCTTAGGGGGAGATTGTTAGCATTTAAGAAAAGTGATGGTCATTCTAGTATTTATAACTTTGTAATGTGTCGTAGAATATGTAATTGAATAGTCAATGGGCTCGTGGATTGGGCTAAGCTAATAGGTTATAAGTTAAGATAAGCTAGTCTCATTGCGTGGTTTTGTAATCCTTGTCGAATCTACGAACCAAACGAAGCCCATTGGAAAGCCCATTAGGGCGTGTTATGTTTACTATATAAACACCTCAAATATGCCATTAAGGTGTGTTATGTCTACATACGCATCTCACATCTCTTGTACTTTCTCTCTCTACATACACATGCAATTAAGGAAAAAAAAAAAGAAAAAAAGAAATGCAAAAAAATAAAATAGTCTGTCACTTATCCACATGATCAACAGCAAATGTCACAACCTTTTTCTTCCCACTTGAACTTGGTAAATCCCTTCTAGCAGATGTCTTGGTCATTTTCTGAGGTGAGAACCTTTTGGCAAATGTCTTGGTCATCTTTATAGGTAATGTCTAACGAAAATTATCATTTTTAAAAATAAATTGCACAAAAAACTATCATCTCAGAAAATAGAAATGTAATGTGTTAGGCATTTAAATTACCAGAGATGATATTTTTATATAGTTTCGTTCATGATGTGAACAAATTACATTGATAATCTAATTACATAGATAATCTTCGCAATTTACTTTTATTTAAAAACCAAACTCCTTAGGACAATCCATTATAAAATTTTCAATCTATCAGAAAATAGTTTAAGATTTATTAACTACAACCGCGTATGATTGAAAGGTCCGAAGTTCAATTCTTGTTAGGCGAAACAACTCTGAGTGGCCACATTAATCTTTCTAAAATGAAAGAGCTTTACTCAATTTAAATATATATAACGGAACTCAAATCTTGTGAATAGTCGGTTAGAAAATCGGAAAACATGATTAAACTTTTTTTTATGACGACGGTCTATTTTTTTGTAACACCTGAAACAAAAAACGTACCACGTAAGACCTATGCAAGTACAATACGAACTCTATCCAACTTTACATTTTTAACCAAGTTTACAATAATAACACGTCGACCAAAACTCATCTGGATTTATATCACAAGTAATCTTTTGTTACAGCTTTTGAGAATGGCCAACTTTCATTTGAATTGGAGGAATAAAGTAATCCCTCATAATGAAGACACGTATCTTTTACTGTAACATGCAGGTATCCACGCGTCACCTTCTTTTCACCGCCATGTACACACATTTTTGTCATGTCGATCATGATCAATCTCTTTATATCCAAAACCCTCACACCCACCGTTTTCCTCTTGATCCTCAAAAAACACACAAAAACAACCTAAGATAATTAAGAAATAACCTTAGAAACATGATGAACATGTTAGCTATTGGTCTTGTTTTGACATCACTTGTTACAGCGGGGATATGGTCACCATCACCTTCTAGTCCTCCAGCCCATGATGACCATCGTGAAGTCATAGTGAAAGAGGGTCATCGTGTTGTTGTAGTTGAGTATGATAAAGAAGCTGATGGTAGAACTAAAGTGTTGATATCACCACACGAAGTTGCGAATAATGATGATGAGGTGGAAGGAAAGAGGGCCGAAGAAGGTGGTCAAGGTGGGATGTTTTCGGGTCCTAGAGAGCTTGTTTGTGATGCTTATGGCAAGTGTAAACATAAGATTGCTAGCGTTATAGGCAAAACAAAAGATAAAGTTGCTGAAACTGAGGAGCATGCCAAGGAAGCTGTCAGCGGAGCTGTTGGGAAAGCTAAGGAAGCTGCGAGTGGGGTTGTCGGGAAAGCCAAAGAGACGGCTAATGAGTATGAAGAGCGTGCGAAAGATGCGGTTGGTGATGCGAAAGAGAAAGCGACTGAAACAGTGACCGGGCATACCAATATTGGAGAGTCTTTAGGGAAGGCCAAAGATAGTGTGGCTCATGGGATAGGTAATGTTATTTTGTAGTTTCTCAAAGTTTTTGGGGCGATTACCGAAGATTCATTAGCTCCATGATACCACAATATAGATGTAGTATAGTATATTAAAGGAAAGGAAATGTCTCATTATATGACTTGATACTCTACTAAAACTACATTTTGTGTATCATTTTTAAGAGAGTGGGAGCTAATGAATGTCACATGAACTTGTACATAAGTTCTAATCTGGCCGTTCTCTCTCAAAATATTTTTGATATTATCATATGCATCAGTGTCTTGGTAGACATGATTACATGAACGCTATGTTTACATTGGTGTTTTAGGTAATATATATGTTTATCATTTTTCTTGAGATAAATAGTTGAGGATCTAATTAATTATAGTCCCACATATATACTTTTTAGGATATGCATCCAAATTTTAAGGCACCAGTATGCATCCAAAAAATAGCTATACCTTAGTGATACTATTTTTGACATAGAAGGTAATTCGTATTCATTTTGAACATAAGCGGCAAAAATGGGTCGGTCACGGGTCTAGATGGGTTTTGGGTCTATACAGTCCGGGTCTAGATGGGTCATTTAGGAGCACGGTTTAAACGGGCCCGGGAAAACGGGTCTATGGTCAGGTTGACCCGTCGGGTTTCACTAATTATTTTTCTTTTTTGGAGTTAAATTAAAATGAAAAGATGTGTGCAAGAATTCTTTTGACCCGTTAGACCCACGCTAGACCCGTTGGTTAATTGTCATACAATTGGAGGTTATACCAAATACTCGACTAGGCATATAGAGGGAGACAGCAATAAAACCCTTCACCTAATAAATATCTAACCAACTTGACCCATAGTTAGCCAATGGGTCTTATATCGGCACCTCTAGATTTGAACTAGTACATAATTGGATTTGCATGTCTACCTCTAATCTCATGGTCTTTTTGAGCTATTTCATGGGAGATAATTTGTACACTAACAAAATGACTGCATGCCCTTTGTATAGCTCAAAACCCCTCTTATAGTAAGGTGTGTATAGGAATTTTAATTGTCTACAAATCAAGACTGGCAACAATGTGCAATTATAATCATTATCCATTTGCTTAACAGATAAGGCGAAGAAGGTTGCGGAAGATGTAGTGGGCACTGTAAAAGATGGCGCGTCAAAGGCGAAGAATTTTGATGTAGTGGATTCACCGAAACGAATAGGAGAAGACATACAAAGAAATGTGACAGGCAAAATTGAAGAAAGCGCGGAGCATGTGAAGGAACGAGAGAAAGAAACAGTAAATAATGTACAGCAAACAGGTCAAAAGAGTTTACGTGAAATTCTAAGCAAAATAAGAGAGGTAACATACGATGTTATTTGGTACATGGCATCTCGTGATAAGGTTGATGCGCTTGTTGGTTTGATTCATATGCTCGGGTTCTCAACTGCTTACGGTATGTGCGTGTGGGTGACTTTTGTTTCGAGCTATATTTTGGGAAGGTATCTACCTAGGCAACAGTTTGCAATGGTGCAAAGCAGGATATACCCGGTGTACTTTAAAGCTATGGCATATTGTGTTTCGGCAGCGTTGTTGGGTCATTTAGCAAGAAAAAGGAATGCGATTACGTCTAGCTTGATGGAGATGTTTCAGGGTGTGAGCCTTCTTTCCGCACTCATGATGGTTTTGACCAACATGATTGTGTTTGAGCCTAAAGCCACCAAGGTAATTTTTATATCTATACTAAAATTTGTATTTATTTGAGTAAACAGTACGTTATAGGTTAATATGTCATCGGAATTCAAGTCTTACATTAGATTTGTCATCCAGTTGCAGGTCTATCTTGTATCGTGTAGTTATTGCATTTACTTCTTTGCTACTCTATTTGCTAATACCAATCCCGGTTCAAGAAATTGGGATTTTAGACTATTTGTCCAAGTTTTAAATTTGGTCTATTATCTAGTCCAGTCTTTGCTCATTTAAGTATAAAGTTCAGTGACTTCTCTAGAAAGTGTGTAGGATTGATGATGCATTTTTAACGTTTGATGCACCAAATTCCTATGCTTTTAAGTGTAGGAATATACTAGAAAGTGTGTTAAGATTGACCAGTTTGCATGTAGTGGCTATCACGAACAAGATTGTGAATGTAGTCAGCAAAAACAGTTGACATAAATATTGTTCTACTTGCAGTTGATGTATGAAAGAATGAAGATAGAGAAGGAGGAAGGTAGAGGGGTAGCGGTTGCAGCTAGAGATGGGGTAGGAGATAACGGTGGTGCAACAGTGGTAACGCAGACAACGAGTGTAGTAGGCAATAGGCAAGATGTGCCGAGGCTGAACGAAAAGCTAAAGAGGTTGAATACATACTCTTCGGCCCTAAATGTTTCAACACTAGTCTTGCTCACTTGGCATATGGCTTATATGGGCCAGAAGCTTCAAGCAACACGGTAACTTTTGAGTCACTTGGACTTCACGGAGACTCTGGATTCACTTGTTACATGGATTCTAAATATTCCTTTATAGTTTCTAGTTGGACCTTTTATTGTTTTGTTTAGCATTTAGATGTAGTTTGTGTTTTTAGGAAGATTAGTTTGTGCTTTGCTAGTACCGTATGTCGATTTTTGCTTGTTAGTCTTTTATGTTGTTTGATCAATCTTGTATACTTCGAGAATCTTGTTATGATCACAAGAATGTGTGACTTCTTGTATGTCTGTATAGTTTCTATTTGATCCTTTCATTGTTTTTCATCATTTAGATGTAGTTTGTGTGTTTTTAGGAAGATTGGTTTGTGCTTTGCTAGTACCGTATGTCTATCCCATATATTTTTGCTTGTTTCTTTTATGTTGTTCGTTCAATCTTGTGTATACTTCGAGAATCTTGTTATGATCACGGAAATGTGAGACTTATTTGTAATCAAAACTCGATCATATGTATATTAATGATCGATTAAACCAAGACCAAGGAGTGCAAAACATTGTTCCAATTTTGTGAACATAAAGTCGCGGGGAGGTGTATATTACAGGTCTATGATACGAACCAAACTGATAATTTTATTAATACTGAAAAATAAAGAACACAAAAGAACAATAGTAGGTTTTTTCAAGTCCTCACGCCGGTTCTATTCCCTCCTCCCTAAAACTGATGACTCCCAACCTTATTTAAACTCGTGTGTTCTTGATAAGCAAGAAAACATTAATAGATAATTACTTATTATAAGGAAACTAAATAAATAAATAAACGCTAAACTTTCAGCAGCTTTCATAATTAACTCTCAGACCCCTCAACTAGTCTTATTAGTTCGTATTATTACTCCCCTCCCAAAACACACCTTGTCCTCAAGGTGTGGATTCGAAATTTCATCTTAATCGATCTTGGAACCGGGTTCCCATGGTTTGAAGTTAAGATGTGGTTCAGCTTCCACATCACTCTCATCGACCAACATTACTTCAAAGTGCGACTCGCGCACCAATGACCGAGATTGTATTTCTCATCACACCGGAAACATAGTCCTTTAGCTTTCTTGTTTGGTATCTCTGACTCGGTCATCCTTCGAAAGTTATCACCCTTACTACTGGTTTGTCCAACTATCGCAGCCACACCCTTAGATTGCATAATACCCTCGTATAACTGGTTGTCTTCAATTGATACAGCCAACTCCATAGCATGGTTTAAACCTTCGGGATTCATGGCCCTAACTATTGCCCTAAGTGCAGGTTTATGTAAGATATAATAATGTGTTTATTGATTTTGAATGCCTCTGACGTACAGAGATATGCACTACATATATAGCCTATCACATTTATCTATTTTGGGTAGATTGGTAATCACCCATAAATGCGTCCTTATCACTAGCTAATCACAAACAACTAATATACAGCTAACACTCCCCCGTAGTCGCAGCGGGAGGACATCGGACGCTGAGGCTGGAGCGAAATTCTTCAAACAGTGCAGACGGTAAGCCTTTCGTGAAAATATCTGCATATTGGTAACGTGAGGGAACATGTAGAACCCGAACATGACCAGTGGCAACCAAATCACGAACAAAATGAATATCAATCTCTATGTGCTTCGTTCGCTGATGCTGAACCGGATTACATGACAAGTAGACTGCACTAACATTGTCACAATAGACTAGCGTAGCGGAAGATAAAGGTGTGTGCAGCTCACGAAGTAAATTCCGTAACCAACAAGTTTCAGCAACAGCATTTGCAACCCCACGGTATTCTGCTTCGGCACTAGAACGAGATAGAGTTGGCTGTCTCTTAGATGACCAAGATAAAAGGTTGTTGCCAAGGAAAACACAGTAGCCGGAAGTAGATCTCCTAGTAGTGGGGCAACCAGCCCAATCCGCATCAGAATATGCTACCATGGATGAAGTAGAAGAAGCAAACAACTGTAACCCATAGTGTAATGTACCCCGGACATACCGCAAAATCCGTTTAAGAGCTGATAGATGAGGCTCTCGAGGATCATGCATATGAAGGCAGACCTGCTGAACTGCATATGATATATCTAGGCGAGTGAATGTGAGATATTGAAGAGAACCTGCAAGACTCCGATATAATGTAGGGTCAGAGACTGGATCACCATCATCCCCCAGTTTGGACTCAGTGTCAACAGGAGTCCGACTGGGATTACAATTAACCATATGAGCTCTCTCCAAAACCTCAAGTGCATATTGCTTCTGAGACAAAAACAAACCTGTAGAATCATGAGAAACAGAGATACCCAAAAAGTAATTAAGTGGACCCAGATTATATGTGTTTATTGATTTTGAATGCCTCTGACGTACAGAGATATGCACTACATATATAGCCTATCACATTTATCTATTTTGGGTAGATTGGTAATCACCCATAAATGCGTCCTTATCACTAGCTAATCACAAACAACTAATATACAGCTAACAGTTTAAGCCCTTTTGTAAAGGTGGCTTCCATGACAGTCTTTGGAACCCCAACCAGTTGGCAAGCCAATTTTTCAAACAAAGCAACGTACACTTGAGCCGATCCCTCTTGAGTTATTGCCAAGAACTGCTCATATATATACCCTTCATGTGATTGTTGGAATCGTATCAACAATCGCCTTTTAAAACCGTCCCACGAACGGAATGGAGTTCGTCCCTCACTCCATCTATACCAAGATAGTGCCTCACCTTCCATACATAAAGTTGTTGCTCGTAGTTGTTCTTGTTGTGGAAGTCCTTGAATTTCAAAATACCGTTTAACTCTATATATCCATCCATATTCATCTTCACCTTCAAACACAGGCATCTTCAACTTTCTCATTTGATGCTCAAATCCGTGATACGTGAATCTGTCTCCTACTTGATTCATTCCAGCCACATGATACTCTTTTTCTACTGTTTGAGTTGTTCCCATCATGTGTTGCATCTCCCTTTCAACCGACGGTTGCGGATCCACCAGAAATTCCCGTCCGAAACCTGTGGGTCGCATCCCTTTAACAAATAGTTTTCCTTCGATCGAGTTCATTCGAACCTTCCACATCCCAATACCAAGGCCTTAAGTTTTTCCCAATAGTAGTGCTTGAATCAGCATTATAATTATGCAATTCCAACCCAATATCATCATAACCTCGTCGTATTTGTGGTACATACGGGGTCGTCTTTGCGGCTACCTTGGTAACACCCCCAAATTTGGTTTGTGGCAGCGGAAAAGTAATTAGGGTATTACGGTGAGGATCGAAGTTAAAATTCCAGAAAACGGCCCGGAAGGGGCGTTTTGAAAGTTATATGTCATTCAAAATAATAGCTTTGATACAAAAGTGAATTATTTGATTTGAAAATCCCATAAAAGAATGTGATGATTTGGAAGGAATGACATATTTGATTTTACACCATTTAAGTTATCAGAGTAAAAGATGCCCGCTCCGTGTCTTGTCCTGCTCCGTTAATTACCTGAGATAAACATGCTTAAAACGTCAACACAATGGTTGGTGAGTTCGTGGAGGTTGATAGAAAAGAACTTTCTTTCAATAAATTTAAGAGGTGTACAGTGATTGTCGAAATAAATACTAGTTCTTCATGAAATAAATAACAAGTTGTGTTGTATAAAAATCCACAAGCAATTCATGTATGATTTCCAAAATCATAAGTTTCAAGTTATAGATGCAGATGAGCTACGTTGTTATACGCTCGATATAGACTGTTGAGTCAGCTTTTAAATGTAACGATATACCAAGCATTTTGGGTTGTCTTGTGTAGAATTCTCATTTAAATCACATATGATAACAATTAAAGTTCAAGTACAGGATTCACAATCATAACACATAGTGAAATTAATAATCAAGGGTCTGAAATTTTATCAGTGTAAAGTGGTGGTTTTCTAAATACAGCTGTATCCTAGGATATATATGAAACATTCATATATTCATAAAGTTATATTGCCCTAAGCCTCATGACACGCAAAACGTTAACAATTGGGTGTCCCACCAGGGTTACCTGATGGGTGATTTATGGCCCTCAGTGAATAGGTGACTTGCCAATTCCTATTTTTCTCAAATATAGTGCACCACGACTAATACGACTAACCATGAGGCATTCCGTCAAAGTATTAGTGGGGTAGGTCGTCAGCCTCTAACAGGTTTCGAAGCTGTTCACTATATTCGCGCTCACCGCAGTGATTAATGGCTCATGATCGAGGGACTTTATGGCAATAAAGTGTGCTTAGGCAATATAGGTCTCAAGGTTCATAAAATACACGTATTCTGATTTTGGCAATTATTTCCAGTGGAATATAGAAATATTATAATAAGTAACAGTTCATTCATTTGTCACATGAATGCATACAGTAAGCCTCAGTATCATGTTACATCAAGTAGTTCAGAGATGTTATGTTTCAAGTTCCGTGTTTAAGCTAAACAGACAATTTGCACATATATTGAGCATGTATTCCTTTCAAGTATAATTCAAATAGATAAAGCATAGTTGATAATTTCGAGTAAATCATAAGATATTTCAAGTAGTATAAAGCAGTTAAAGCATGTATCTCCCCCAAAAGAGTTATTAAAAACAAGTGTGAAAAGTAGGGGCCACGACTCACCTTAGCCACAGCAAAGCAAAGATCACACTGACACGACTGGCATCTAGAGCAGATCACAACGGTCTCATATAGCATGACGGTACACAACCTAATACGTATACAGTTATCTCAAAACACGTCTAGCACAATAATAAAGTCTATAAAAGATAAAGTGTCATAGTTTTCGTGGATTATTCAGTTTTCCAAAACTTATCAAAAGCTTAGTTTAAATATTTCATGTGGTGTGGTAAGATAACCTAGACTCGACGTACAACTTACGCCAAAAAGAATAGACATCAACTAAACTCAAGAGGATACTGACGAGAACTCAAACCAAGGAGGACAACTTAGAAGCTAAAGACAAATAAACATCTCAAATGAAATAATTAGTTTGTATGTTTCGGCCTTTACCCCGTTATCCCAAATAACTTGTATAAAACATAATTGTTTTACAATAAAAATATGCTTAACTAATAAAACTAGCTTTTCCCGAGTCGTCGAGACTTGGATTAACCAAAACTAAAATTACAATATTTAATAAGTTTGTGTCTTGCTATTATTCTTGTAAATATTAGTTTTAGTTTTATTGAAGATTTTGTGTCCGTTTTGTGTCTCAAAATATTCACTAAGTCCAATGTCTAATGTAGCAAGTCTGATAGCGTTCCACATTTGTCCAATGTCCAAGTACAATATTCAAAGTCCGTATTCAAATCAATGTCGCAATGTCCACGTTATTATTATTATTCGTTAGGTTTCCCGTTTCAAAATGTTACTGCCGAAACCGTATCAATGTGACACTAACAAATTATAACTAGACCAACTCATTTTATTTTATACTTGTGGGCTAGTGAGCCAATATAAACCAAACGCACTAGTTTTTGGGCTTCGGCCCAAAATAAATCAAACGACAAAGTACTCTTTTTAAATTGAGTGGGCTTCGGCCCGTTAAATCTAAACAAACGCACCCTTGTTTTCTGTTTCTTCACCGAAGTAAACAAGCAAACATAGCATTCTTGTGGTTGAGTCATTGAACCGAGGCCATCAAAGACCAGAAGACTCGTAAACTTTCAATTGAATATTGATTACTTTCACATTCGTTTTTATCTATCCAATTTATGATTACTACATAGTTGTTAGTTACCAAACCATTAGCACTAATTATACTTAATATTATATCAACTAACTACACTTTTACATGAATAAATGTATCATGAAATAGCGTGATCTATAACACTTCCATACGAAATCCGACTCGTTTCCAGCTCGACTCAAAACAAACAAACAAGTTTATTTCTTACCACACAACATCAAAACAATACCATTTTAATTTACACCCGGGTCTAACACAACCCGTTTTCAAACCCGAATTAAACAGCCACCTCTTAAACAATTTGTTACCACTCGAACGAGTTTCAAAACACATTTATATTTAGTTTTTAACTCGCAAATTAATAACTCGGTCTGAATATAGTTTTAAATCCACGAAAACAAAATAATAATAATAATCGGTAATAAAAGAAATATAAAATGGCTTTCGCGATTTTACCATTGACGAGAGAATGACGAGGAGGAAAGTGGCGGCTGTGGAGGCTGGAAGACTCGAACTCAAACGAACTAAACAAATACCCGAAATAAAGTATATATACCATCGATCTATACGTTGTTACCTCCACTTGGGTTGCCGGTAATATGCCGGAAAAATCATTAGTTACCGAAAGAAAAGAAATAGATAAGGGTGGGTTTCTTAGCGCGTGAAGTATATGGGAATGATGAAAATGGTGAGGGGATTAAAATGATGTTGGCGGTGTAATATGGTGAGTGGCTGTGAGATGGTGGGGGTCGGATTTGAGGACCGGAAAGTGAGAGGGAAAGAGATGGAGAGTGAGGTGAGGGAAAGTTAGTATAGGAAGTGTGTGGTAAAGGTTTGGTATAATATAGAGAATTATATAACACATTTTTAAATTAATCATTGGAGTTACTGTGGTTTGGACAGCTATGCATAACAATTATTGACGTTACTGTGTGTTCGTGGACAGCTATGCCTAATATACCGACATCCCAAAATATCATAAATATCATAGGAAGATATTTGTAGGTAGGTAAGAGGTTGGGTTGTAGCTTGATTAAATGGGGTTTGTGTAATGAAATATGTCTTGTATAAATAAATGTAGTTAGTGAAATATAAATGTGAGGTTTAGTAGTTTTAACTATAATGTGTAATTTGTGTAACATAAATTTAGTGTGGATGGAGTTTTGTGAAACACTGAGTTTTCAAGGTACGTGTTGCTATTTAATATATGTTGTCAAAACGTAATGTGATAATAATAAAAGAAAAGTTTAAATTTCCTCGTAAAAATGGGTTTTGTTAATTGGTAACTCGAGGTTATTATTAATTAATGAGGATTATCATAATGGATTTTCGTGGGATCTTACAGTATCTACCCCTAAATTTTGAACTTCGTCCCGAAGTTCAGTCTGCGATAGGTGTTGAAAAATGTGATGTTCTGAGGTGAGAGATTATGGAGAATGTTGTCGAGAGGTTTCTATCCGAAAATAGAGGAAACGAGATCTAATTAGATTTACTCATGCTATATGGAATAAATTCGAATGTTTGGTTAATTAATAAACCTAAAGGTTTAGAATAATGAGAACAACGGTCAGGAACTGTGAAAATTTAACGGCTAGTGAACAGTGTATACTACCAATCATGTATTTGATAAACAGGTAAAGTATTTCTACCAGTAAGTAAATAGAGTTTCCCAGCAAAGGCGTTATAAATCCACTCAGTTCCAAGCCCGTCCCATTCCAGGCTTGCAACCTGTGTGTTTACAACCCATTGCTAACATAGTCTCGAACAAGTATAAATGTGTATAGAAATACGTATTATAAAATGATTTGGACTATGATGAACTCAAATAAGTACATTTTATTACTATCATTTATCCTATTAATTTGACTTGTTTTACTATATTATGTATGAGGATTGATACTTAATTGTTTACTTTTGTAATTCTCAGGTAAAAACAAGCATTTGGTGAAACTTAGCGATTATGGACTAATAATGGAGCAAAACGTGCATAAAGTGGAAGTCTACTGACATGGACAAGATCAAGTCAATTCTGCTCCAGATGCGCCGCATCTCACTCTCGACATGCGCCGCATCTCTATCAAGATATCACCAGATACGATCCAAGATGCAAGAGGACATGCGCCGCATCTAATCAAGAGTTACGCCGCATCTTCTGGCGGTGTACGAATATTCCTGAATATTATAATCTTGGACCCCACGCGAAGTTAAGTACATACGCCGCATCTACTTAAGTAGATGCGCCGCATCTTCCCTCAGACAGAAACTATAAATACCCCGTAGACCAGACGAGTAAAGAGTTCGAAACCCTAAAACCGAAGTTCGGACAGCAGAGCAAAAGGACGAATTCAGTCAAGGAGGCAGCACAAGACACACCCAAATCGAAGATACAAGAGCTGTAAGAAGGTGCTGCATGTATTTAATTCATTAAGTAGTTTTGTTTTATTGTGTTAGCAAACTTTAATTCATCAGGATTGGTGGCTTGTGTAATGTGACAACGAAAGATTGCACTCCCTTTAATACTTGCTTTCCCATCAATTAAAGTTTATATGTTGATGTCTTTGGTTACTACTTATTAGTGCATTGATAACCTCTGTGTTTATTAGTGGCTTGCGGGCATCCGACTGCGGGACAAGATGTGGCTCCCACGGTTGTTTCTAAATTGATCACTTAGGAATAACTTTTAGACATAAGTAATCATTAAGGGTTTACTCGCCGATAAGAATAGGACCAACGAGAAAGGGTTAATTACATACACTTCATATAAAGCTATCAATAAAACAAGTGACAATCTACTTAATCATAAGGACAGCCCTCTTATTGTCTCGAGTATCTATCTGTGTACGTGTGTGCTACTTGCTGATTCGTGCCTATTGGTTTATTTTATTATTTAATTGCAACAAATCGTGCCAGTCTCTCAGGCTGAAACCCCCTTGCGTTAGGATATTAAAATACTGATTAGAATAACTAGATAATACGTTCCACTCTTAGTGATCGACACTCTACTTACCATTATCTTCATACTGACCGGGTACACTGCTCGTTAAGTGTGTGTGTTATTGATAAGTCGGCTAAATATAAATTTAAAACTTGAGTAGGCATTAAAACTGCTAAACCGCAACGACACATCACGCGCATCAAGTTTTTGGCGCCGCTGCCGGGGAGTGAATTGTTATTATCTGTTAATTTGATTAGTATTTTAATTAGGTTATTTTTCTTTTTATTAGATTAATTGCATCATTGTACTATTTTGCATAATTGTTGTATTGTGTGCTATTTGTTTTCTTTTATTTTTGCTTTTATTTGTTTTTGTTCGTGTGTTTTATTTTTGTTTTATTTTTCGTTTTTTGTGTGTTCTGCTATCGTTGTACTGTGCTAAATCGAACGATACGGCGCATCTGATCTCTCAGATACGGCGTATTGCGTTCAATTTTTTTATATACAACGCGTTTAATTAATTCGATACGACGCATCTTTTCCCCAAGATACGGCGTATCTGTTTTTAATAAGAAAATTTTTCTAAGCGATAAAGTAATACGACGCATCTGCTTTTGCAGATACGGCGTATCTGTTTTTGATAAATTTTTTTTTTTAAAACGTTAACGCCATACGACGCATCTTCTTTTGAAGATACGGCGTATCTATTATTTTAATTAAAAACAGTTTGCGAATTATTAAACAGATACGGCGTATCGATCTCTGTCGATACGGCGCATCTTACTGAATCAAAAATCTTTTATTTTTAAACGTAACGAAAATACGGCGCATTAACTTTCGTTAATACGACGCATTTAATTTTAATTGGATAAGTTGATTTTTGATTAATTAATTCGATACGGCGCATTCTTAAATTCCAAAGCGGCGTATCTATTTTCTGAATAAAGTCTGATTAAATTTTAACGATTATAAGATACGGCGTATCCAACTTTCTGGATACGGCGCATCGTCTGCAGATATCAGCTATTTGTATTCTTATATCCGTTTCTATATTCATTAATTTCTCTTCTAGCGAACAAATCCTACTGATGATTTTACCTTGGATGACAGATTTTGCTATGGAAGACATGTCAGTTAACGGATATCTTGCTAAGGAATGCTTGTTTTCAGATTCATTCAATGTACTCATGATCGATGCAGATTTATTCTCCTGGGAGACTCCTCTTGAAGCTGCTTTTAAGGAATTCATGCGTTTGTCCAACATTGACGAGGAGGTGTTCTCTTATGATGTATTTGTGAGGTACACTGGAGAAGAATTGTCGCTCTTATGGCCTAAGATTGAAGCAGAAGGATTGAACTGGACTACTATCGAAGAAGATGATGGGAAATTCTCTCTTGCATACATGGACTCAAGCAACAACAACTGTGGTGGAGACAATACCCAAAACTCTTACATGCCTTATTTCGAGTGGTACTGGGGATTAGATGAGAACTATCAGGATAATGACATGAATTATGCTTTGGCGGAATTACTATTTCATGGCAGGATAGTAAGATTGATAGACCTCTCCCTCAATGATTGGCTAGAACTCAAATATGGTAGTCCGGAATTTGCCCCTGCAAACGAAGTCAAGGAGATTATGACTTCATGGTTGACTCGGAGTTTTAAGAAGCAATTTAACGAGTTCATGGAGATAAAAAAGAATATGATTGGGAAGGTTTGCTTTGACGTTAACCATGATCCTAACGATGTAGATTTTTCAGAATGGTTAGCTAGTAAGTTTAATAACCATAAGAGCATGGATCGAGCTACTATGGATGCATTATGGGTATATTGGATGAGAGGAGAAGACGAAGAAGTAGAAAGCGATTATGGGTCGTCACATCATGATTCAACAATCAATGAGGGCATTGAAGAACTTTTCAGAATTGACATTGATTTGTTAGAATATGAGACACCCTTGTGCGAGCAGTTCAAGGAATTTAACTACCTTCTTCAAGTCGACGATGATGTGCTTACTGGAGATCTACCAGGATTTAAGACTTATGACGATTTCAAAAACACCTGGTACTATGAATGGAATGACCAAGTACCATGGGTATCGGATAAACCATGGGAATTTGAGCACATTAATCATACATGTACACCCTTCGTTTTCAAGGACGGGAGTAGTGTTTGGCCGACCTGCGATTATAAAAGTGACGGAACCTGTAATGGGGGAGGTATAATTGGGATGAAACGGGTTGGCAACGATGTAACCTTTGAAGATTATGAATGGTACGATAATATTGAAGACTGCCCGCAAAAGGCGGAGGCTTTACAAGAAAAGGGCAGAATCGAACGCTTGAAAGGACTTAAGGGGACATCGGATACTACTTTCTGGGAATGGGTGCATAAACAGTTTGATGATTTCACGAAGCTTAGTCGACGGTTACAATATGATTTGGAAAGAGAATGGGAGGCAATTCAAGACGATAAGTCACTAATTGAAGAACTAGATGATTATTTAATTAAGGATCCTTATTTTAAGTTTGTTGATAAAGACGAGGAAGAATTCACCAAAAGAAAGTGTCAACTACTTGGGATTCCTTACAATGAGCCACCCATGATTATTTCTGAACAATTTAAAATCATCAAATATTCTTTGAGTCCTAATGAAGAATATACTGCGGTGAAGACAAAGAGTTATGCTAGACTAAGTCGAACGGAAGAAAACGTCGCAGAGATATACGGGAAAATATTTCGGATGAAGGACGAAGGATGGACCGTGACAAGGACTTATTGCTGAGCTGAACGTGAGTCTAACTTGAAGACTCTGGAATAAAGACAAGTGCTTACCGGGAGACAACCCGGATTTATCTTTTATTATTCTGTTTTCTGTGTCGAGTCAGTCCAGGCCGCACGAAGATACGGCGCATCTCAGTCCTGAGATGCGACGCATCCTCTGCAATGGTCATATCTTATTTTATTTTTTTATGCATTTTTATTTTTCGACTTTAAAACTATTTATCAGTTTATTTTAATGCGGCGCATCCCTGGTTAAGGATGCGGCGCATCTTTATTCTGATCCGTATTTATTCCAGGCTCGATACGGCGTATCTTCTTCAATAAGATACGGCGCATCGACTGACCTGATGATTTTCAGTTTTAATTTTTAAAGTTTTATTTTTCCTAACTACTAATGTGTTATGCAAGTTGAACCTTTCTTATCTTAGGTGTGTTTTAAAGTGTTGGTGGTATAATAGTTTCCTGGATTTCCTGTGGATACATCAAGTATGAAGTTTTAACGTTCTAATCCACAAGAAGTTGATTTTTGCTCTAATCAAATGGAGGATCATACCGAGCAAATCTCAGGGGAGTTTTTCTGTTCTAATTCTTTCCTTTTCCAGTTTTTAACCTTTTATACAAACAACGAGGACGTTGTTTAACTTAAGTGGGGGGATAGGAGAATTAGAACACTTAACACTTACTTGTCCTACTTTTTCAAAAATTATGCTTAAAATGTGCTTAATATATCAAACTTAAAAATTTTTTAGCATGTTTTTGTTTAAGATCTAAGTTACATAACTGCACACATGACGTTATTTTCAAAAATTGTGATTTTTCCAAAATTCACAAATCTATGAGTGTGCCGGTGACTTGTAAACTTTAGAACTTGGCTTGTATACTATTCGAGACCACCATAATGAGTATTATTTATATAATTGGAATGACTTGTCTAACTTGGTAAAATTCTAGGATTACACCAAATAGCCTTTATATGTTATGTGTTATTAGCTAACTACACTGGTTAGTTAACCCCCGTATAAAACCCTTTTGTTACTCTCATTTTTAGAGTAAGATACCCCTAGAAAAACCCTCAGAGCCATTCCTTTCGTTTCTTACACCTATGTTTAAAATGTTTCGTTACACCCTTACACCTTAGCCTACCCTGTAGATTAGAATCCATGGTTGGTTAATTGCTATAGGCAGAGTGTGTTTCCTTACATTACCTGTGTTCGCGTGCGTAATTCATTATCTATGGTTAGGTCGGGAAATTGCACAATGCAAATTGGAGTGAAAGTAAATATTGTATATTTTTGAGTTTATTTTTCGTGTGTTTACTACTTTCACTATTACCGTTATTTCTGAAAGTATGAAAAGTATGAAAAAAATTATCCGGAAAGAAAGTTGTAGTGATGTGGTGAAATTTTACACATCTATGTTTATGTTTCAAAAAAAAAAAAAAAAAAAAAAAAAAAAAAAAAAATCGAAAAAATGAGAAAAGAAAAAGAAAGAAAAAAAGAGTTGGATGTTTATTTTAAGCCAACGATGTAGAGTTATGAAAGTGGTCGATATCACCACTATTTGTTATACTATATTTATGGATTGAATGGGAATTGGCAGTTATGGGAATGCCGATTAAGGTTTATTCTTTGATTAAGATTTTGTTGAGTATAATTCGTGTCTACCAAAAGCGTGTGTTTCAAGTGTTAAAGCGTGAGTTATTCGATGATATGAGTCTTATTCATGGGATGGTTGGGATAGTGATTAACCACACTTAGGATTTTAATTTATTTGTTTTGTTTTGTTTATTTTTCATTTTACACCAATTTATATCCCAAATGTTATCCATACCCTATTCTTTATCCAACCAAACCTTTGATTTATTGAGATTAGGGATTTGAGCAATCTTAAGTATCGTAGTCGTGGATTCGGCTATGTATTTATGATTTTGTCGCCCTTTTTGATATATTATTATTGGTGAAGTTTGGACCTATCTTTAGCCTATTCGAGTTAAGGATTTGAGCAATTGCAAGTATCGTGTTCGTGGATTCGATCATGTATTTGTGATTTTGTCGCCTTTTCTGGAATTTGAGATCGATAGTGATTAAGAATAATTAACCCTTAAGCCTAAAAACCCTTTTTACCGCTTTAGACTTGTTATTCCTTAGCTTTAGTGGTGGAGATGTGTATACTTGCCAAGCTTATGATAGAATATTCGTCGCGACTGGACAGTTAAACGATTAGATTTGCTTTTATCGACTTATTTTATTTTACTTCTAATTCGTTAAGTGTTTAGTTGTGTGATTATGAAATAAACGAATACATGCTTAAATATAAAAATAAATCCTAATACATCTTTTAGGATAAATTTTCATAAATGAAATTCTAAGGTTTACTTGGGGACAAGTAAAGTTCAAGTGGGGGGATATTTGATGAACTCAAATAAGTACATTTTATTACTATCATTTATCCTATTAATTTGACTTGTTTTACTATATTATGTATGAGGATTGATACTTAATTGTTTACTTTTGTAATTCTCAGGTAAAAACAAGCATTTGGTGAAACTTAGCGATTATGGACTAATAATGGAGCAAAACGTGCATAAAGTGGAAGTCTACTGACATGGACAAGATCAAGTCAATTCTGCTCCAGATGCGCCGCATCTCACTCTCGACATGCGCCGCATCTCTATCAAGATATCACCAGATACGATCCAAGATGCAAGAGGACATGCGCCGCATCTAATCAAGAGTTACGCCGCATCTTCTGGCGGTGTACGAATATTCCTGAATATTATAATCTTGGACCCCACGCGAAGTTAAGTACATACGCCGCATCTACTTAAGTAGATGCGCCGCATCTTCCCTCAGACAGAAACTATAAATACCCCGTAGACCAGACGAGTAAAGAGTTCGAAACCCTAAAACCGAAGTTCGGACAGCAGAGCAAAAGGACGAATTCAGTCAAGGAGGCAGCACAAGACACACCCAAATCGAAGATACAAGAGTTGTAAGAAGGTGCTGCATGTATTTAATTCATTAAGTAGTTTTGTTTTATTGTGTTAGCAAACTTTAATTCATCAGGATTGGTGGCTTGTGTAATGTGACAACGAAAGATTGCACTCCCTTTAATACTTGCTTTCCCATCAATTAAAGTTTATATGTTGATGTCTTTGGTTACTACTTATTAGTGCATTGATAACCTCTGTGTTTATTAGTGGCTTGCGGGCATCCGACTGCGGGACAAGATGTGGCTCCCACGGTTGTTTCTAAATTGATCACTTAGGAATAACTTTTAGACATAAGTAATCATTAAGGGTTTACTCGCCGATGAGAATAGGACCAACGAGAAAGGGTTAATTACATACACTTCATATAAAGCTATCAATAAAACAAGTGACAATCTACTTAATCATAAGGACAGCCCTCTTATTGTCTCGAGTATCTATCTGTGTACGTGTGTGCTACTTGCTGATTCGTGCCTATTGGTTTATTTTATTATTTAATTGCAACAAATCGTGCCAGTCTCTCAGGCTGAAACCCCCTTGCGTTAGGATATTAAAATACTAATTAGAATAACTAGATAATACGTTCCACTCTTAGTGATCGACACTCTACTTACCATTATATTCATACTGACCGGGTACACTGCTCGTTAAGTGTGTGTGTTATTGACAAGTCGGCTAAATATAAATTTAAAACTTGAGTAGGCATTAAAACTGCTAAACCGCAACGACACATCACGCGCATCAGACTAAGACTAGAACTAGAACAGATATAGATGTATATAAAAATACGTATCACAGTATAAATAGGTCAAGTACTGATGCATTTCATAATTATGCTAGCAATTGTGTACGTTATTCTTGTGGTTATCTACTTGAGGTACACTCCGGACGAAGACTCTCAATATTTGGTCGTGATTTTAATGTTTGTCATTCCGTTGGTGATTGTAGCCCTTATCGCGGATATGGCGTATGGAAAATAGGTAGTAGGAAGGTTGGAATAAGTAGTTGTAACTTTAGCATTATCGTTGCTAGTTATGCACTAATTTCCGTGTATTCTAATAAGATTTCTTGCTAATTGCGCTTTTCATAAGTCTTTGTGAATTCTTAGGTTTCTAATGCTTGTACTTTTGTCAGTCTCTTATCATAAGAATGGTGGATAATATGTGCAGGTATTTATTTGTGGTTGATCAAAAGTGATGTTTGCTTTGTCTCAAGATTTTGCTTTTGGATGGAAGTTGTTATTATGAAATTTGAAGGATAACTGTTTCATTCATGACATGATTCTTCCTAAATTAGACATAGTTGATCAGGCTATGTATAATTCGAGGACCAAATAATGTAATGCTTGGCTCAGTCACCGTGATATTTATGCTTCTTCAAAGTGTTTTATATTGTTCAATTATAATGGTTCCGTCACAAAGTCGGACACCCTCTGATTATTTTCAAATTAATTATAAAGTTTTTGTTCATATCCCGAGGATAAGTCATGAATTTTTAAAGTGATACTAGGATACCTTTGGTATAAACTTAAGTTTTGGGTGAGAATTTCTTACAAAGTGGTGATAATCTATTGTTTGGTCAGAGTTGGTGTTTAAGTCAAATTTCTAAAGTGGTGCCAGGGTATTGTTACATAATGACTATGTATAGGGATAATAGAATAGAGATTGAAATAGACGTGGATTTACGATTATTTCAGAAATATTACAAGGTAGAGTCTTCGTACGGTAGGAAGGTAGTGGATACACTTAGGTTACATCCATCGTACTTAAGGTAAAGTATAAAAGAAATTACAACTTAGAAGGTTTTAAACTAGGGTTTACTTATCCACAATAGGAATTTATCTTCTGCTTAAACATAGGTGTCATCCTTTGGCGTTGTTAAGGTTTTAAAGAGTTTCCATTTTCTTTCACTGGTCTTCTTGTCCTAAGTGATATTCTGGGTTGGGCATTGATTCTTGCAGTGTCTCGCTTAACTTTTGGTCTAAAATCCTTGGGTAATGGTAATAGTAGGTTCAGTCACCTTTTTCTATATTCTTAAAGTGAGTTGGTCTAAAATTCGTGAAACTTTCATGGGTATGTTTATAAGATGCAGTCGTTTTCTTTTCTGCTATTGCTATTTTGTTGCTACTCGGACAAGCTACTATAGTTACCTCGAGTATCACAGCAACGATATTGGTTACTAACTTTTGGATAGCTTTAAGAGTCAAGGTTGTGGTTGGTGCTAGTGGAGTATTTGTAATGCTTATGCTGGCCATATTCTATCAATATCCTAAGAAAACGGATTTAAATCCACCTAATGGCCATGTCAGAATAATTTGAGTAACAAGGTATTTGTATACTAGTCTTAATAATGTGGTCACAATGTGAAACTTTAACCAGTTGTGAACCCTAAATCACGATGTGTCTGGGTAATGTCGTAGATAATTGCTTAATTCTTGGTATGGGATTGCTAGGGAACAAACTGTTTCATCTACAAAAGCCGAAGTTCAGAAATTTTCTCTTCATTCATCAAGTTTTCTTCCGAAACTTTGTCTTAAAGAATTCTATGGTCATAGCCTAGTCAGGGCTGGTATGAGGAATCGTAACAATCGTAGGTAACATTGTAGTAAGTCTGGGTATAATTACTGTAAACATCATAACATTAATAACTTGATCGATTGTTTTACAAAGCCAACGATACAAGGTCTTTTATTAATGTTCCATGCAGCAGGTTAATAAATCTCTGTTTTTCTCATTGTAAGGATTGCCATGTGGGGGTGTTTCTTAATATCTCTGACTGAAACCTTATCAGTCCGTCCTAGAAGTCCATCTTGTCGGACAAAAGTTCAGGTAGGGTGTCGTTGGTTGTGAGTAGTGTTTTGTCAATGATGTTAATAGGAGTGTATCGATATGTTCTTTATGACGCTCCAGTCGCGTCATGTTGGTGGGAGGAGTAGGTGTGTGGGTAACTGTTGTCCTAAAGTTCTATCCAGTCTTGAGGATTCGGGCTGAAAGAGTGAAAGCAGGTGGAAATAGTAATTACGAGAAAGACCTGAGAGGGTAACTTCTCTCTAGGAGTCAGCTTCCGTTGGTGAGGTGTAAACAGGTAAGTTTGGGTGAGTAGTCTTAACGAGTAGTCGGGTCCAACCGACGATGGAGGGAATGATGATAATAGTGGTGGTAAGGTATGGTGACGTTATTCTGATCATGTCTAGGGGTGAAGTAGGGAAGTAAGGTAGAAATAGTAGTAAAATCAATACTAAATGTAGGTGTACTTTCTTAATAGGTTCATTGAGGTAGCTTCCAAATGTTGTCATAAAAAGTTCGGGCTCATAATGTGCTAAAATCCTAACTTTTCTGTGCCGGGCTACCGGGGCAGGTGGAAGTGGCGGTGTAGGTAATGGAGAAATTTGCTTAACATCTTTCCAAATTGTTCCTTGGTGTGAATTCTGTCTAACCTCTAATGTTGTCGGACAACCAATCAACTCTTCATCTGAATAAGATTCAGCAGTTCCTCTAAGTTTCTGACGTAAGGGTGAGTGAATTGGTGATAATGAGAGTGGTATGTGAGTAAGTTCCGTATTAGGATGGGGTTGAGTTATTAGTACATAGAGATGTCCAGCATCCGTAGTGATAGGATAACAAGATGATGTATGAGTAGTACGAAGGGTAGTTTTGGTAATATTAACAGGTTTGTAAGACATAGTACTGTAGTAACCGAAAATAATAATTATAATTAATTCGTACGTTAAGAGCGTAACGGTAAGTGTGGGATAATACAGTGTGTAACGCGCGAAGAGTAATTATCAAGCATGTAAAGATTAGTGCAAAATAATCTTAATAGGTAATGCATTGAGCACGGCAGTCTGCAGACACGGAGGGCGAAAAATGGTATGGTGTAAAATCATTCATTTTGAAAGTGTGGTTATAGTTCAATGTTTTAAAACATTTGATTCTCTATAACCATAGGCTCTGATACCAAACTGTAACACCCCCAAATTTGGTTTGTGGCAGCGGAAAAGTAATTAGGGTATTACGGTGAGGATCGAAGTTAAAATTCCAGAAAAAACGGCCCGGAAGGGGCGTTTTGAAAGTTATATGTCATTCAAAATAATAGCTTTGATACAAAAGTGAATTATTTGATTTGAAAATCCCATAAAAGAATGTGATTGTTACACCCCGTGCCCGCTTATACTAAAAACTTTGACTTTTACGCGGGAAAAACTTGAATTAAAACAGACATCTGCTTACTCTTTTAACCACTGACAAAAATCTATAAACTTTCAGACCTTGAGACTATTTTTAAATGAAAGTAGACTCAAATAGCTTCAAAACGATAGGTCATACGACCCATTTCGACTTACGGATTAAAAGATATGATTTTTCGAAAACTGCCCAACAAACTGTGACGCCGTCAAGAAAATGGTGACGCCGTCAAACCTTGACGGGCCAGAAGATTTTTGGACGATTAAAAGGGGACGCCGTCAAGAAGGCCATCAAGAACAAATCTGCAGTTTTCACCACTAAAAACCCATTTTGACCCATTTCATGACATCAAACTACTTATACCACTTCCGTTTTACACCAAACTTGACCAACTTCATTTATTTAACATAACAAGCACGTTCCAACAATACTTGACCCGATTACAACCCAAAATGGGTACAAACACACTTAAATCCAAACGCCCCTTAAACATTTACTAAAAACACTTGAAGCACACTTGACACATCGTTAGACCACCAAACCATTACACGACTTTGACACACATTATAGGACTCATAAAAGAGACTCTCGGGGGTACAACATTGACTCGAGCTCGGTATTCTACCTAGCTCCTATGCTTATTATCTCCCAAATCCGCTTCCAAATCCCTATGCTATAATCCAAGCCAAGTTATCCTCATCGCCATTAACCTACAAAACGTTGACAACTAAAAGAATAAGCTTACGCTTAGTAAGTAAAACGATAATCACATAACATCATATTTCAATCAAACACATAATCATCACATATCTCCAAACACTTACTTAGCTACTCCACTCTCTAATTTTTGCATAATCACCTAACATCAACTTACCATCACAACCAAATTCACCACTTAGATCCTATTCATCCTAGCATATAAGCATATATCCAACCTCTTATCACTAATCACAAACATACGTAACACATACATGTTAGACATCCATATAATACATGCCATCATCATTTTACTTACCTTGGTCCAAGCTAAACAACATCAAGAACATCATCAACAATACAATCTTCCATCATCATCATCATCCTTCATAACTAATCAAGACCTAATAACATAATAATCAAATACATAAACAAGGGTTAACAAAACCCATTAAACAAAATCAACTTTCTTACCAAATCATCATATGATCACACCTAGATCATATGATGATATCCCACTTTCCTACTCATCTACAACTTCACTAAAACAAGATAATAGATTACTTACTTGCATAAGATCTTAACTAAGGAAGGCCATGGACATAAGATCTTCATCTTCTTCATTCTTGATCAATAACTAGTTTTTCCCTCTCTTTTTCCTTCTCTCTAAAAACCGGCCTCTCACTTCTCCCTCAATAATTCATGAAATCTCTAGAATAAGCTAGTTAATACTAGTTAGGTGGATCTTTGGGCTTTTGGCAAGAATGGTCCCTCAAGTCTCTTTTATCCTATTTTAGCCACAACTAACTTATAACACATAATTAACACTTGACAACTTAGGCCCTTCTAGTTTATACATCATATTTAACATAACCCCTTTAGTCATATATTGACTATCGGGTTTGACTAAACCTTACATTCATTGACTAGCCCATCACAAAAGACCTTGGTCCACTTTCATCTAGGGTGGGGTCCCAATACCTGGGAAACGGGTCTAACAATTCTACCCTCTTATTCAGATTTCGTCCCCGAAATCTGTTATTCTTTTCTAGCCTACACTTAATCACATAACTCATCTCATTCCTAACACCTTAATCCCTAGTTTACTTAGTTCAACGACTTAAGTAACCTCACAACTCTATGCATACTATAACGCATCACATGCCCTAATCCACATTATCCCCGCTTACTTTTATACCACACAACTCTCGCTTAGATTTTACATAATACAAGACTTACTTATTATTGCTAATCATCATTCTAATCCGCCCTATTACCGCACATCATCACTTTACTCGCTGATGAGGCGAAAAGTGTACCGCTTTTAAGGGGTCATTTAAGCCCGAAATCGTATTTATTTGATCAAATATTGCCCTAAATCGTTCCTTTTGTCATTTTAGGTACTTTTGAGGAGAAATCTGGAAAAGGAGGCATTTTGGACGTTTTTGGAGCACTAAAGTGAAGAAAACGGAAAAGTCTCAAGAATCGGCTAAAAGTTACTCTTGACGGCGTCACAATTAACATGGGACGGCGTCATGCCTTGGCAAGAAAAGTTGGATGTGAAATTTACTCATGACGGGCCAGTGAGTTTGCATAAGAATTCTGACGGCGTCACGCTTTAACTAAATCAAGGGCGTCACGGCTTAAATCATAAGGGGACGGCGTCACGTTCAGGATCCGACGGCGTCAAGCCTTGATAAGCCAGAATGGATTTTTGAAGAGCTAAAGAGGGACGGCGTCAAGATGGTCATCCGGGAACCCTAAAAGCGGCGAGGTGACGGCGTCACAATGCATAAGGTGACGCCGTCAGATGTCAAAGTCTATATATAGTTTTCTAATTTTTTGTCATTAAGGAGAGCTTAGTGTGTGGAATTTTGGGATAAAACCCTAAGACGATTTTAGCTACTTTTTCAGGGCTTCTTGCCTTGAGATCTTCCATGTTTCATTGAAAGATAAGTTATCAATTAATCATTCAATATGTCTATGTGTTGTTTGATTCTATCTTATGCTTGTCTTTTGTTTAACATGTTAGGCTAAATTTATCTTGTGTTTGCTTAGATCTAATGAAACCTAGCTATTGATTATTGGTTGTTAGTGTGTTATTAGTTGTATTGGATGATTGTTTATCTATGTTAGGCTTAAGAAAACTGGCTAACTTCCTATTCGGTAACTTGCTTGAACGTCTTAAGAAACATGAACCAAACGCGTACTAAAGGTTTTTATGGTTGTATTTAATGCACAAGCGAATTCTAGTGATCCCATGTTAGGAGCTTCCTAGCCGGCTCGACATAGGAGTGAAGTAGGAGCTTGTAGAGTTTGGGGAAGTAAGTACGCCACCCCACGAATGGTATTAAGGAATACACCCGTCATCCACGCGACTAATACACACTAATTAACCGGTAAAAGATAGTTAGGGAGTAAGGAAATCTAAGTAAACACATTTCTCTACACATAAGTTTCTCACCACTTTTCATTTTTGTTATTTTATTTTATTTGCATTTGTAGTAATTTGGGTTAGTTGACTAGCAACTAATTCCGCCCACTCCTTCAAAACCCGAGATTTTACTTGCTTTCATAAAATTATAAAAACATAAAAAGAATCTTCCTCAACCCTTAGACCTAATTAGAGTAGCCTTTCACACCTAACGAACACTATTCCCTGTGGAGAACGATCAATCCCCCGTACTTACCACTACACTATACTACATCGGTCAGGTACACTGCCTGGTGGGGTTGTAAGCCTCTTGAGATCCCTCGAGAGGTAAAACCTGTTGTAAGGTTGCAAAACCCACGCATCAAGTTTTTGGCGCCGCTGCCGGGGAATAGTTATTGTTTAGGTTGAATTTTTATTTCTATTAGGTCTACTCACTAGATTCCTTTCTAGTGAGATTTTTATTTTATTTTTCTAGGTTTTCTTTAGTCTATCTATTTTCTTCGTGTCTTTGTTCGTAACCATTACCGTCCGACATCATGGAAGATGGTAATATCCTTAACCCACACAACCCACCACCACAACAACCACCACCACCTCCTAGAGCCCGTACTTTAGGAGAGTATTCCCGTCCTAGCCACCACGGCTATCGAAACACCATTGAGCTCACTCAAGGAGCCAATATCACACCCTTGCGATCCGACACCATCCGGTTGGTGCAAAGCGGATGCGCATTCCATGGACTTCGTTCTGAAGATCCTAATCAACATCTCAAGGACTTTCTTAAAATCGTTGATTCTATAGACCTTGATGTTGCCACTCGAGAGACGACCCGATTGCGTCTCTTCCAATTCTCTTTGCGGGACCAAGCTAGTCAGTGGCTAGAACGTCAACCCGCAGGATCCATCACCTCTTGGGATGATCTCACCACTCGTTTCCTTGCTCAGTTTTTCCCACCGGGAAGAACTACCAAGCTAAGGAATGATATCTTGATGTTCCAACAACGTCAAGGCGAAACTCTCTACGAGGCATGGACTCGATTCAAGGACTTACTCCAAAAAGTCCCTCACCATGGCATAGAACTTTGGCTCCAAGTCCAAATCTTCTATGACCATATCAATCTCTCCACGAGGCAAACCATTGACCAATCGGCCGGTGGCAAGCTACGTGATCTAAGTGCGGAACAATCATGGGCTCTCCTAGAGGATCTTGCTCTTTATGACAACGAAAGTTGGAGTGATCCCCGTGATTTGAATAAAACGGTCAAGGCAATATCTTTGCCTTTGAACAATTCAAGCACTTCCGACCGTAGGATCGTAGAACTTGAAGACCAAGTCAAGTTTCTCATGAAATCCTACGAGGCTCCTAAACCTTCAAGCCAAGTGAACAAAATCACTTCTTCATGTGAATTATGTAGTGGTCCCCACGACACTCGTGATTGCATGGAACTCCCCGAACAAGCTTTTGTGGACTACGCATCATCGCGTACCGACGGAGCGGGAGACAAGTGGTACACTTTCAAGCCCGAGCCAAACCCTTATGGTGATTCATATAACCCCTCATGGAAAAATCACCCGAACCTTAGGTGGAAACAAAACCAAAACACACAACAACCCAATTCTTCCAACCCACCTACTCGTTTCCAATCAAGCGGTTCCAACTCGAACCGTACTTTCAACAACAATCCTTCCGGCAATGGTAGTACCAATAACTTTGAAGGATTGATGTCTCAATTTATGGCATCTCAAGAAGCTCGTTTAGCCAAGTTTGAAGCCGATTTCAAACAAAAACAAAGCGAGATGACCGACAAGATTGACACCTTGTTGAAAGCCCTCAATGACCGAGAAATGGGAGCACTCCCTAGCAACACGGTCAAGAACCCGAAACTAAACGTCAACGCTATTTCATCGGTTTCGTCCCCTAGTTCTTGTCCACAATATTATTCGGTCAATTCCATGAGCACGTGTTTCAAACAAACCCAAATCATTCCAAGTGACCAAGAAGTTATGACATCCAAATTGGTCAACAACATAGTTGAAACACCTCCCACTCAAAACCTTGACGATGAATTCAAGGAGCTCCACCTTGAAAGTCCGGTTGTTGATGAGAAGAAGCTCAAGTTAGGCGAAAAAGGGACCGCCTTTGTTCAAAACAAGCTACCTAAGAAGTTAGATGATCCGGGCTTATTTGTTCTACCTTGCAAGATCGGTAATTCGGAGGCTTATGATACATTAGCCGATCTTGGTTCAAGCCTTAACCTACTTCCGTTACCTCTCTACACCTCTCTAAAACTTGGAAAACTTGAAGAAACCGAGGTGATAATAGGCTTAGCGGATGGAAGTGTTGCTTACCCGGTTGGAGTAGTTAAGGACGTGTTAGTACACATTGGAAAGCTAACCATTTTAGCCGATTTCCACGTCCTTGATATGGTTAGCGACCCTACATGCCCCTTGTTGATAGGTAGAGGATTTTTAGCGACCGCTAGTGCTATGATTGATTGTAAGGAATCTAAGATAGCGGTAGGAGAAGGAGATACTTGGTCAGTCTATGATGTTAAGAAACATGCCTATGATACTAGTGAGGAACCAACACCACATTGGCTAGAATCAAATAGGAGACCATCTAGATATGGACCTTGGATCGATAGAGACTTCATAGGACCCCAACGCCCATTTTACCTAGAAGAGGATTTTGTTAACCGAACGCATTCGGTAGAGCAACTCTTGGCTAGGGACACCGAATTAGATCCATTTGAAGACCCTCTAGTTTTTAGAAGGATGATTGATTTCCTAGGAGTTTTGCCAATTAACCTAGGAATGAATAAGTGGATTTGTGAGGAAGATGATCATAAGTGGAATTGGGATAAACCACCCAATGATGGAGATGGGTCATGGCATATCAAGATGACATTGTATGACCCGGATGGAGAGAAGTTTGAAAAGACATATCGTACTAAGCGAACCAATAGGAAACTTCAATCCAAGCTTAACCCTAAAGACGTCCTTGATGACGAGCTTACTTACATAGGGTAGCGTGACTTTGAGTCTAGCTACAAGACTCGTTAATAAAGAAAAGCGCTTCTTGGGAGGCAACCCAAGCTTTATTTATTTGTTTTATTTGTTTTGTGTGTTTATTTATTTGTTTGTTTGATTTTATTTGTTTCCGTATGTGTGTTTAATTTTTATTCTTATTGATTCATGTTCAAAAGTAATTTGTGAAAATACTTTATGTTGTTTTTAACTTCGTCTTAACTACATATAAAGGTATTTTGCAAAAGATAAGTGTAAGGGAAATCTAAATCGGTTTATTAGAACACAAATTAACATGAATCATAATAATAATAAATTAACATACATATTCATATTTGTTTGAGTCAAATGCTTGTATCGAGTCATAATGATGTTTTGCAGGATTTCCAGGAAGTAAGTTAAAGGTTTTTCCAGAAATTTTCCGGAAACTTAAAACGAAAATTTTTGTCAGGTCATTTCTGACGGCGTCAGGGGTTATAACCTGACGGCGTCAGATTTAATTTCCAGAAATTTTTGAAAATTTTGTTTTCATAAAAAGTTTTTATTAAAATCTCCAACTTATAATCTCCAGGAATCTGCAAAGTTATCATTCCACAAGCATTATATCCTTATATATAGATTTTATCCCGCCGATGTTATGCAGGTTTTCGTGTTTGTTTTCTCAGGTTCAACAGGTTATTTTGGACAAGGAAATGTTTTGAATCAAGCTTATGGCGATGCATTAGTCATGGAGCTTCAACATTCTCTTTGGAGGAAGATTTAACCGTGTAATTTCATTATCCAACGAGCGAATCAGGGGAGTATTTGATTTCATTCTTTTACTTTATGCTTTTACATCTTATTATTTGAACATTGGGGACAATGTTCATCTTAAGTGTAAGGGGAGGGTAAAAGTACGATTTTTGAGAATACAATTGCGCTTGATTTTTGTTTGTTTGATGGTAGATGTGTAATAAAACTGAGAGAAATACTTGTTAAGGTAATTTTAGTGCCAAATTTAAAATTTTTTACAACATATAGGAGTGAAACTTTGATCCTAATAAGCGTCTCATGGATAGGAGTTATATGACTAGCACAAAAACCGTACCACTAAAAAATTTTCCACCCCCAAATATGTGAGGTTCGCCCCTAGAATTGGTAGGAAAAGCATTTATGCTATGATGTGTGTACCGGTAGCACTTAGATTCTAGAACTTGCGTTAGGACCATTCCGAGGCCACAAGTGAGACTACATTCGTGTAGTTAGATTTACTACATGATAAGAGGCATTAGGATTAACCCATTGTTTTACACCTGTGTTTTTGTTATAATTACTTTGGCTACATTGGTCAAGTAATTCTCCCACACCCTTTGCGTTGTACTCATTTTTAGTACACGATACCCCTAGTACACCCCTCAGAGCCTATCTTTTCGTTTCAACCTTTAAGCATTTTACTTAAAGGAAGAATTTGTTACACCCCACTTAAATGTACACCCAAATCGCCTTAGCCTACCTTGTATGCACTCATCTTTAGTGCATTATTGTTACAACATTTGTTTAAACCCAAGTTAATTATCTAGTTGATTACATGGTTGCTAAGTCGAGTCATATCCTTGTACATATTGTTTTGGGACGATTGGGACTCATGGGTAAAGTACTAGTGTAATGGAGTAATGGGGAAGAACATCATTTATTACCCCCATATGTGCTAAATATTTTAAAAGTACTCCAAGTTTTTCAATTATCTTAATTCGAGTCATTAGAATAGTTATTTGTAAAGTTATGTAAAAGTTCAAGTGTAAGGGGATGCAACGCCCCTATGATGTATTATTTTGGATGGTAGGGTAAAAGTGTATGCAAAAAAAAAAAAAAAAAAAAAAAAAAAAAAATCGAAAAAATCAAGAAAAATACAAAAAAATGAGAAAAAGAAAAATAGAAAAAACATACGGACTACCATCCCGTTTTATTTTATGTTTATTTTATGTTTATGTTATTTTGTTTCTAGCTTAAGATCGAGTCTAGTCTTGGCTTAGCAACATTGTATAGTACATGTAATTGATCAAGATCTTTAACTCGCCACCAGTAAAATATCCCGTATCCAACAAAACCGTGTTTTCCTTTTCCCTACACCTAACGTTATAACCCATTTAAAAGCCCTCTTTGATAGTTTATCTTAGGTGCTTACGCCTAGTGGAGGAGGTTTTCGATCCTTTCCCAAGCCTATGGTAATCTATTTGCTATGACAGGTAGTGAGAGATATTTTCCGTTTTCATTTATGAGATTTATTTTGATGACACTTGAGAGATGTGAGTATCTAAACACTACTTGTGAGGTGCTAGTATGTAATCTCCGTGCTTATTATGATTGAAGTGGAACGAATATTTGTTGTAATTACTTTTATGTTTGCATTAAATGACCCCTAACTTGTATTTTGATTAGAATAAAAGCGCATTTGCTTGAGGACAAGCAAATCTCAAGTGTAAGGGTATTTGATGAGGCGAAAAGTGTACCGCTTTTAAGGGGTCATTTAAGCCCGAAATCGTATTTATTTGATCAAATATTGCCCTAAATCGTTCCTTTTGTCATTTTAGGTACTTTTGAGGAGAAATCTGGAAAAGGAGGCATTTTGGACGTTTTTGGAGCACTAAAGTGAAGAAAACGGCAAAGTCTCAAGAATCGGCTAAAAGTTACTCTTGACGGCGTCACAATTAACATGGGACGGCGTCATGCCTTGGCAAGAAAAGTTGGATGTGAAATTTACTCATGACGGGCCAGTGAGTTTGCATAAGAATTCTGACGGCGTCACGCTTTAACTAAATCAAGGGCGTCACGGCTTAAATCATAAGGGGACGGCGTCACGTTCAGGATCCGACGGCGTCAAGCCTTGATAAGCCAGAATGGATTTTTGAAGAGCTAAAGAGGGACGGCGTCAAGATGGTCATCCGGGAACCCTAAAAGCGGCGAGGTGACGGCGTCACAATGCATAAGGTGACGCCGTCAGATGTCAAAGTCTATATATAGTTTTCTAATTTTTTGTCATTAAGGAGAGCTTAGTGTGTGGAATTTTGGGATAAAACCCTAAGACGATTTTAGCTACTTTTTCAGGGCTTCTTGCCTTGAGATCTTCCATGTTTCATTGAAAGATAAGTTATCAATTAATCATTCAATATGTCTATGTGTTGTTTGATTCTATCTTATGCTTGTCTTTTGTTTAACATGTTAGGCTAAATTTATCTTGTGTTTGCTTAGATCTAATGAAACCTAGCTATTGATTATTGGTTGTTAGTGTGTTATTAGTTGTATTGGATGATTGTTTATCTATGTTAGGCTTAAGAAAACTGGCTAACTTCCTATTCGGTAACTTGCTTGAACGTCTTAAGAAACATGAACCAAACGCGTACTAAAGGTTTTTATGGTTGTATTTAATGCACAAGCGAATTCTAGTGATCCCATGTTAGGAGCTTCCTAGCCGGCTCGACATAGGAGTGAAGTAGGAGCTTGTAGAGTTTGGGGAAGTAAGTACGCCACCCCACGAATGGTATTAAGGAATACACCCGTCATCCACGCGACTAATACACACTAATTAACCGGTAAAAGATAGTTAGGGAGTAAGGAAATCTAAGTAAACACATTTCTCTACACATAAGTTTCTCACCACTTTTCATTTTTGTTATTTTATTTTATTTGCATTTGTAGTAATTTGGGTTAGTTGACTAGCAACTAATTCCGCCCACTCCTTCAAAACCCGAGATTTTACTTGCTTTCATAAAATTATAAAAACATAAAAAGAATCTTCCTCAACCCTTAGACCTAATTAGAGTAGCCTTTCACACCTAACGAACACTATTCCCTGTGGAGAACGATCAATCCCCCGTACTTACCACTACACTATACTACATCGGTCAGGTACACTGCCTGGTGGGGTTGTAAGCCTCTTGAGATCCCTCGAGAGGTAAAACCTGTTGTAAGGTTGCAAAACCCACGCATCACTCGCTTTATCCTCTACCCTCATTCTTTGACTACTTAATACTCAAGAAACTCGTGCTGTTTGACTTTACATAATCACACTCGACTAATACGTTCACATTCCATTACTTTCATTCATCATATTTTGCACAATGCCGCAAAGCACATTATATCCTCATTACAATTTCTCCCTCCCATCAAGGTTCTCCTAAGTCTCAACTAAACGCCATGGTCTAATTCTAACCCTCCTATCTTAGTCCTTAAAATTTCTACGAATTCTAAACTCTCGCTTTCTACTTCTCTAACCCTACTCGTGCCGTGTCGGCAACACATAGCCCACTCGTTTATAATTCCTCATTTACATGGAGAGGCGTCCCAATCGATGTAAATCAAGAAATATAAACTAGTGGTTATGTACTCCCGACATAACACCACTACTCCTATTTCCAATTTTTAACTTTTATTATTTCATCATTTTCTTTTTATATTTCATTTGATATTTAAATTATTCTATTTTCTAGCTTGGATCCGCTTTACTTTAACATTTTCCCCGAAAGGACTTTCACACATGCCAAGGATGTAGGCAATCATTGCCTGTGAAGGCAATGCATTTTTATCCCAAAAGATCTTTAACATTCATCCTGAAGGATTCCTTAACATTCCTTTACTTGGTCATCCCGATGGATACCACATTTAACATTCATCCTGAAGGATCATTACATTCATCACTTTACCACTTTCACATTTTAACATCGGATCCAAGCCATAAGCACCACAAACACACATTATTACATTCGTTTATTATAGTAATTACCGCTAATCGCCTTAGTAGTAATATGATAATTTTAGAACAACGCCTTTATCTCATACACACTCCTTACAGTTTTAACCCGCCTTAGTTATTTTCACATCTTTACTTTACCTCTTGCATTCTTAGCCTTCGTTAATCATTTTCACATTCTTACTTCACATTTTAGTCCACTCGACTGATTTACATCTAGACTTCTCACATTTTACCAACTGTAACTCATGCATTCATTATAGTGATTACAGCGCCGTAATATGATAATTTCAAGACAACGTCTTTGTTCTCACACATACTCCTCTCATTCTTTCTTACGTTTTTAATCCATCACATTTTTATTTCCATATCTTATCTCTCTTCTTTTAGTCTCACTCGCTTCCTTTACATGTAGATCTTACATAGATCGTCAATTATAACACGCTCATTATTTATTAATGATTACAGTTAATCGCCTTAGCTGTAATATAATTATTTCATGACAACACCTTAGCTTCACACATATTCATCTCATTTTAGCTATTATTACTTAGGAAGTTTCGTTTTATTTCACTATTTACTCAACTCCTATGCCTTTTTCTCATTTTGAATCTTTACTAAATTCATCACGGACTTATTATGTATACGTTTATGTCATTTATTCACCACACTATGTTATAACACACATTCACATTACCACACGTTCATAATCATGCTCCTAATATCTTGACTCTCCACTAACCCCTCTCTAATACCTCATTAATGATCATCACACTAAGTATAACTACTCATAAGACCATGCCTTGATCATCCCTATCACACAAGTTACGCACTTTCATTATTAGTCACATTTCTTACAACCACCACACAACTTACTACACCTATTCGCCCTCGCTAACTACCAAAGCACACAATTACATAATCATATAATAATTACCGAGACAGCCCGAGGTGCACGGTAATCCTATCACTCACACGTCAAGTCTCCCACAACATAAATCACACAAGACACATCCCTAAGTCCCCATCATACTACCCATATAACAATCACATCATTCGTTTCAAACTCTACATCCACATCCTATAACTCACAAACTATTAGCCCGCCTATCTCAAACTTAACTTAACGCGTCTACGAGTGGTTTAAGTCTAGGCAACCTAAAGGAAACCTAATTCACTTAAACCGAGGCTTTGATACCAAGTTGTTACACCCCGTGCCCGCTTATACTAAAAACTTTGACTTTTACGCGGAAAAACTTGAATTAAAACAGACATCTGCTTACTCTTTTAACCACTGACAAAAATCTATAAACTTTCAGACCTTGAGACTATTTTTAAATGAAAGTAGACTCAAATAGCTTCAAAACGATAGGTCATACGACCCATTTCGACATACGGATTAAAAGATATGATTTTTCGAAAACTGCCCAACAAACTGTGACGCCGTCAAGAAAATGGTGACGCCGTCAAACCTTGACGGACCAGAAGATTTTTGGACGATTAAAAGGGGACGCCGTCAAGAAGGCCATCAAGAAAAAATCTGCAGTTTTCACCACTAAAAACCCATTTTGACCCATTTCATGACATCAAACTACTTATACCACTTCCGTTTTACACCAAACTTGACCAACTTCATTTATTTAACATAACAAGCACGTTCCAACAATACTTGACCCGATTACAACCCAAAATGGGTACAAACACACTTAAATCCAAACGCCCCTTAAACATTTACTAAAAACACTTGAAGCACACTTGACACATCGTTAGACCACCAAACCATTACACGACTTTGACACACATTATAGGACTCATAAAAGAGACTCTCGGGGGTACAACATTGACTCGAGCTCGGTATTCTACCTAGCTCCTATGCTTATTATCTCCCAAATCCGCTTCCAAATCCCTATGCTATAATCCAAGCCAAGTTATCCTCATCGCCATTAACCTACAAAACGTTGACAACTAAAAGAATAAGCTTACGCTTAGTAAGTAAAACGATAATCACATAACATCATATTTCAATCAAACACATAATCATCACATATCTCCAAACACTTACTTAGCTACTCCACTCTCTAATTTTTGCATAATCACCTAACATCAACTTACCATCACAACCAAATTCACCACTTAGATCCTATTCATCCTAGCATATAAGCATATATCCAACCTCTTATCACTAATCACAAACATACATAACACATACATGTTAGACATCCATATAATACATGCCATCATCATTTTACTTACCTTGGTCCAAGCTAAACAACATCAAGAACATCATCAACAATACAATCTTCCATCATCATCATCATCCTTCATAACTAATCAAGACCTAATAACATAATAATCAAATACATAAACAAGGGTTAACAAAACCCATTAAACAAAATCATCTTTCTTACCAAATCATCATATGATCACACCTAGATCATATGATGATATCCCACTTTCCTACTCATCTACAACTTCACTAAAACAAGATAATAGATTACTTACTTGCATAAGATCTTAACTAAGGAAGGCCATGGACATAAGATCTTCATCTTCTTCATCCTTGATCAATAACTAGTTTTTCCCTCTCTTTTTCCTTCTCTCTAAAAACCGGCCTCTCACTTCACCCTCAATAATTCATGAAATCTCTAGAATAAGCTAGTTAATACTAGTTAGGTGGATCTTTGGGCTTTTGGCAAGAATGGTCCCTCAAGTCTCTTTTATCCTATTTTAGCCACAACTAACTTATAACACATAATTAACACTTGACAACTTAGGCCCTTCTAGTTTATACATCATATTTAACATAACCCCTTTAGTCATATATTGACTATCGGGTTTGACTAAACCTTACATTCATTGACTAGCCCATCACAAAAGACCTTGGTCCACTTTCATCTAGGGTGGGGTCCCAATACCTGGGAAACGGGTCTAACAGTGATGATTTGGAAGGAATGACATATTTGATTTTACACCATTTAAGTTATCAGAGTAAAAGATGCCCGCTCCATGTCTTGTCCTGCTCCGTTAATTACCTGAGATAAACATGCTTAAAACGTCAACACAATGGTTGGTGAGTTCGTGGAGGTTGATAGAAAAGAACTTTCTTTCAATAAATTTAAGAGGTGTACAGTGATTGTCGAAATAAATACTAGTTCTTCATGAAATAAATAACAAGTTGTGTTGTATAAAAATCCACAAGCAATTCATGTATGATTTCCAAAATCATAAGTTTCAAGTTATAGATGCAGATGAGCTACGTTGTTATACGCTCGATATAGACTGTTGAGTCAGCTTTTAAATGTAACGATATACCAAGCATTTTGGGTTGTCTTGTGTAGAATTCTCATTTAAATCACATATGATAACAATTAAAGTTCAAGTACAGGATTCACAATCATAACACATAGTGAAATTAATAATCAAGGGTCTGAAATTTTATCAGTGTAAAGTGGTGGTCTTCTAAATACAGCTGTATCCTAGGATATATATGAAACATTCATATATTCATAAAGTTATATTGCCCTAAGCCTCATGACACGCAAAACGTTAACAATTGGGTGTCCCACCAGGGTTACCTGATGGGTGATTTATGGCCCTCAGTGAATAGGTGACTTGCCAATTCCTATTTTTCTCAAATATAGTGCACCACGACTAATACAACTAACCATGAGGCATTCCGTCAAAGTATTAGTGGGGTAGGTCGTCAGCCTCTAACAGGTTTCGAAGCTGTTCACTATATTCGCGCTCACCGCAGTGATTAATGGCTCATGATCGAGGGACTTTATGGCAATAAAGTGTGCTTAGGCAATATAGGTCTCAAGGTTCATAAAATACACGTATTCTGATTTTGGCAATTATTTCCAGTGGAATATAGAAATATTATAATAAGTAACAGTTCATTCATTTGTCACATGAATGCATACAGTAAGCCTCAGTATCATGTTACATCAAGTAGTTCAGAGATGTTATGTTTCAAGTTCCGTGTTTAAGCTAAACAGACAATTTGCACATATATTGAGCATGTATTCCTTTCAAGTATAATTCAAATAGATAAAGCATAGTTGATAATTTCGAGTAAATCATAAGATATTTCAAGTAGTATAAAACAGTTAAAGCATGTATCTCCCCCAAAAGAGTTATTAAAAACAAGTGTGAAAAGTAGGGGCCACGACTCACCTTAGCCACAGCAAAGCAAAGATCACACTGACACGACTGGCATCTAGAGCAGATCACAACGGTCTCATATAGCATGACGGTACACAACCTAATACGTATACAGTTATCTCAAAACACGTCTAGCACAATAATAAAGTCTATAAAAGATAAAGTGTCATAGTTTTTCGTGGATTATTCAGTTTTCCAAAACTTATCAAAAGCTTAGTTTAAATATTTCATGCGGTGTGGTAAGATAACCTAGACTCGACGTACAACTTACGCCAAAAAGAATAGACATCAACTAAACTCAAGAGGATACTGACGAGAACTCAAACCAAGGAGGACAACTTAGAAGCTAAAGACAAATAAACATCTCAAATGAAATAATTAGTTTGTATGTTTCGGCCTTTACCCCGTTATCCCAAATAACTTGTATAAAACATAATTGTTTTACAATAAAAATATGCTTAACTAATAAAACTAGCTTTTCCCGAGTCGTCGAGACTTGGATTAACCAAAACTAAAATTACAATATTTAATAAGTTTGTGTCTTGCTATTATTCTTGTAAATATTAGTTTTAGTTTTATTGAAGATTTTGTGTCCGTTTTGTGTCTCAAAATATTCACTAAGTCCAATGTCTAATGTAGCAAGTCTGATAGCGTTCCACATTTGTCCAATGTCCAAGTACAATATTCAAAGTCCGTATTCAAATCAATGTCGCAATGTCCACGTTATTATTATTATTCGTTAGGTTTCCCGTTTCAAAATGTTACTGCCGAAACCGTATCAATGTGACACTAACAAATTATAACTAGACCAACTCATTTTATTTTATACTTGTGGGCTAGTGAGCCCATATAAACCAAACGCACTAGTTTTTGGGCTTCGGCCCAAAATAAATCAAACGACAAAGTACTCTTTTTAAATTGAGTGGGCTTCGGCCCGTTAAATCTAAACAAACGCACCCTTGTTTTCTGTTTCTTCACCGAAGTAAACAAGCAAACATAGCATTCTTGTGGTTGAGTCATTGAACCGAGGCCATCAAAGACCAGAAGACTCGTAAACTTTCAATTGAATATTGATTACTTTCACATTCGTTTTTATCTATCCAATTTATGATTACTACATAGTTGTTAGTTACCAAACCATTAGCACTAATTATACTTAATATTATATCAACTAACTACACTTTTACATGAATAAATGTATCATGAAATAGCGTGATCTATAACACTTCCATACGAAATCCGACTCGTTTCCAGCTCGACTCAAAACAAACAAACAAGTTTATTTCTTACCACACAACATCAAAACAATACCATTTTAATTTACACCCGGGTCTAACACGACCCGTTTTCAAACCCGAATTAAACAGCCACCTCTTAAACAATTTGTTACCACTCGAACGAGTTTCAAAACACATTTATATTTAGTTTTTAACTCGCAAATTAATAACTCGGTCTGAATATAGTTTTAAATCCACGAAAACAAAATAATAATAATAATCGGTAATAAAAGAAATATAAAATGGCTTTCGCGATTTTACCATTGACGAGAGAATGACGAGGAGGAAAGTGGCGGCTGTGGAGGCTGGAAGACTCGAACTCAAACGAACTAAACAAATACCCGAAATAAAGTATATATACCATCGATCTATACGTTGTTACCTCCACTTGGGTTGCCGGTAATATGCCGGAAAAATCATTAGTTACCGAAAGAAAAGAAATAGATGAGGGTGGGTTTCTTAGCGCGTGAAGTATATGGGAATGATGAAAATGGTGAGGGGATTAAAATGATGTTGGCGGTGTAATATGGTGAGTGGCTGTGAGATGGTGGGGGTCGGATTTGAGGACCGGAAAGTGAGAGGGAAAGAGATGGAGAGTGAGGTGAGGGAAAGTTAGTATAGGAAGTGTGTGGTAAAGGTTTGGTATAATATAGAGAATTATATAACACATTTTTTAATTAATCATTGGAGTTACTGTGGTTTGGACATCTATGCATAACAATTATTGATGTTACTGTGTGTTCGTGGACAGCTATGCCTAATATACCGACATCCCAAAATATCATAAATATCATAGGAAGATATTTGTAGGTAGGTAAGAGGTTGGGTTGTAGCTTGATTAAATGGGGTTTGTGTAATGAAATATGTCTTGTATAAATAAATGTAGTTAGTGAAATATAAATGTGAGGTTTAGTAGTTTTAACTATAATGTGTAATTTGTGTAACATAAGTTTAGTGTGGATGGAGTTTTGTGAAACACTGAGTTTTCAAGGTACGTGTTGCTATTTAATATATGTTGTCAAAACGTAATGTGATAATAATAAAAGAAAAGTTTAAATTTCCCCGTAAAAATGGGTTTTGTTAATTGGTAACTCGAGGTTATCTTTAATAAATGAGGATTATCATAATGGATTTTCGTGGGATCTTACAGCAGCTACCTTGGTGATTTGAGGCACGGGATTCACATGTGTTGATTGTGATGAGGCAGTACCCAAGATCAGTTGCTTGAGTTCCTCAAACTTCACATCAGATTCCTCCTTCATAGCTTTAATACTCGCATCTAACTTCCCAATACTGTCATCAAACATCTTCTCCAAAGCATCCATGCTTTCTTTTGCTACTCGATGAACTCAACATCCAATTCTGCAACTTTTTTGTTAGTCATGACTTCTGATGAACAGTGATTTCGCGATGAACAGTAATTTTGCGATGAACAGTAATTTTTTTGGGGGGGGGGGGGGGAATTGGTCCATAATCTATAGCTCTGATGCCAATTTGATACGAACCAAACTGATAATTTTATTAATACTAAAAAACAAATAACACAAAGAACAATAGTAGGTTTTTCCAAGTCCTCAGACTGGTTCTATTCCCTCCTCCTTAAAACTGATGACTCCTAACCCTATTTAAACTCGTGTATTCTTGATAAACAAGAAAACATTAATAGATAATTACTTATTATAAGGAAACTAAATAAATAAATAAAACACTAAACTTCCAGCAGCTTTCATAATTAACTCTCAGACCCCTCAACTAGTCTTATAAGTTTGTATCAGTCTATAGGAACCCTGAGGTACCATATTACTCGCAGCTTAATTTGAAGTTCCTAGGGGTCACCAAAATTATTGACGTGATTGAATGTTAGTTCATTGTGCCACGATACACAATCCGGTATTTACTCTAGTGCCACACCATTTATGCATGTATTATCATTTACGCAATACTCTTTAGTATGGTGATCGGAGAGCATGTATATACGAGCATGCAGGACTCACATTTCCATTTCCATCTATAGAGTATAGAATGGCTCATACAAAAGCTATGCATCCATAATGGTATTGTTTATTTTCCGATACCAACGCCGGATATATATTGATGACTTGAACCGGCTAAACCACACGATCCTTTCAGTACAAGTCTGAATCCCCTGGCTTTTAATTATTAGTGTCCTCATATACGGAAATACTGATTCCTATGAAAAATATCACTTGATAAAATGAGCAGCTACTTGACTGTCACTGACCTCAGAGAGTACGGGGTATGTTTAGCAGAATAGCTAAGCTGGAACTGCAAGCTAAAGCTTCTATGATATTTGACGATTGAGTTGGAGTTGGAGCTTATTGTTATTAAATGACATAAACATACGTCAATTCAAGATTTTACGTGTTCATTCATTATATTCTAAAAAGTTATTTAAGTAATTCGGGTTCTACTCTCATTTTCAAAACCTTATTTAGGTTGAGCTTATATAAGTTTAGAGCTCATAAAGCTTTTATTTTAAAAGCTAGCCCCTTTTTAAAAGCTCAAGCTCTTGTAAGCTCTCGTAAGCTTATTGCCAACACACCCATGTGAAATACGAAGTAGCTTATTTATGAAGCTTATTGGCTAATTTCAGTTTCAAACAGAGTAATCCTAAAAGATAAAAGCTCAAGCTCTCATAGCGCTGCCCCTTAGACCACGCAACGGCGCTACCCCCTTGACCCCGCTTCTGTCATGGCGATACCAAGCTAGCCAAAATGACCATGCTACCACACCTCAGACTCATTTTCAGGTTCAACTTGAATACCCTTTTGGGGTTCAAGTAAATTATAAGTACGTAAAATAAGTAATGACACTACTACAATCAACGATAATTTGTGGCACAAAAACCATAGTTTACTACTGGATGACCTACAATTTGAAAAGACGAAATGCAACATTATCTCTATATATTATAGAGCGAAGGCATATTCGCTCCTTGAGCGACGAAACATAAACAAATATTTCTGTTACCCAATAGGAACAAAATTCCTTTCCTTTCGGATCTTACACGGGCCACTTACTACTTTTTCACTAGAAGACAACATAAAACATAACTGTGAATACAAGTTCACTTAAAAGGGAAAAGTTTAAATGCTTACTCGTATTTTGGTTCTTACCAAAGGACAAATCTCTACCATCCATCTAGTTTAATCTAATGGTGGGGATTAACCTAAGATTAAATATGGAAACCTAAGTCCATGTTTATGGGTTTTTTTTTTTTTTTTTTTTTTTTTTTGTCTTTCTTATTATTATTATTATTACTCTTTTTTTTTTCTTTTTTTCTAATTCACCTTTTTTTTTTTGACTTTCTTATTATTATTATTACTCTTTTTTTTTTCTTTTTTTCTAATTCACTTTTTTTTTTTTCTCTAATTCACCTTTTTTTTTTCTAATAATTCACCTTTTTTTAATTCAAGGTTTTTTTTTTCCGCATTCATACGTTTTCATTTTCATACGTTTTCGTCTGTTTTTCTACGTTTTCAAACATTTTCGTCCGTTTATATACGTTTTCGTCCGTTTTCATACGTTTTTGTCCATTTTCGTCCGTTTTTTACTTTTTCATCCATTTTTAGACGTTTTCGTCTGTTTTCAGACGTTTTCGTCTGATTTTGTACGTTTTCGTCCGTTTTCATACGTTTTCGTCCGTTTTCTTACGCTTTCGCCCGTTTACGTTCGTTTTCATACGTTTGCATATGTTTTCTTATGTTTTCATACGTTTTTTGCCGTTTTCGTTCGTTGTAATACGTTTTCATCCGTTTTCTTTCGTTTTCGTCCATTTTTCATACGTTTTCGTCCGTTTTCAGACGTGTTTTTACGCTTTCATACATTTTCGTCTGTTTTCTTACGTTTTCGTCCGTTTTCATCTGATTTCTTACGTTTTTGCCTATTTTCGTCCATTTTCATACGTTTTCATCCGATTTCTTACGTTTTCGTTCGTTTTCAAACGTTTTCGTCCATTTTCATCCGTTTTCTTTCGTTTGCGTCCATTTATCATATGTTTTTGTCCGTTTTCATACGTGTTTGTACGCTTTCATACGTTTTTGTCCGTTTTCATACGAATTCGTCCGTTTTCTTATATTTTCGTCCGTTTTCTTACGTTTTCATCTGTTTTCTTACATTTTTGTATGTTACAAGTGATATTCAGAATATCACTTGTGATTTTCTGAATATTCTGAATATCACTTGTGATTTTCTTATGTTTTCGTCCGTTATCATACGTATTCGTCCGTTTTCTTACGTTTTCTTACGTTTTTATACGTTTTTGAAGAATATCACTTGTGATTTTTTGAATATCACTTGTGATTTTCATGTTACAAAACATTAGTTAAAAATCACTTGTGATATTCAGAAACGTATAAAAACGTCTAAAATGGCCAAAAACATTTAAAAACGGACAAAAACGTAAGAAAACGGACTAATATGTAAGAAAACGAACGAAAACGTATGAAAGCGTAAAAACACGTATGAAAAATGACGAAAACGTATAAAAAATGGACGAAAACGAAAAAAACGGATGAAAACGAACGAAAATGTAAGAAAACGGACGAAAGCGTAAGAAAACGGATGAAAACGTAAGAAAATGGATGAATATGTATGAAAACGGACGAAAACGTATGAAAGCGTAAAAACACGTCTGAAAACGTATGAAAAATGGAAGAAAACGGATGAAAACGAACGAAAATGTTTAAAAACGTACGAAAACGTATGAAAACGAACGAAAACGGAAGAAAACAGACGAAAACGTATAAAACGGACGTAAACGGGCAAAAACGTAAGAAAACGGACGAAAACGGGCGAAAACGTATGAAAGCGGACGAAAGCGTAAGAAAACGGATGAAAACGTAAGAAAACTGACGAATATGTATGAAAACGGACGAAAACGTATAAAAGCGTAAAAACACGTCTAAAAACGGATGAAAATGTATGAAAAATGGACGAACATGAAAGAAAACGGATGAAAACGTATTAAAACGGACGAAAACGTATGAAAACGAACGAAAACGTAAGAAAACAGATGAAAACGTATAAAAACGGACGTAAACGGGCGAAAACGGACGAAAACGTATAAAAACGGATAAAAACGTATGAAAACGGGCGAAAACGGGCGAAAACGTAAGAAAATGGGCGAAACGTATGAAAACGTAAGAAAACGGACGAAAACGTACGGAAACATATGAAAGCGGAAAAAAAATGAATTAAAAAAAAAAAAAAATGGACTTAGGTTTTCATATTTAATCTTATGTTAATCCCCATGATTAAATCAAACTAGATAAATAGTGAGAATTTGTCTCTTGATAAGCACCAAAATAAAAATATGCAAAATAAAGTGACTCCACTTAAAAATAACAAAATCCATTCAAACATAAAACGCATTTATACATGTTACCGTCATGTTGTTAAAATAACCAATTTAAAAATAAAATAAAAAAAGGTAAAAACCAACATTAGACTGACAACATAAACACAATCGACAACTCCTAAATCTCGGTATTTAATATTCGGGTTAATTCTACATATAGGTAACGCACTTTCAAAATTTTCCAATGTTAGGTAATTTACTCTCAAAAATACTATGTTAGGTAACCAAACTTTGTGCAACCTTCAAAGTTAGGTAATATTACCGGCTATGCTTATGGGGCCCACATGTGACGTCATATTTATTATTATTATTATATTCCTTTTCAGTTTTTAACACAAATGGTCCTTGTGTTGCGCAAGGCTTACACAAATGGTCCTTGAGTCCGTTTTTCTTCCGGTTTTTATGTTTTCGTCCGTTTTTCTTACGTTTTTTTTTCCGTTTTGGTCCGTTTTTATCCCTTTTTTTTACATTTTTTTTCGTTTTTCTTACGTTTTTTACGTTTTCGTCCGTTAATCTTACGTTTTTTCCGTTTTCATATGTTTTTGTCCGTTTTTCTTACGGTTTTGTCCGTTTTTATCCGTTTTTCTTACGTTTTTTACGTTTTCGTCCGTTATTCTTACGTTTTTTCCGTTTTCATACGTTTTTGTCCGTTTTTCTTACGTTTTTTTCCGTTTTTGGTCCGTTTTTCTTACGTTTTTGTCCTTTTTTTTTACGTTTTTGTCCGTTATTCTTACGTTTTTGTCCGTTTTTCTTACGTTTTTTCCGTTTTTTTTCTGTTTTCATACGTTTTTGTCCTTTTTTTACGTTTTCGTCCGTTATTCTTACGTTTTTGTCCGTTTTTCTTACGTTTTCGTCTGTTATTCTTACGTTTTTGTCCGTTTTATCCGTTTTTCTTACGTTTTTTCCGTTTTTGTCCGAATTTTTTATTTATTTCGAAATTTTTGTCCGAATTTTTTATTTATTTGGAAATTTTTGAACTTTTAATATTTTTGACAAAAATTCAAAATTCGGACAAAAATTTTGAACTTTTAATATTTTAAAAAAATTCGGACAAAAATTTTGATTCTTTTTTTTAAATTTTTAAATTTTATTTATTTCTTTAAAAAAATTTGGTAAAAAAAAAATCGGACAAAAAATTCGGACAAAAAAAAAAGAAAACGTAAAAAAAATGAACAAAAACGGATAAAAACGGAAAAAAAAGGGAAAAAAACGTAAGAAAAACGGACAAAAACGTAAGAAAAACGGACAAAAACGTAAGAATAACGGACGAAAACGTAAATAAACGTAAGAAAAACGGACAAAAACGTAAGAAAAACGGACAAAAACGTAAGAATAACGGACGAAAACGTAAATAAACGTAAGAAAAACGGACAAAAACGTAAAAAAAAAAATGGACAAAAATGGACAAAAACGGACAAAAACGTAAGAAAACGGACAAAAACGTAGAAAACGTAAGAAAACGGACGAAAAGTAAAAAACGTAAGAAAAACGGACAAAAACATAAGAAAAACGGATAAAAACGGACAAAAACGGAAAAAACGTAAGAAAAACGGACAAAAACATATGAAAACGGAAAAAACGTAAGATTAACGGACGAACTTGCTTATTTTAGAAAGTTCGTTACCTAACATTGGAAATTTTAAAAAGTTTGGTACAATGGTAACCGGTTGCACCGGTTACAAGTTGCAATGATAGCCCATATTACCTAACATTGAACAAAGATTAAAGTTTCATTACCTAACATAGTATTTTTTAGAGTAAATTACCTAACATTGGAAATTTTTGAAAGTGCGTTACCTATATGTAGAATTAACCCTTAATATTCGGCAAATATATTATGTTAAAAAAAAATAACCACGATAAAAGTACCACTTAAATTTACCTAATTAAAATAAAGCCAAAAATAAAACTTTTTTTTTTTTTTTTTTTTTTTTTTTTTTAGAATGGCACCACACTTGAAATCCGACCCCCAAGTTAAACCATCCAAACGGGCAGGCCCCGAGACTCGAATCACTAGGAGAGACCCGAGAAGGGAAACCCCTAGAACTCACGGCTTCGCACTAGGAGGAAAACCTAGATTTTTTATCTCTATCGAGACTTGAACCATAGATAAAACCTCCCACAATCTCAAGAAGGAGCACAGGTAGCTAACTGAGCTAAGTTAGTTGGTTCCAAAAATAAAACTTAAGTATACATATTGTTATCTCTCTCTCTCTCTCTCTCTCAAATGTCAAAGTAAAATAAAATAAAATAAAATTAAAAAAAAAAAAAAAAAAAGGTGACTACAAATAAATAAAAAGAAACAAGTTTTAAACAAATTCAGTGTCAAACTAACACGCAACCGGAAAAAAAAAAAAAAAATGGCCGTGACAAAACAAAAATCATTCAAAAGCATCACGGCGCAGCCTACCGAAGAGGGAAACCCATCGTTAAGACCCGCTGTAACACAGCGGGCCCTCCCTCCTTGTTTGCTATCATAAGCGTGTTATGCTTTAATTAACAAACCCTTACTCCATTCGACACGTTTGCCTCGTGTTGAGAAAGTGATAACTTGTTGGGAATTAAATGACTTCACACTTAGTACTGCCAAGCCAGAGTTTGTACTGCTGAAAATTACAACTAACAGTACTAACTAATGCTGAAGAAAGTTAGTACTGCCAAAGAGATGAAGACGTGTGAAGAGATATGTATCAAATTATTCTTTGTATATTCTATATAGTTAGAAAGATATGTATATTCTATATGTTTAGAAGATTTGTAGTTATCTTGTAAAGGACTCCTTGGTGTATAAAAGAAGGAGATCCTAGGTTAAGATGTTAGATGGACGTTTTGATATAGCTTCAAGGTTGTAAACCCTAGTACTACACAGAGTACTCGTATTATTGATCTAATAATATTGAAGCGTTTTGGTGATATCATTGTTCATACAAGTTTACTGCTTCATTGATCAATACAACACATTGTTAATATTCTTCTAAGTATTAAAGAGTAGATTCTGCATACTCTTTAGCATTCTCAAAGTTTCTAATACAAGCTCGTGTGTTGAGGATCAACGTAACTCACTGATCAAACCAAGTTGACCCACCAACCAATTGAAACCATCCCCCCAACACATTATTTATTTCGTGCCATATAGTATTGAACCAATACTATCATCATGTCACGTACAAAGATGCAGCTTTAACATTTTGTCACCACCACAATTATTCATCTGGAGTGTTGAAAGGTAACATTGTACACTCCTATACCCGTGTTACACATCCGAACCACTATAGTTAGCATCATGACATACAAGCTCCCTAGATCGTTTATGGGAGTAGGCAACTAGTGACACAGGTATACATACCGGTCATTTTCTCTATAGAAGTTTACTACCAACACATACTAACGGAATCCTACATGTAACATGACCAAATACGGTACACATGATACAAGCGAGAGTGACAAACGTCACATAAGTACTAACTAATTTGCTCCTGATGGTATTTCCCAGATCTTGAAACAAAATACAATTTGATCTCAGATTTGAAATAACCATAGTTCAAAAGAGGTTTTGACAAGATGAAGACCATCGATTTGTTGTCTGTCTCGGGAACTCATGACTTCTTTCCCGTAATCAAACTTTAACCAAGCACGTGCATCTGTCTCGATGCTCCCTAAGTTCCTGCATTTGGAAGGGTGTGGGTGTTATTGAATCCCATCGGAATGCATTTTGATTGCATAGTCAACTACTCGAATGAAGTACCCCATTCAACTTATATACGAAATAAAGTGGAAATTTTAAACCATTAACGTATAAATGAATCAACTTGGGTTGGCATATTATATCTCTTAACAGGGTAAACGGGTGAACTTTGAAAAAGCTATGTAAAATCTGTTTTTTCGAACACATTTTGAGATAGTGCATTCAAGCTCTTGGATCGTTAAAGTAAAAAGCTAAAAACATTAGATTGTCGCTAAAATAATAAAAATTCGAGTATCTTTGATATTAAAAAGTAAGTATTTAGGAATGGACAGATCAAACTAAACTGACCAGACCAATTTAAGCCGACAAAAATTACCCGCTTTCAACCCGTTACCCAAACGGGTCGGCCTGCCATTTTGCCACCTCTACATGAAACTGGTATTCAAGTGGGAGTTTCATCTTCATGACAGCTTTAAGCAAATAAAAGCATTGAAGTGACAATACGTACCTGAATCTGTCTCTGCAGAAACTTGACGTACTCAACAGCTTCTTCTAGCATGTCCGCTGTGTTGGTTTGCTGAATCATGACAGCATTGCGCATTAGACCGCCTTCTAAATAAGATGCACTAAAGATGAACATAAAAAGGTCCATTTTCTAAAAAGTGGTCATGTAGATGCATCATATTTAGATATATACTATTTGAAGCCAAAGCAAGACCTTAATTGATATGGACTATATACTTAAACGAAAAATGGGAGGCAACCACAAACACCAAGAAGCAATGACAATTAAAAACTTTTTCTAACCCTCCACTTGCTCAATATTACAAGAGTCGATAAATAAGATTACCCGTGCAGTGGCTAATAGTTACTAACCCGTTCATAAGCATTAAGACAATATATTTGGATGCCCACCACATCTGTTCCACTAAATATGAACCAAAACAAAGGAGAGATAAAGAGTAGTCAAAAAGCCCATAATGATCGAGAAACCTTAGTGCCTAGCCCTAGGCTATATAATCATTTCTACTTACCAGTGATAGGTTTAAACATACTACTTAAGATTCGTGCTGGTCCTGTTATACATTAGGATCCAATGTGGGAACTAGATAAGTTCCAGCACTTCTAAAATTATATGCAGCTTTTCATGTCTTAAATTTCGGTAATAACAATCATCGCAATGGTCACATGTTTGTATCGCCGTGGCTAAAATAATTCACTATAACAGCACATCTTTTAACAGAAAAGAAACCGACAGATGTGGTGACTCAAGCTCACAACTTGACAGTTTACAGTTCCATTGTTACCATTGGACTTGGTAAACCCCGAATTGAAATGAGTACACGTAATACAACTAACCGAACTACTCACTTAGTTTAACTAAACCCGTAAAATACATGAATAAATGACTACAAAGAGATTTCGTAAGATCTTTGACAATCTCAATCCTCAAACACCTACCTCTAAAACAGAACATGTTAATACCATGATTATACGTTGTTCATTAACTATACCAAGTTATCGTAAACCAAAAGTTTCAACTTTCAAACCTCGGCAGCACGACAGTAAAGTCACATTACCCCGACGAATGGTGATAAAAATGTTTGGTGCAGTCAAAGTGTAGGCCTTAGTTTGACCTCTAAAAGTCATAATGGTCCCCATAATCATTGAATTTAGGTACCTTTACTACTGGCATACGACAAGCACTCAATAAAACTATTGAAATTTAAAGCAGTTACTAATAATGGAAAGTCATAGTGTATCCATTGAAATTTGCAGTTACTAATAATGGAAAGCAAGTAAAAGGGATTTACTTACCTTATCCATATTTGGAACCAGATCTTGTAGCTTCCTTATTCTGTCACTAATTCTAGTCCTCCTAACCTATAACACATAAATAATTTCACCAAAAGTTAATTACTCCCTAGTCACTATTAACATAACCACAACAATAACAGCTAAAACAAGAAAATTACCCTCTCGGCAATACTCCGAGGATGAGTAGCACATCCACGCTTTGCTCGAACTCGACAAGGCACTGACTCCCCTAGCAGCTTGTCCATCTCAGCATCCAACAATGCACTCTGGTCTCCACTCTAAATAATATTCAAATTAAATCAAAGTTCTATCTATTATCAGTTCGGTAACTAGCTAAATATATATGAGCCTTACAAAATTTCTGAATCTGCTATATAAATTGCTAGTATTTTTTTTAATTTTTTTTTTCCGAACTTAGCTTTTTAGTCACATAAAACCAGCTTATTATTTGAATTGACTCTTGTATTTTAATAAAGCAAGTTGCTGCTTAGTAGTTCAAGACGTTTTGTTAATTACTAAATATAGTAAGTTTTTTCTAATCTTAAATCTAGTACTTGAAGGCTTGAAGCTACCCCCAAAAATTATCAAACTAGTCCATTTCATGACTTATACTTAATTACCAAAACAAACAAAAACGAAAAATATAATGTACATATAATATAAACAGAAGGGCGAGTTTGGCCTAACACAGGTATCGCGTGACTGTTTCCGACCCTTTCCAAATGTGCACCTTGCTAGTATAGTTTTGAAAAAAGAAAGACTAACCAGCTGTGTAGTAAACTTAGCTCGTTGAACATCTAACCCAGAAGGCGAAACATAATCATCATAACCAGAATTCGAGTAACCAGAAACAAAACCATCTCCAGGAGCATTGATCTGAGAAAAGAACTCAGCAGGCAAACTATTCTGCCTGTTAGCAACACTAAGACCACCACCAACTCCAACACTACTACTAGTAGGTGGTAACAACATAGTAGAACTAGGATCCACGTAAGTAGCAGGAGCTCTAGAAGTGGGCCCAGTACTATGTTGTTGTTGTTGTTGTTGATGATGATGAAAAGGATGGGTATGAGGTGGTGGTGTTAAAGGTGGTTTAGGTGGATCAATGATGACATCTTCTTCTTCAGATTCTAGGAGTGCTTCTAGCCATGTTGCTGGTGCTGACCGGAAGCGTGAGAGACCAATACCACCACCACCGCTTGTCGGTTGCATTTGTTTTTCTTCTGTTGGTTTCAGATAAGTTTGGTTTCCCTTTTTGTTAAGTTAACTCACGCGTGTTTATCCTTCTTGTTATTACTTGTACACAATGAAAAAAAAAAAAAAAAAAAAACACAAAAAAAAAACTTTATGTCTTTTTCTAATACTAGACACAATGGTCCCTTTCTCTTACATTTTACTTCGGCGTAAGATCTTTTAGAATTTAATAAACATGATAATCATATATTTATTTTAATAACAATCAAACAAGTTGCAGAAGCGTAGGATCATATTTAACATATAAAAAATCAATCGAATAATAAAAGTAACGTACTTTTGATCATAGCAAAAACAAGGATCAAACTTTAATCTTCTTCTTTAAATAACAAGTGGATTAGCGAGATACCTCTTACCGTTTTATATCTCAATCCAAGAAGTATAAACTATAGTGAGTTTATACCACAGTCTTGTACACATGTACTATAACCGAGCTAATGATTATGCTAGTAATAAACACAAGTTAAACCAAAACAAGTTTTGTTTAAGAAAAGCAAGGATCGACCCACCCAAAGGGTTTGTTCGATTGGTTTAGGCAAAAGAAGAAGAAGAACAAGACTCAGGGTTATAGCAAGAGTGCAAAGATCAAGAAACAATAACCCCTAAGCCTTGTATTTATAAGCATGAAATCTTGGAAGACAAGTTTGCATTGGATTGGGCTTGATAACCCTTGTGCCGATCGGCCATAGAGTCCCAAAGGAATTCTAGAACCTTCTTGTCCTTCTAATTTCATCCATAGTCCCTCCTTTATTCTCTAACGGTCGTTAGTCAATTCCCGTTAATTACTTAACGTCCGTTAGTCGTTATTTTGTGTTTAAATAATTAAATATATAACAGTTTATATATATTAATTATTGTACATTAATTCCTCATACGTAATGTGTGCAATCCCATGGTCCCGAGTTCGATTCTAGTCATACACGTTTAATATTTGTCCAAAAACTTAACAGCTCCCACTTGGACATCTATTAATAGTGTAATGACATTGGTTAGCGTCTAGCAACATGCCAATACCCCTAGTACAACTCGGGTGGTGGTCTCCTGGAAAAATCATTCGATGATTCATCATCATACTTATCCTTTTGTTTCTAATACTACATTAATAAAAATATGGATCTCAGACATTCTTTATTAACCATTCTGTTTCTCGTTGTTTCTGATTGAGCAAGATTACCAAATCTTCTGAACATATTCAGGGGAGATCTTGGGTGTGGCCACACAAACATCTTGTCAACCCTACGAGGGGCCCAACAGTATTAAACTTCAAACAAATTTGAAGGAACAAATTCTCTCTTAACTACGAGCCTAACCCATGAACTTAGCAACACTCCTGAAAATAATCCTTATAGCTACTAGTTACGCATAGCGGTAAATTGCATCACAAAAATGCACTACATCCATGACAGTTATCTGGTATCTCAAGTCTGAGGATAACTATATATACATGATTTACTTGATGACTAGATCCATAAAGTAAACTCATGAAGTTGGGATAAGTCCTATATTCAATTCATTGAATATCATGTGAAATTGGCATGTCAACGCATCAATATACTTTCAAGTATATTCTACCAATACTCAAATTTGTCTTAATTTAATGATATTCCCATATCATTAATCGACAACGGACAATTTAGAATAATCAATATATTCAAGGATTAAACATGCAAATACATGATATATTATTAAGAAAATGATAATCAAACATAACTAATATTTTATTTCATTAAAATAATAATTGTTCATAACATCCCATTATCCAAACACTAATCACAGATGGGCATGAAACTACTAGCTAAACGAAGTCCTATGCCTTCAGCATGTTGATTAAGCTTTTCACCAGGTAAAGCCTTCGTTAAAGGATCAGCTAGGTTGTTATATGTGTGAACTTTGAGTAACTCGATTTCACCTATCTCCACTTGTTCTCTAACATAGTGATATTTAATCGGGAAATGTCTGGTGCCCTTCATGATTCCAGGTTCATTGGAAAATGTAATTGCGGCTGAATTGTCACAATACATCTTTATAGGGTTTTAGATTGAGCGCATAACTCCAAGCCCTGAAACGAACTTCCTAATCCAGACAGCTTCCATTGCAGCTTTTGAAGCAGCAATATACTCACTTTCTATTGCAGACATCACTATGGTACTCTGCTTCTTGCTCTTCCAATCCACAGCTCCTCCATTAATGACAAAGACATAACCCATCTGAGACTTCGTATCATCTTTATCACATTTCCAGGAAGCATCGTAGTAACCTGTAACATCAAGTTCTGCTTCTGGATTTCCCCAATATACTAAAAACATATCTCTAGTAGCTCTCAAATACTTGAGAATATGTTTAACAGCAGTACAGTGGAGTTCACCTGGATTCTGCTGATATCGATTGGTTATGTTTTGAGCAAACGCCACATCAAGCCTTGTGCATCTCACCACATACATAATAGATCCCACAACCGAAGCATAAGGGACTCTCTTCATGCGTGCCACCTCTTTAGGTGTTGAAGCACAAGTTTTGCTACTTAGGCCATGTTGTTCTTGCATCGGCAAATATCCCTTCTTGGAATTTTGCATATTGAATCTCTTCAATATTTTATCAATGTAAGCACTTTGGCTTAATCCAATCAACCGCCTTGATCTATCTCTATAAATCTTGATTCCTAAAATGTATGCTGCTTCTCCTAAATCCTTCATGGAAAAACATTTCCCAAGATAGGCTTTCACCTCTTTCAATCTTGGAATATTTTTACCCATGATTAATATGTCATCAACATATAGGACTAGAAAAATAACATCACTCCCACTAGCTTTGTGATATACACATGGCTCATCGAGATTTTGAGTAAATCCAAACCTTTTGATTTCTTCATCAAATCTCTTATTCCATTGCCGTGATGCTTGCTTCAATCCATAAATGGATCTTTGAAGTTTGCATACATGGTTTGGAAATTCTGGATTCACAAACCCCTCAGGCTGCGCCATATAGATGTCTTCATCTAGGCGACCATTTAAGAAGGCGGTTTTGACATCTATTTGCCAAATCTCATAATCATAGTACGCTGTTATGGCTATGAGAATCCTAATAGCCCTTATGTCAGCTACAGGAGAAAAGGTCTCCTCATAGTCAACACCATATGTTTGGGTAAAGCCTTTAGCTACCAAACGGGCCTTATAGGTGTGTACATTTCCATCCATGTCAGTTTTTTTCTTGAAGAGCCACTTACTTCCAACTACCTTGGCATTGGGAGGAAGGTCTACTTCAATCCAGACTTGATTATCTCTCATGGATTGCATTTCCCCATTCATAGCAATCTGCCATTTATCCTTTTCAGGATCATTCATGGCAGCTCTATAATTAGCAGGTTCTCCAAGATCCCCTAATATAGTTTCCTCAACCTCTACGTTAAGACATAGACGTTCAGGTGCTTTCACAGTCCTTACAGATCTGCGAATGGGAACTACTTTAGGTGGAGGACCCAGACTTTTAGGTTCTACAGGAAGTTCGCTAGTGTTTTCAGAAGGTAATGTATCCTCTTGATCATCTTCCAGATCATAGATCCTCCCACTGAATTCTTGAGATATGAGATCTTTTTCAAGAAAATCTCCATACCTAGCAACAATTACTTTGTTTTCAGGTGGGTAGTAAAAGTAGTAACCCATCGTTTCCTTTGGGTATCCTACAAAGATACACTTTACAGATCTCTGTTGGAGTTTATCTGCTGAGTCACGTTTAACAAACGTCTCGCAACCCCAGACCTTTAAATAAGACAAGTTAGGCGTTTTCCCAAACCATAACTCATAAGGTGTCTTATCAACCTTCTTGGTCGGAACCATATTTAAAATGCAAATAGCAGATTCCAAGGCATAATCCCAAAAAGATAAAGGAAGAGTTGTAAGATTAAACATTGATCGCACCATGTCCAACAATGTACGATTCCTTCTCTCAGATACACCATTTTGTTGTAGAGTATATGGAGATGTGAGATGCTGGACAATTCCATTCTCAGCTAAATAATCTTTAAACTCTTGACTCAGGTATTCACCACCTCTGTCGGATCGAAGAGCTTTAATCTTCTTTCCAAGTTGCAATTCTACTTCTGCTTTGAAAACCTTAAATGTTTCAAACACCTCATGCTTATGTTTAAGTAAATAAACATATCCATAACGGCTGAAATCATCAGTAAAGGTTAAGAAGTAGCTAGCACCTCTCTTTGACACATGTCTAAGTGGTCCACACATATCAGTATGTATCAAACCAAGTAGATCATTAGCCCTTTCCATACGATTATTGAAAGGTTTCTTTGTCATCTTCCTAGATATACAAGATTTGCATTTATCAAATGATTCATCATTGATATCTTTCAAAAGCCCATCATGTTGCAGCTTTTGCATGCGAGTCTTGCCTATATGAGCAAGTCGACAATGCCAAAGATAAGATGAATCCGAGACATTCTTGATTCTCTTATTATTGATGCTATACATTGAATTATAATTATTGCATTCATTCATATCAATCTCAAATACACCATTCACAGCAATAACATTAAAATAAAAAACATTATTTAACGAAACAGAAATTCCATTGCTTGAAACAGTATGTTGAAAACCAATATCCAATAAACACGAAAAGGAAACAACACCTCTAACAATAGTAGGTGCATAATGACAATTATTTAAAAACAGTGCTAAGGCCGAAGGCAAAACTAATTTAAATATTCCTATAGCTTCAACAGCTGCATGTGCTCCATTGCCCACGTGCAAATATTGTTCCCCATAGGCCAGTCTCCTTTCAACTCTAAATCCCTGCAGTGTATTGCATATATGAATACCACATCCAGTATCGTATACAAAGGAATTTATTTTATGAGTTAATGAAAATAATTCAATCATGAAAAAGTTACCTGAAGTGTTGGTTTTAGCAGCCTCAACCTTCATCTTTTTCACACGCAACTCCTCGAGATAGAGTGGACAGTTCCGCTTCCTATGTCCTATCTCATGGCAGTGGAGACAAGCCTGATCCTTCTTGTTCGGATTCACCTTGTTCTTCTTAGGGTTGTTCTGCTTGGGCATAGGTTGATAGGCCATAACTTGTTTACCCTTGTCAACCTTACCCTTACCTTTTTATTCGCCTACGGTTTTGACTTTTGGATCCTACCTCCTTGTATAGCTAATACCTGAGGAGTAGGTGCCTTGTTTGGTAGGATCCCATGAAAATCCGTTATGATAATCCTCATTAATTAATAATAACCTCGAGTGACTATCTACTAAAACCCATTTTTATGGGGAAATTTAAAATTTTTCTTGTTATATTATTTTCACCACAACATGACATCACAACAATTAACGAATAACGACACTAGCTCTCGACATGTATTTCGAAACGTGACCATTCCACGAATCACCCTTTACACTAATTCTATAATTAGTACCAATAGAAATATACTCTAAAAACACATTATCCACTAAAAATTACATTTCCTACTAAATCACAACACTAATTATAAACTTACACTAATTAAATTTTATTATACAAACAAAACTACTCCAAGCTACAAATCAACCGAATCCTCAGCCCACTTCAGTTCTCACATGTCCAAGCCCACCTCGTAGCCACTGTTCCAAACCTAAATTCCAAAACACAATTTCCCCTTATGATTGTATGTAATACTCGACAACCAAACACCCTTCAAAACGACTTGTGTTCTCCCGAATACTAAACACAGCCCTCGAATATTTTTGGACCACCTCGATCACCACCCACTAGACATTGAACGTGCAAATTCTCAGTAATAAATGTCAAGTATTAGTTAATGATTAAAGGCCAAACTGTTTGTCCCATTCTCACCCAACTCGACATGCATCTCACATAAAAACTTAACTGTTATAATTCACATTTTTCCTACGACCTTCTAATGAGCATACTAACATCTTGTAATGATAAAAAGGCCCTCAGGACAGTGGCATGCGTTAGTGGTTCGCTAAATTCCTTTTGTATGTTTCTAAAACACAAACCAAGTGTATATTTACATACCTCAACAACACAAGATAAGATTTTACCAAAGAACCATATCTACTAAATATCTTCTACTGTCAGAACAACTAGCCTAGGTGTCCCTTCGGCTACAGTAACTACCAATAATTGGATTGAAGTCTTTATGGTCAATAAAAACGTGTGACATTCCCTCTATAAATCCTACACTTTCTAGCTACTTTGCACTACCTAACATTCACTCATTTCACTCTCACAAGACACCTTACAAACCCAGAAAACATATGACATCCATTTAGGAAATATCGGGTAAGAAACAAACATGTTAACACATAGTTCGAACTAGGCTGGTAAGCTGCTGAATTCGTCCTTGTGCTAATATTCGAACACCACTACCATCCCCCACCTCTCACCCTCACCTCCTCTACCTACTTCTACTTCCCTATCGTCTGTTGAACTCCCCAAATAACCAAAGACACTCACCTCTCTCGTTGGTAAAATGGTTCGAAGGAAATGAGTATAGCCACGTATATGTTAATTCATAAGGAGTTGTGACTCGTTCGTGTGGCCTAGTCATTTTCGTGAGTCTTCACCACCTTTTCAAAGGTGTAGTAAGTATCTATTTCCCCTCATACTTTCATTTCTCACGACCACGCTTCACATGCACGCATACTTCATTTTATATTCGAACACGTTACATCTTTTGTATTACCAGTACGTGCAATAAAGATTACAAACCCAATCCACTGTGGAAGGCTTAAGAACAACATTCACACTTTACTAGTACACGTTTAATATGTCACGCCATACATTATCCTTTGAACGTATAACACATCTTTATTTTGGACACAATGCATGCATAAACTTATTGTGAACCATGTAATATGTCGAAACTCCATTTTGGAAAAACTTAGAAGTCGTCACTCACATCCCTTCCGCTACTCACATGATAGCATTGGCATTGCATGCATTAACCGAACGTATAAACACCTTATAATACACGTACCATGAAAAAACGAGGACCCTTAGAATTTTTACTAAGAATTTCACTTGTTAAAAACAGCCCAAGTCACCTATTAAATCCCACATTAACTCGCGATTCGAACAAAGAATAATGTCCCATTTTCATACGACCCAAACGACCCTACAACAAACTACATGTTTCGTGTTTTAAGTTCACCCTTATAAGCTCATTAGGGCAGTCGAAATTATCCAAAACTACACCAGTATCACTAGTTCTAAAATTCATAATTTTTCAGAAATTAATTAAATACCGGATTGGGCTAAAATTCAAGCCCAATAAGCATTTGACTATCAACAGAACCATATGATACATTTTTAGAATCACAAAATTAGCCCAAGTTCAGGCCCAAAACTATTTTCACGCCCTCGCCTCTAAATTTATTAACGGGCCTTAAGATAAATCGGTATTTGGCCCATTGATACAAAAATAAGCTCTGTTCGGGAATAAGCACTTGAAATAAGCTAAAATGAACTTAATAAAGATATAGAAATTTTCAGAATATTTTTCCCGTTATTTTTATGCAAAAAGGACTAAAAATGCAACGCGATCGAACTAGAAGGACTAAAACTGCCAACCTGAGAAACTAAGGGACTGAAGCTGGGAAAACAGTTATAAGGGACCTAAATTGACATACCATTGAACTCCAAGCCTTAATTGTACTATTGGACAAGTTTTGGACTATTATGGACTATGGACTTAACCGAGGACTAACGATGTGACGCAAGCACAGTTAAGTTAAAAAGTATAAAATCTAGAAAGGACAAGGAACCATTTAAATACACTTGACATTCTTATTATATTTTCCTTTTTCACCCAACACTTCATATGCATTTTACATTTTAGTTATGCATTATTTAGTATTCGTTATTTATTTTAACTAGGAATTTAGCGATTCACTTTGCATATCATTTCAGCATATTTTGAGAAGATAATATTCTGAGTCGAATGACATAAGAATCAAGATAATATCATATATGATATTATATTTTTAACTTGAGGCATTTTAAGCATATCACACTCATATCACCGATCAAATCGTTATACGATTTCTCACATCACACTCACTGTTGGTAGTAAGTCAGAATCTTAGACTTCCCTTATATTCAGGTTTCGTATCGAAGACGTTTCCGTGATCGTTTCCCTAGATCTTATAAATTCTATCTTGTCAGATACGCTTCAGGTGAGTCGTGGCCCCTCCTATTTTAATACATGATTTATACTTTTTGGGGGAGATACATGCTTCGAAATATTTTTCTCATTTATCAACTATATGATTTATTTTGCGATACAATACTTTTATAAGCACTATGAAAACTCTTATGACTTACCGTGAGTCGTGGCCCCGACCTTTAATACTTGTTTTAATAACACTTTTGGGGGAGATACACGCTTTAACTGTTTTAAGTTACTTATATAAAACTCTCATGGTTACTCAAAATCATCCACTATGCTTTACATGTTTGAATCACCCTTGAGAGAAATATATGTTCGTTATATGTGCAAGTTGCTTGCTTAGCTTAAACACTGAATTGGAAAGATAACATTTTCAAATTACTTGATGTAACTTGACACTGAGATTCTTTGTATGCATTCATATAACAAATGAATGTACTGTTACTTTATTATGATATTTCTACATTTCACTGGAAATAATTGCCAAGACCAGAATACGTATATTTTATGAACCCCTGAACCCTATATTGCCTAAGTTTACTTTATTGCCATAAAGTCCCTTGATCATGAGCCATTAATCACTGCGGTGAGCGCGAATATAGTGAACAGCTTCAAAACCTATTAGAGGCTGACGACCTATCCCACTAAATACTTGGACGGAATGCCTATATGGTTAGTCGTATTTAGTCGCGATGCACTATATTTGAGAAAAATAGGAATTGGCAAATCACCTATTAACATGAGGGCTAAAAACACCCATCAGTAACCCTGATGGGACACCGCCTTTTTACGGTACTCTGTTAACGTTTTGCGTGTCATGAGGCTTAGGGCAATATAACTTTATGAATATATGAATGTTTCATATATATTAGGATACAGCTGTATTTAGTAGACCACCACTTTACACTGATAGATTTCAGACTCTAGATTATTATTTTCACTATGTGTTATGAGTATGAATCCTGTACTTGAATTTTAACTGTTAACCTATGTGACTTAAATGAGAATTCTACAAAGGACAACCCAAAATGCTTGGTATATCGTTACATTCAAAAGCTGACTCAACATTTTATTTCGAGCGTATAACAACGTAGCTCCTCTTCATTTATAACTTGAAACTTATGATTTTGGAGATCATACATGAATTGCTTGTGGATTTTTATACAACACAACTTGTTATTTATTTCATGAAGAACTATTATTTACTTCGACAATCACTATACACCTTTTAAATTCAGTGAAAGAAAGTTATTTTCTATCAAACTCCACGAACTCACCAACCATTGTGTTGACGCTTTTAGCATGTATTTATCTCAGGTCCACAATGAGCACGGATGGCACGGATACTTATGAAGGCTATAAATATCATTCGAAAACCTATTTAATAAACTTTGAAACCACTGGGACCTTACTTTGTAAACTCTGATATTCGAATGATAAATCTTTTAAAACGACTAAATTATGATCGTTTCCTACTATTCAACTGTTGTGCCATGAAGTAACACCCAATTTGAATTCCGCTGCATATTACGAAATTGGGGGTGTTACAGATTGGTATCAGAGCTACAGTTATAGAGAAACGGGTCTAAATGAGGTCCGAACTATGACTACTTTTACAAACAAAACATTTTATAGCCTTTCGCTCTCCGTGCTTACCATCCGCCAGACGCTTATGTGACTTCTAGATAGTTTTGCTACACCAACACTCTAATATATTGATATATATATACTCACCAACTATTTCGAGTACCGTACCAACCATCTTTAATTATCTTATTCGCATCTTTATAGATGCGTGTGAAATAAATTTTTCTGTATTTCCGGAAAATCCGCGCATGGATTATTGTGTGGATTAGTATGAGTGTTAAATCAGAAATTCTTAAGTAGGATGGTTTACAATGTCTTTATTTGAATGATTGAGATGCCTTTTATTTAAATAAAGAAATTGTAAAGCGCCGAACCATAAGTTCATATTTCCTTATTTACATTGTTTGGGACGCCTCTCTATGTAAATAACGAATTATAAATAAGTGGGCTTATTTGTATCTGTAAGGGCACTAGTATGAAACCAATAACCACGAAAATTCATCAAACACACAGCATAACTCTCAATACATAATGATATAATTAGCATTGGTAATACTAACATTACAAATATCACTAAGAAAGACATAACATCACCAATCGGTTGACCCGCTATGCCAATGAAAAACACCACTACACCAGCAAGAGCAAGAACCACGACTGGGTGCAACACCTCGAATATCCTGTACAACAAGAATACACAAGTTATTAATGCAATAAAACATTAATACATGATGTTACTATACGGGTTCAAAGCAACACTCTTATCGTAATACTATCTCTTACTATTCTAGCCACTTGCATTAACTATTCCTCACACAAGGACAAACAAGATTTCTCATCCCCTAAAAGCTGGGATTCAGCAACTTTCTCTACATACACCGAATCCTAATTCGAATATCTCTGTGTAAGAATCTGTTATCAACAAAACTCTTTTGTTTAACGGGTAGGTTACCCGCACAGATCCTTGTAATTGGAAACCATGTGAAATTTCTTAAAAGAATAACAATAGTTATTCCAAAGGAAAATTTTTCCAAGTTGTGTTAACTGGGAAATAGCAAATTTTACATAAGATTACAATAAATTCATCCACTATTAAGACACTATGAACTACACAATGGTCCTATTAATTCCTCTAACGTTGTGAATTTCTTGATGCTTCCTCTAAACTCCCAGACATTGTATGTACAATGGTCTCAAAATCTCTTTGTAACCTTACGTCTTACCACTTTGAATTTATCACAAAACTCTAGTGGTCTCTATTTTCTTAGCAGACATTGTGAGTAAATACAGTGGCCTCTACTTTTCTTGGACACTGTAAGTGATACAGTGATCCCTATATTTCAATCTCAGGCACTGTAAATTCTACAGTAATCTCAATTAAATTCAAACACCATATTATTCAAATAAACTTGACAGAAATACTTAAACATTACAAACGATACTAGATTAAAACATCACATAAACATAAACATAGACTTCAAAGGTAGTCCGGATGATCCCAGGTCTGAGAGTTGTTGGAATGATAACCGTCATCATAAGGATCAAAGCTCGCCAACTTCTCTTCTTCCCATTGAGCTTCCAACCTGCTCAGATCCCGCTCCATGTCAGAAGTCCAACCACCATCATCAACTGCCACATTCTCCTCGAAACTTGGCTGGAAGTGATCCAGATGAGGCAAATGTTGTTGTTGCACAACCACCCTTGGTGTAGATGAACTTGATGCACCTTGTTGTAGTTGTGGTTGTTGTTGCTGTTGTGGTGGTGGTGGATTTTGTTGTTGTTGTTGTTCAACCCTAGCAGCTTCAACATTCTCTTCAAGACTCCAACGGACCTTGTTGGAAATCTGGTCATCTATCTGATGAACACAAGCCCACAGCGATTCGATGACAGCAGCATCCTTACAATATTCATCATACAAAAACGTGTCGATCACATACTTCCTATCGTCTGAAATGTCTGTGCACATGGCGTAGCTTTCTCTAAGTCGTCGTTTCAGTTGTTTCATAGCCTCAAACTGCAGGATGACCTTCACAATAGCATTTTGACGATCCACGTCACTACCCTCAGTTTCTGCCTTGATAAACAATTGAAATTGTTCAGCGGTATGTGGTAGTTTACAAGCCATTGATTGTGTGTGTATGGATAACACAAGCATGCCAATGGTATTTATAAGGGTTTGAAAAAAAAAATATTTTTCAATTATTTTATTCTGAGAAATATACCCGTTTGTATTCAAACGGTAAAAACTTTCAAAAAAATAAAAAAAAAAATAAAAATTGGTGTCTATTAAAAACTAGCAACTAGTTCTAGGATACGTGGTAAAAAAATTCTACTTTGGCTTTCGCATTTCAACGCAAGAGGCAGGAACAAATCGCGTTAAACACGCCACACCATGACTTAAAAATCATGAACGCGCCACGTTTGAATAACACTTTTCGTACGATTTGACTCCTCAATCTCTAGGAAATTGTGAACCTCCTAACGCCCTCTCAAAACTCTCAGGCATTATACGAGATTTCGATGATCTCGAAACTACCTCGTAACCATATATGTCATGGAACGTGTGTTCAACATTTCATATTCGCCAAACCAAACTTACCCTTGAAACGTTTGGGCCTCAGCCCATGGCTACAGTAACCTAACGCACCCTTGTTTATCATTGGAACAAAAAAAAAAAAAAAAAAAAAAAACTAAACTTGGAACCGATTCTATGTTGTCACTAAAAACTTTATCTAACAAGTTTCTCTTTACGAAAGCTAAAGTTCAACAACTATCTTTACATTCATCAAGTTCTCATCCAAAACCCTCATTGTTAAAAATCTATTACTTACAAACTCTTTGTTTGACGGGTAGGCTACCCCATAAATTTGTGATTTTCAAAAATTATGAATCATGTTTATTTTCAAAACGCGATAGAATAACAATTTTCATTCCAAAAACAGAATCTCGAGACAAAATAATTTATTCATAAACCTCACTTTCAGCCAACCCCAGTCAGATCTACACTCATTACCCATTATTCTCTCATACGAAGTCGAGAAAAATACGAATGTAGAAACTTTAAAAATTCACAACAATATGTGGAAAGCACAAATAACATAAATTTCATTAAAAACCATGGAAGTTAATACATAGCGAAATGATTAACATCGGGAGTGCTAATAGTACAATAAACACAATATAAGGCATAGAATCTTCAATAGGTTGGCCCGCCATAGAAATAAAAACCACCGCCAACCCAACAATAGCAAGAGCCACCATAGGATGAATCTCCTTGATTATTCTGCGTCATAAATACAACAAAATATTAAAAGCTATATCGAGACTTATAACTAAACATAAACGAGATTTTATTCCACACTCATTAAAGGTTACATCGACACACAACAAAGCTACATTCTAACCGCACTAGCTCGAGATCCTCACCTCAACAGCTTATCCACCTTAATCGCTAAAATCGTTAGGGGTACGATGAACACCAGAGATGCGATAAAGTAGTCGGAGTTTTCATCAGGGAAGAAGGCCAGATAAGTGGCAACTAGAACGATGTACAAGGTGGCGACAACTAAGGCAATCGGCGGCATGTTTTGGGGGAAGAAGTTGAATGAAGGGGACGGAGCGAAAAGGTGAAAAAGGAAAAAGTTAAATAGGGAATATAAGTGGGAAAAACTAGCCGCTATTTTACTATTCACGATCATTAAAATTTCAAATCACTACCATTAAAAATCCACTAGTCTCGACCGCTAAAACACTAGGCATTTAGTGTTAAATATTTCCTACTCTTGACCGTTATTTCACTATTTGTAGCCTATGAATTCAATTGTTGACCAAACATTCGAATTTATTTCGTCTAGTACGAATAAATCTAGTTGGATTTCGTATCTTTAATATTCAAATAGAAACCTCTCGACAACATCTGCCATAAACTCTCATTCCTGAACACTACATTTTTTCAAACACCTATCACGGACTGAACTTCGGGACGAAGTTCAAAATTGAGGGGTAGATACTGTAGGATCCCACGAAAATCCATTATGATAATCCTCATTAATTAATAATAACCTCGAGTGACTATCTACTAAAACCCATTTTTACGGGGAAATTTAAAATTTTTCTTGTTATATTATTTTCACCACAACATGACATCACAACAATTAACGAATAACGAAACTAGCTCTCGACATGTATTTCGAAACGTGACCATTCCACGAATCACCCTTTACACTAATTCTATAATTAGTACCAATAGAAATATACTCTAAAAACACATTATCCACTAAACATTACATTTCCTACTAAATCACAACAGAAATTATAAACTTACACTAATTAAATTTTATTATACAAACAAAACTACTCCAAGCTACAAATCAACCGAATCCTCAGCCCACTTCAGTTCTCACATGTCCAAGCCCACCTCGCAGCCACTGTTCCAAACCCAAATTCCAAAACACAATTTCCCCTTATGATTGTATGTAATACTCGACAACCAAACACCTTCAAAATGACTTGTGTTCTCCCGAATACTAAACACAGCCCTCGAATATTTTTGGACCACCTCGATCGCCACCCACTAGACATTGAACGTGCAAATTCTCAGTAATAAATGTCAAGTATTAGTTAATGATTAAAGGCCAAACTGTTTGTCCCATTCTCACCCAACTCGACATGCATCTCACATAAAAACTTAACTGTTATAATTCACACTTTTCCTACGACCTTCTAATGAGCATACTAACATCTTGTAATGATAAAAAGGCCCTCAGGACAGTGGCATGCGTTAGTGGTTCGCTAAATTCCTTTTGTATGTTTCTAAAACACAAACCAAGTGTATATTTACATACCTCAACAACACAAGATAAGATTTTACCAAAGAACCATATCTACTAAATATCTTCTACTGCCAGAACAACTAGCCTAGGTGTCCCTTCGGCTACAGTAACTACCAATAATTGGATTGAAGTCTTTATGGTCAATAAAAACGTTTGACATTCCCTCTATAAATCCTACACTTTCTAGCTACTTTACACTACCTAACATTCACTCATTTCACTCTCACAAGACACCTTACAAACCCAGAAAACATATGACATCCATTTAGGAAATATCGGGTAAGAAACAAACATGTTAACACATAGTTCGAACTAGGCTGGTAAGCTGCTGAATTCGTCCTTGTGCTAATATTCGAACACCACTACCATCCCCCACCTCTCACCCTCACCTCCTCTACCTACTTCTACTTCCCTATCGTCTGTTGAACTCCCCAAATAACCAAAGACACTCACCTCTCTCGTTGGTAAAATGGTTCGAAGGAAATGAGTATAGCCACGTATATGTTAATTCATAAGGAGTTGTGACTCGTTCGTGTGGCCTAGTCATTTTCGTGAGTCTTCACCACCTTTTCAAAGGTGTAGTAAGTATCTATTTCCCCTCATACTTTCATTTCTCACGACCACGCTTCACATGCACGCATACTTCATTTTATATTCGAACACGTTACATCTTTTGTATTACCAGTACATGCAATAAAGATTACAAACCCAATCCACTGTGGAAGGCTTAAGAACAACATTCACACTTTACTAGTACACGTTTAATATGTCACGCCATACATTATCCTTTGAACGTATAACACATCTTTATTTTGGACACAATGCATGCATAAACTTATTGTGAACCATGTAATATGTCGAAACTCCATTTTGGAAAAACTTAGAAGTCGTTACTCACATCCCTTCCGCTACTCACATGATAGCATTGGCATTGCATGCATTAACCGAACGTATAAACACCTTATAATACACGTACCATGCAAAAACGAGGACCCTTAGAATTTTTACTAAGAATTTCACTTGTTAAAAACAGCCCAAGTCACCTATTAAATCCCACATTAACTCGCGATTCGAACAAAGAATAATGTCCCATTTTCATACGACCCAAACGACCCTACAACAAACTACATGTTTCGTGTTTTAAGTTCACCCTTATAAGCTCATTAGGGCAGTCTAAATTATCCAAAACTACACCAGTATCACTAGTTCTAAAATTCATAATTTTTCAGAAATTAATTAAATACCGGATTGGGCTAAAATTCAAGCCCAATAAGCATTTGACTATCAACAGAACCATATGATACATTTTTAGAATCACAAAATTAGCCCAAGTTCAGGCCCAAAACTATTTTCACGCCCTCGCCTCTAAATTTATTAACGGGCCTTAAGATAAATCGGTATTTGGCCCATTGATACAAAAATAAGCTCTTTTCGGGAATAAGCACTTGAAATAAGCTAAAATGAACTTAATAAAGATATAGAAATTTTCAGAATATTTTTCCCGTTATTTTTATGCAAAAAGGACTAAAAATGCAACGCGATCGAACTAGAAGGACTAAAACTGCCAACCTGAGAAACTAAGGGACTGAAGCTGGGAAAACAGTTATAAGGGACCTAAATTGACATACCATTGAACTCCAAGCCTTAATTGTACTATTGGACAAGTTTTGGACTATTATGGACTATGGACTTAACCGAGGACTAACGATGTGACGCAAGCACAGTTAAGTTAAAAAGTATAAAATCTAGAAAGGACAAGGAACCATTTAAATACACTTGACATTCTTATTATATTTTCCTTTTTCACCCAACACTTCATATGCATTATACATTTTAGTTATGCATTATTTAGTATTCGTTATTTATTTTAAATAGGAATTTAGCGATTCACTTTGCATATCATTTCAGCATATTTTGAGAAGATAATATTCTGAGTCGAATGACATAAGAATCAAGATAATATCATATATGATATTATATTTTTAACTTGAGGCATTTTAAGCATATCACACTCATATCACCGATCAAATCGTTATACGATTTCTCACATCACACTCACTGTTGGTAGTAAGTCAGAATCTTAGACTTCCCTTATATTCAGGTTTCGTATCGAAGACGTTTCCGTGATCGTTTCCCTAGATCTTATAAATTCTATCTTGTCAGATACGCTTAAGGTGAGTCGTGGCCCCTCCTATTTTAATACATGATTTATACTTTTTGGGGGAGATACATGCTTCGAAATATTTTTCTCATTTATCAACTATATGATTTATTTTGCGATACAATACTTTTATAAGCACTATGAAAACTCTTATGACTTACCGTGAGTCGTGGCCCCTACCTTTAATACTTGTTTTAATAACACTTTTGGGGGAGATACATGCTTTAACTGTTTTAAGTTACTTATATAAAACTCTCATGGTTACTCAAAATCATCCACTATGCTTTACATGTTTGAATCACCCTTGAGAGAAATATATGTTCGTTATATGTGCAAGTTGTTTGCTTAGCTTAAACACTGAATTGGAAAGATAACATTTTCAAATTACTTGATGTAACTTGACACTGAGATTCTTTGTATGCATTCATATAACAAATGAATGTACTGTTACTTTATTATGATATTTCTATATTTCACTGGAAATAATTGCCAAGACCAGAATACGTATATTTTATGAACCCCTGAACCCTATATTGCCTAAGTTTACTTTATTGCCATAAAGTCCCTTGATCATGAGCCATTAATCACTGCGGTGAGCGCGAATATAGTGAACAGCTTCGAAACCTGTTAGAGGCTGACGACCTATCCCACTAAATACTTGGACGGAATGCCTATATGGTTAGTCGTATTTAGTCGCGATGCACTATATTTGAGAAAACAGGAATTGGCAAATCACCTATTAACATGAGGGCTAAAAACACCCATCAGTAACCCTGATGGGACATCGCCTTTTTACGGTACTCTGTTAACGTTTTGCGTGTCATGAGGCTTAGGGCAATATAACTTTATGAATATATGAATGTTTCATATATATTAGGATACAGCTGTATTTAGTAGACCACCACTTTACACTGATAGATTTCAGACTCTAGATTATTATTTTCACTATGTGTTATGAGTATGAATCCTGTACTTGAATTTTAACTGTTATCATATGTGACTTAAATGAGAATTCTACAAAGGACAACCCAAAATGCTTGATATATCATTACATTCAAAAACTGACTCAACATTTTATTTCGAGCATATAGCAACGTAGCTCCTCTTCATTTATAACTTGAAACTTATGATTTTGGAGATCATACATGAATTGCTTGTGGATTTTTATACAACACAACTTGTTATTTATTTCATGAAGAACTATTATTTACTTCGACAACCACTATACACCTTTTAAATTCAGTGAAAGAAAGTTATTTTCTATCAAACTCCACGAACTCACCAACCATTGTGTTGACGTTTTTAGCATGTATTTATCTCAGGTCCACAATGAGCACGGATGGCACGGAGGAGCACGGATACTTATGAAGGCTATAAATATCATTCGAAAACCTATTTAATAAACTTTGAAACCACTGGGACCTTGCTTTGTAAACTCTGATATTCGTATGATAAATCTTTTAAAACGACTAAATTATGATCGTTTCCTACTATTCAACTATTGTGCCATGAAGTAACACCCAATTTGAATTCCGCTGCATATTATGAAATTGGGGGTGTTACGTGTTTGGTAAACCCTTTTCATAGTCCACAAGCATTGCGAGCAATTCTGTGACCGTTTTCCCCGAGCAATGCATATTATAGTTCTGAACAAAACCTTTAAAATCCTTGTTCAAGGACCTATTGATTAGGTTCACACACACATTTTTAGGATAGACATAGTTGATCTGGTGTAGTTGGTCCATGTACATTTTCATTTCCAACACATGATCACGAACAGGTTTACCTTCCCCCTGCTTGCAGCTGTGCAATGCATCGATCAAATCATACAATTCAACAGCTGCTGGCTTCTCATAAGTCTTTTGGAGTTCTTCCAGCATATCTTTAGGAAAATAGTTCTCAAACTGCTTTTTCAATTTAGGGACCATACTTCCGAGCATCAAGCACGCAACTTCATTGTGCTTTTTGAACTCTAATTGCCATGCTGCTCTGACCTCTTCAGGTTCAGTAGCAGCTGGCTTTTGAGGGCAAGGCTTAGTCAAATATTTCAGCTTTTTGGACACTCTCAAGACAATCCTGAGTGACCTATGCCAGTCATTGAAATTTGGGCCAGTCAATTTTTCCCTTTCAAAATGGTTTTTGAAAGCAGAACTTAGTACAACATTTTTGGGTTGAGCCATTTTTACAGAAAAAGTTAAAATATTAGTATTCTAATAATACAATTTTTCAAGAAAAGAAAATTACACAGGAAATATACATATAACCATTTAATCTTCTTGAAAATTAGGATCCAAATTTCTATAGTTTCACTACATCAGTTGATCTGCTAGTAGTGAAAGTACAAAATATGGTAATCTGTCGTACAATAATCGGCAAACAATTTCTGACTCCTAGATCATTATGGGAATTACATTTGCCAAATACAATTTGCAAAGTAAGCATGTTTCTTCCCATCTCATGCCTTAAGTTTCTAGGTCTCACTAACAACTCAATTAAGTCGTCTAAGTTAGAAACTGCAAATTCTCCATTACTGGTCTCACGCATAATGGAAATTTACTTTGTCATTAAAATCTAGGCAAGGTCTCACTTACGCTAAATATTAACTCCAAGTGTTTCTTATAATTAGATAGCATGGACTTAAATTTTTTAGGGTATTTATTTTGATGTGTCAATCAAAATATGTACGAAGAAGCATGCACACATCTTCGTATTATAAGTTTTCAAAACATTTTTATTTACCAATTAGGCTAAGATTTAAATCAACAAAGTTTTAATTGAGGTATTGGGTTCACCAATCAAAGAATCACATACAATTATCGCCCACTATATCCTACTGCTGCATGAGTCAAAAGACCCAAGTTATTTGGATAATTACCACAAAAGTGGCGCGTGGATATGAGGTCAATTCACCGTTAAGATGATTTTGTACAAAAAATAGCTTACTTGGTAGCTCCAATTAGACGCACAAAGGAGCGGAGAGACAAACGTCCGCCCGAAGGCTAATTAAAAACGCGTCTCTTTCGGATGACAATTTAATGTCAAGCCTCATTATACTCCTCTTATAGTTTGTCTAAACTGGGTGAGCCGTTCACACTATTGGTACAAAACTCATCACTCAATTAAAAGTTTATGATTATAAGTCTTAAAAAAAAAATATGTTATAAACTATAATATTGCTAGTCTCGCCTGGGAGCAAATTACCGTGCGAAGCGAACCACTGTCGGCACATAAGTCTTTGCAATATCTATAATTTATCACATCATAGTTTCATAGTTATTAGGTCAATTTATTTTCTATTCGAAAAATTGCCCTTTTTTTGCTTACAATTCGTCATATAATTTAAACAAAAAAAAAATAAATAAATAAATAAAAAAATAAAAAAAAATATAAAACAAGCAATTAATAAAAATAAATAACCAAATAAATACACATAATCTTAACAATTAAATCATGTAGCCACATGCAAACTTTTTGATAAACCCCTATTAATAATCTATATATGTTTTAATATGCATATATTTAACTAAGACTCCTATTGGTTTTCGAGCAAATGGTACCAATGGACCACATACACCAAATAATTTTGTTGCGTAAGTCCTAGCAAATATATATCAAGTAGCACATAAATAGATTCGTTAATTTAATTAATTTGGGGTCTTCCCCAATTTTAGATCTATCTTATTACATGTGACAAACAACTTAACAATTAATATAAACCCTAATCCATGATAAACATGCATGTTTCATCATGGATTAATTACAAATCACAAGATACGTAACCTTTTCACACATAAACATGTTACTAATTTTAGGGTTCCAAACTAATTTTAATTAAGAGGGCATCGCCCCCCCCCCCCAAGAAAAAAATTAGGGTTTCAATTTTTTTTATGTTCTAAACCCTAAAAAAAAAATTGACTAACATGTAATCCTAATCAAAGATTCGATTTTTATGTGTTTCGGTAATTCAATTACATGTTAAAACGGCTCGTGATGCCACTGTTAGAATTTAATAAACATGACAATCATATATTTATTCTATAACAATCAAACACGTTGCGGAAGCGTAGGATCATATTTAACATATAAAAGATTAACCGAATAATAAAAGTAACGTACCTTTGATCCTAGCAAGAACAAAGATCAAACTTTAATCTTCTTCTTTAAATAACAAGTGGATTAGCGAGATACCCCTTACCGTTTTGTATCTCAATCTAAGAAGTATAAACTATAGTGAGTTTATACTACAGTCTTGTACACACGTACTATAACCGAGCTAATGATTATGCTAGTAATAAACACAAGTTAAACCAAAACAAGTTTTGTTTAAGAAAAGCAAGGATCGACCCACCCAAAGGGTTTGTTCGATCGGTTTAGGCAAAAGAAGAAGAAGAACAAGACTCAGGGTTATAGTAAGAGTGCAAAGATCAAGAAACAATAACCCCTAAGCCTTGTATTTATAGGCATGAAATCTTGGAAGACAAGTTTGCATTGGATTGGGCTTGATAACCCTTGTGCCGATCGACCATAGAGTCCCAAAGGGATTCTAGAACTTTCTTGTCCTTCTAATTTCATCCATAGTCCCTCCTTTATTCCCTAACGGTCGTTAGTCAATTTCTGTTAATTACTTAACGTCCGTTAATCGTTATTTTGTGTTTAAATAATTAAATATATAACGGTTTATATATATTAATTATTGTACATTAATTCCTCATACCTAATGTGTGCAATCCCATGGTCTCGAGTTCGATTCTAGTCATACACGTTTAATATTTGTCCATAAACTTAACAAGATCATCATTCAGCGCATTATTACTCTTCTCAAATTTCATCTATAATGGTCATTACTCTCCTGACCTTTCAACCCATTTTTTCTAACAAATTTAAATAAAAACTAAACTAAACATTTATTCATAATTAAAAACATTACATTAAAAATAAAAGACATCATAATTATTAAAAACATAAGTTAAACTTCACGAGAGAGTTGTTCGACCAAATAGTCACGAAGGTTTTGATGCACTTGTGCCGATTTGATTTGTCTAATAATTTGTAGCGTTTGTTCCTAGGATCGTAGGAGGTCGTCCGGTTAATTTGCTTCCTCCGAATACCAGTCATGAGATATCCCCTTCTCTTTGTGTTTTCGAATCATATTATGTAATATGATGTATCTACACATCATATTACTTATTCTTTCCAAACGCGTCGGTCATATGTGATTGGTTAATATAGTCCATTTTTTCTTCAGAACACCAAACGCTTGTTCCACATCTTTCCTTGCCGCTTTATGCATTCGCTTATACTGTATTCGCTTGTGGTCATCGTCGGCTAGTTCTGAAATCTACTTAACAAGTGTCACCCATTTCGGATATATCCTGTCGACAATGTAATATCCCCATGTGTAAGTTACACCGTTAGCTACAAACGAGACCTTTGATGCTTTTTCGTCCTTGAGATCGTTGAATAGAGGCGATTGATGTGTAAAAGGTTGATGTCGTTGTTCGCACCAGAAACACCAAAGAAAGCATTTCATATCTATAAATCTTGTGACACAACAGCTTTCAGCAAAATGAATGGATTCGGACAATGATTACGTCTACAATATTACCCTTTATATGCGTTCGGACAACCAAACCACTCCCAATCTGTACAATCAAGGGTTTCTAACATTCCTGGAAACCCGTGCTTTCGTTTGTGAAACGCATATAGCTTTTCAACATCCATGTAAATAGGTTTTCGCAAATACTCTGCTCCAAATATTTCCATAATAGACTTACAAAAAATTTCAAAAGATTGATGAGAAGTTGTTGAGCCCATTTGCAAATATTAATCAAGGGCGCCAAGAACGGTGTCGTATGCCAATTGACAAATTGCGGAGGTGCACTCCATCAATACCAATATGCCTTCTCTTCCAGTACAAGGAGTATTATCACCAAAGTATTCAGAATGATTAGTTACTTCTTCAACTATGCTTGTGAACAACTCTCGATGCATTCGAAACCTCTTCCGGAAATGATGTGAAGTTTGTTAAAACTCTTTAGATCGTTTTGAGCTCTAGGAATAACAATAACAAAGGTTAACAATATATGCAACGAAATTAAACAAGACATCAATGTTATTGTAACAAGGTTTCTTCATCATTATCTTCACTATAATTACATACACAATCAGCCCCAATTCTACTTGATCAAGTGTAGAACGGTTACTCAACAATAACAGGGATCAAAGATCCTTGAGGCTAAACCAAACACTACTCCAGGCGTTTACACAAACAACCAAACGCCTAGGACACACACTTTTATAGTCGACTAAATCTTTATTTGTGCACTCCAAAACATACGCCCTATGTCTCTTTATATAATAGAGACGTATTAGGGTTTACAAAGACTTATAACAATATTAGGAAACAAATCTTCCTAACTTTAATCATTATCTTCAAAAAGGAATCTTCTATAATCTTCCATAACTTGTAGAATTCCTTCTTTGTCTTTTAAGTCCTTGTAGTTTCGTATTTGCTTCATTCTTCTTTTATTGTTTTGTATTATCAACTCAATATAAAACCCAACAATCTTCCCCTAGTTGATAATTACAAATCATTCTTCTAGATCTTCCATGAATGAAACAATATTCCCCTTAAGCTCAACTCGTGTGAATTTACATAACATGCTGTACCACAAAGGATCTTCAAGTTGCAACACTTATATGTACTTCTTCCCCTTTTTCTCATTATCTACTAGGGGATTCTAAGTAGATGCAACTTTGATTTTGACAACCACAAACCAATATCACACTTCTAATCCAGCCTTCTAATGTCTTAAATTACCCTCCATAAAGAACACCAAAAAGCTTACTAAAAATGAATTCAAGACAGTAGAAACTTAAACTATCTGTATTAATATCGACTTACAGTAGTCAAAACCTTCCCCTCAAATGGTGCATGTAAATGATTAAACACTCTATAATATGCTTCCCCTGAAATCCATGTGTTAACCATTTCTTGAATCTCCAATTCTGTAGGCTTCTTTTAATGATTACTATTGAAGAAAACCAAATATAACGAACTTGATGCTGAAGTAGAACTACTCAAACTTATGTCTTATGTCTTGCACTATCCACGTGACTTTGAACTTATACCGAAAACCAAAAATATAAGTAGATCGCAACCTCTTGACAAAATCCTCATCTTTAATGAGACACTGATCACTACAATGTAACTCCTTTAAGTGATAGCAAATCCCTATTGCTAGATTTGACAAGTCATTGTCACAATGTTAAAGCACGAACAAGTTACCTTTAAACGTTGTTAGCCGTTTAAGATATGATAAGAACACGTACCCAAGTAATTCCACTTCAATCTTCAAATAAGTGATAATCAATCATCTTCGTAATCAACTAATTCAATTAAATCCAATAAACAAGCCTTTTAAACATTTAAGAACATTTAAACCAAAACAAACTTCTGTGTGTTTTATCTGACATCTCTATATCCATCCGAGAACCAAACAAACCTTTAATGTTGACACTAACTATTCCTTCTTGTTGTCATCGAACTTTGCAGCAGTATTAAAAACACAACAGCACAAACATGAATGTAGAAGCACTAATAACATAGGAGCAGCAGCATTATTTATATGCATTAGGTTCTGCTACCTTCAACTTCAACAAATAACTTATTACTACTCGAATTACTAATAACATTGATTGTTATCTTTCTTTCTCGTAACCCCATGCATAATTTGCTCAACAGCCCCACACATCGACCACACATCCCATGTATAAGAAAACAACAAAAGGTTCAAGTATTTGCGAATACCACGTACCATGTGCACCATAACTTCCAAGTCGGGTCAGCTTGAATATGCAACTATGTTCAAAGTAAGATCAGGTCAGTTGCGTTATGTATCAAACCAAGTTGCCCACACAGCTTCCTATCATAACCTGTACTAATCGTATAGCAGCAGAAACAAAACAAACTCAGCAGCATAAACTCTATACGTATCAGCAGCATTAAGTTGAACGCACAGCAACATTAAAATTATAACTGGTAGCATTAATCAAACCTAGCAGTATTAATCGACCACTAGCAGCACTAATGCTAAGAGCAGCATTAATGTGATATCATCAAGCAGCAGTAATAACGACTTAATTAGTTAGGGTTTTCCCATGTCACATCTTCAAGAAATTACAAACCCTTAATCGAGTAGCTGCAAACCTGCTTCATTACCATCAGAATCCAGACTAGAAACTCTAAACGAATTAAAACCCAGTAAGCTCAGCTTCTAAACGCACTAAACACACTAACACCAAACTTATTACAGATATGAATCCCTACCAGAATCGATCCATAACAAACCAGTAACTTTAGTCATTACACCAGCGAATTAGGGTTTGATCTAACATCAGTTGTAAACCTTCAGCAGTACCAATAGAAATCATGCTTTCTTCAATTAATACCTTACCTAAACTCATATTACCATCAGTACTATGAATATTTGATGTTGAAAACCCTTTATCCACAGCTACTAAATGATTGAAAAATCATGTACAACCCTAACATGAATCGCAACAGCATAATTTTAAATATAATCGTGTACCTCAGTATACATGTTTTGCTTGTAGCCATACTCCTATTCCAGTAACCTCAGACAACCAATCTGCTCTTCCAGTCTGAACCCTAATCAACTTAAAACCAAGAGTCTTCAATAGATTAAGGCATGAATTAATTAACTTCCATGTTAAGTTAGAATAATATCATAAGGAAATCAGAAAATCTTTCAAAAAACCAATACCCTAAGAACCCTAAAAATCCGACTTACTTTAACCTTTTCTGCAGCAGACTTGACGAATTTATATCTGTCAAACAAAAGCTCAGATTGAAGATCCCTCCAGTGAGAATCTACCTTGACGTGGAAAGAATATACTATAAAAATTTCATTAAGATCCAACGGTTAACGAATGATACATCGCCTTTTTACCACAGCACTGCAGAAAGTTATGAAAATAAAAAACAAAGTCGATTTTTCTTCTTTCTTCGACAAATAAAACCTTGTAAATCCCTAGATCACGAGCTCCCTGAGCTCTGATACCAATTGTGAAGTTTGTTAAAACTCTTTAGATTGTTTTGAGCTCTAGGAATAACAATAACAAAGGTTAACAATATATGCAGTGGAATTAAACAAGGCATCGATGTTATTGTAACAAGGTTTCTTCATCATTATCTTCTCTATAATTACATACACAATCAGCCCCAATTCTACTTGATCAAGTGTAGAACGGTTACTCAACAATAACAGGGATCAAAGATCCATGAGGCTAAACCAAACACTACTCTAGGCGTTTAAACAAACAACCAAACGCCTAGGAAACACATTTTTCTAGTCGACTACATCTTTATTTGTGCACTCCAAAACATACGCCTTATGTCTCTTTATATAATATAGACATATTAGGGTTTACAAAGACTTATATAACAATATTAGGAAAAAAATCTTCCTAACTTTAATCATTATCTTCAAAAAGGAATCTTCTATAATCTTGCATAACTTGTAGAATTCCTTCTTTGTCTTTTAAGTCTTTGTAGTTTCGTATTTGCTTCATTCTTCTTTTATTGTTTTGTATTATCAACTCAATATAAAACCCAACAAATGATATGCATCGTACATCGGATCCGCACTAAAATAGGCGCCGACTAAACAATCTTGAGCACCATAACGATCTTTACTTTTGATGTTTCTCGTCGGTTGCGCACTTTGTCGTATAGTCTTAATAAACGACAATGCTCTTCTAAATAAAGTCAAGTCCCTACTCGTACTTCTTCTTCTTCCGATGAGTCAGTGAACATGAACGCTTAAGAATTCATTTGGATAATGAGTAATGATAAATAATTTGTTTAAAATGATGAGGTATGGGGTATTTATACTCTAGATAAATAAAAGGGCGAATGACACAAAAATGTACCCAACTTAAGGGTCATTTCCAATCAAGGTATCGCACTTTTTTCTTTGCATAAAAAGGTATCCTACTTATTTTTTTAGCCAATTTAGGAATTTTTGTTTAAAAAAAAAGTACTTTTACTTTACTTTTTTTTTTGGGAATTTTTATTAAATATTTAATGACCATCCGTTAAATTTTACATTTCAAATCCACTGTCGCTGCCACCAGCACCAATCATCGTTGCCACCACTAACCCTGCCCACCACCACCACTACCAAGCAACGTCTCCACTATCAACCCCATCCACCACCGCCAAAAATCACCAACCCCACCCACAACCACCGTAAACCACCAATCTCAATCACCATCACCAACCCATTCACCACCACCAACCATGCATGGCGGTGTTGGTTGATTATTGTGTTGAGGGCGCCAGTGGGCTAGGTTGGTAATGATGACGATGTTGGTTACGAAATGACAATGGCGATGATGACAGTGCTGAGTGGCATTGGGCTAAAATAATGATGAATGGGGTTGGTTGTGCGAAGGTAGTTGTTGATGGTATTGTAGGTGGAGTTGGTAGTGGTGACAACAGTCGTAGTGATGGTGGGTAGGGTCGATGGTTTGCGTGGTGGTGGATGGGGTTGGTGGTTTGCGACAAAGGTAGGTGGGGTTGGTAGTGGAGGCGGTGCTTGGAAGTGATGGTCGTTGGCAGGGTTGGTGGTTGCGAAGATGATTTTTGGTGGTGGCAGCAGTCACTGGTACAGATATGGGATTTTGTCACACCAAAAATGTGTGACGATATGCATATAGTCACACACATTTTTTTTGGTGTGTGTCACCAAAGGTCGCGCCGCCGTAGGTGACATATGGTGACATTGTTTAGTTTGTGGCCATTTTCATTGAAAAAGAGTGACCAAAACCCGAATATGTGTGACAAATTAGGCACAAGTTTTGTTGGATTAATCAGTATCAGTGACCGTAAACACTTTATAGTCACACAAATGTTTTTTGAGAGTAACTATTCTTCGTCGTTTGGCCACATAAATATATAATATATGTGACATTTGAGATGATTTATTCAAGTAAATGTGTATTTTGTGTGACTATTTCCCGTCCTGTGGCCACATGAATATATAATAAATGTGACGTTTGTGATGATTTAGTCACACAACTTATGATGTTTTTTGGAGTTAGTCACATACAATTTAAAAACAGTGGCCAAAAGTGTTAATAAGTGTGACTATATGCTGTTTAAAGTGAAGAAATGTGTATTTTTGTGTGACTATTGTTCATCCAATGGCCACTTGAATTTTATTTTTGTGTGGCCTTTTGTAATATTTAGTCACACAAAGCATGTTTATTTTGGGTATTTAGTCACATACAATTAAGCAAAAAGTGGCCAAAAGTGTTAATAAGTGTGACCATATGCTGTTTAAAGTGAAGAAATGTGTATTTTGTGTGACTATTGTTCATCCAATGGCCACTTGAATTTTATGTTTGTGTGGCCTTTTTTAAAATTTAGTCACACAAATCATGTTTGTTTTGGGTATTTAGTCACATACAAAAAAGCAGAAAGTGGCCAAAAGTGTTAATAAGCGTGACCATATGCTGTTTAAAGTGAAGAAATGTGTATTTTGTGTGACTATTGTTCATCCAATGGCCACTTGAATTTTATTTTTGTGTGACCTTTTGTAATATCTAGTCACACAAAGCATGTTTGTTTTGGGTATTTAGTTACATACAATTAAGCAAAAAGTTGCCAAAAGTGTTAATAAGTGTGACCATATGCTGTTTAAAATGAAGAAATGTGTATTTTGTGTGACTATTGTTCATCCAATGGCCACTTGAATTTTATGTTTGTGTGGCCTTTTGTAATATTTAGTCACACATCGAATTAAACAAAGAGTGACAAATAATGTTGATAAGCGTGACCATATTATGTGAGTGCATCTTTTAGTCACAGGGTTACTACTGGTAGTACTAAGTTAGTACTGTTGGAGCAGAGTTGCTACTGCTAGTACTAAGTTAGTCCTGCTGAAGCAGGGTTACTATTGCTAGTACTATGCTAGTGCTGCTGGAATGAGTATATATATATATATATATATATATATATATATATATATATATATATATAATATATATATATATATATATATATATATATATATATATATATATAAAACAGAATTAAAAGCAAAAAGAAATTTCAAATTGAATAAAACTCGAATGTACATAACTGAACCAAATATACAATTGTAATGTCGTACATAATCAAATTCTCAAGTACCATAATTTAAAGGCTTTTGACTCTTCGCCGGCCTAGCTTGTAGTTGCTGTATGTCTTTAATAGATACATATTTTTTGCGCTTCGATGGTACTTTTGGTCCACAATTGTTGTCACTAATCTTTTGCATCGTATTTGTTGGTGTAACTTGTAGTAAAAAAAAGACGCTTGTATCAAACATTGAATTAAATATGAAGAATTATATATATGTAGGTTGAAAAAACACATGTATGTACCTCCTGTTCAAGAATAACTTGATCCTTTGGCCATGCAACGAAACCACCTATGCCCTCCTTAACTGTTTTAAACCCATTATTTGCTACGTCTGGTATGCATGCTGCATCCACTAACGATGAATCAATTAACACTCTGTAGCAATCATTTGGGAGTGCTTGGTTATGCAGCATTTGCTTTGCATGAGACTTGTATACGGTACCTAAAGCAACGATATTTGTTTTCTTTAAGTGCCACAGTTTGCACTTAAATGTCTAAAAAAAATAACTTTTGCATGTATATATCAGAAATTATTTAAACAAAAGAATAACAAGAAACATGTTGAAATACATACTGTTGGCAGTGCTTGTGTTGGAAACACATTTTGTTGCGATTGGGAGCGATTGGGAATCTGGAGACCCGTTTTTTCGCGACTTAGGCGATTTCTTAGGTCCAACAGTTTTAGCAGGTTCCTATATATATATATATATATATATATATATATATATATATATATATATATATATATATATATATATATATATATATATATATATAATATATATATATATATATATATATATATATATATATATATATATAACACATTACATTATTTAAACAAAAGAATAACAAGAAACATGTTGAAATACATACTGTTGGTACTCCTTGTGTTGGAGACACATTTCCTTGCGATTGGGAATCTGTAGACCCGTTTTCGTCGTGAGTTGGCCATTTTCTTAGGTATGACAAATTTAGCAGGTTCCTATACGTATATCTAAAACACGGTACATTAGTCATGTATGTAAAATTCAAAAATCAAAGGGGGATGTTTTATTACTTACCATTGTTTCCATTACCTTTTCCGAAGTTACAAGCCCATTAGACTTCTCCTTAATTCTCGCATCTTCAGCACGTACAACATCACTTGGCTGAGTTCCGTCCACCTCATTAGCGCTGCTATCTATATTGTCAATGGCCATTGGAGTCACCAGCAATATAAATTAAGAAATACATTGACTCATCAGTTTATGTTCAATGCATGCTATCATTAGCATCAGTGGTGTTAGCATTAGAAAATGAAATTGTTAACAACATAAAAAATGGCTTACATCTGAGGCTACTGGCAATTGAGATGGCAAATTCAACTGCACCCCTTGTTGACTCAACTGTGCCATCAGTTGAGTAAGCATGCCCTTTGTTTCTTTCATCTCATTGGACAATTTCTTGACCAGTACATTTTTTTCGGTCATCTCGGTGGACAATTTCTGGACCAATAAATTTTTTTTTGACGCTCGCGTCTCTCATTATCAAGTTGAGTTTGAAGTAACTCAAGTCTTTCATCGTTTTCTTGTCTGCTTTGTGGAAGACCAAAATACCTCTTGTATGTGACTCCACTTCCCACTCCTCTTGCGTAACCTCCCTTTTCCTTACCAAACACAACTGTCATGGCATCAGTGCCATTATCAAGATTCAAGGTTCCTTCCTTGATCTGGTCATCAGCTTCTTTCTGCACAAAAAATATGGGAAATGTTGGGATTAAAAGTCTTCTTGATGCTGTTAGAGTAACTGCTGCTCATATTTGTGTTAATGCTGCTCAGCTGGAGTTAGTGCTGCTCATGAACTTCAATGAAAAATATGTCAAAGTGTTTACTACTACTAGTACACAGTTACTGCTGTTAGTAGGCAGTAATACTGCTGGTATACAAGTTACTATTGCTAGTACACAATTAATGCTACTGGTATTGTAACACCCCAACCCGATAAGGGTAAAGATTTTATAATAATGGTTTCATATCAGATCAAAACAAAGCGTACATCAACAGTAATACAAGGGTTCTCAAAGGTTACAAATGAAATACTGAATATACAAGGCTACAAAGGAAACAAAAGCTAAATACTAAGTCTGCAAATGCAAATCCTTCTAATAGTCTCTACTTCAGAATAACTATCAAGGTCTTCTAAGTCCAAAAGTCTCTTCACTCATACCCAGCTTCCAACTAAAAACCTGCCACAGGGAAAGAAATGCGGCTGAGCTTAAAAAGCCCAGTGAACAGATATATATAAACGAAAACGAAAGCAAAAGAAAACGAACATGTATAGTTTAATGCATTGGTTTTACAAAGGTATAGTCAAAGAGTACAAAGTAAGAAAGGGAAAGGGTCAGTAATCTACCACGAGCCCAAACAAATCAAATATAGTAACTATCAGTAACCATAGAGGAGCGACCTCTCAAATATGTGAAGGACGTGTATAGCACACAGCATCAATCACCAAATCAAATCAAATCAAATCATGATATATCCCTCGAAACAAAACAAATCTAGGATGCATCCATACGCCCCCCAAACAATTAATCCTGGCCAATATAAATAATAAAGCGCGCATGTAGTAGCAAATGGGGACGGTGTGGAACATCACTCAACCACACTAGAGTCATGCCATCGGTGCATCAATGACATGGCCATGTTACCTTCATGGCTAGGAAACAAATTTTGGCTCGGGTATCAAACTGAAAGGTCAAAGGTCAAAGGTCCAAATCATAGCAAAGGTTCAAATAGTCAAAGTCATCGAATCAATATCAAAGTCCAAATATCCAGGTTCAAATCAAAGTTTAATTGCCAAAGGTTCATATCCCATATCTATGTCAAATGAGTCCAAACGAACTGATCAAAGGTTCATAATCAAATGGTTCATTTAAAGAAATCTTTATCAAATGGTTTTCATAAAAATGATCTTTATTAACTGTTTTTCACAAAAGTAGTCTTTAAAAGTAGTTGTCGTAAAAGTTTAGTAAAATTCCATATAAAAGTGGTATTGCATTATTCATAAACATCATTTAAAAACAGTTTTCCTGAAAACTTTTCCGTGTTATAATTAAAAAGGTTTTCACATCTATTTACCAAAATCAAATGAACCTTCGAAGTATCAAGTGTCTCGAACTAATATCACAAGGTAACGAACGAATATCAAATGAATCATTATAGAGGCTCAAAGCAAAAGGGTCATATCGAACAGCAAAGTCAAAACGAATCAAACAAACGAACCAAAGTGTAGGGGAACATAGCAATGGCTTAGGGAATCTTAAAACGAATCAAGATCAATGAGTCATGAGAGGGAAAACACCCTTACTGAAAAAGGGTAGAATATCTGTACCTTATACCGCACGTGCAAACATATCTAGAAATATAAAGATCGGAAACATCTCCATCTTCAGCGAATCTACACGAATACATGGTCGTCTTATTAAAAGCTTATTTAATTCAGATTACTTACTTTAGTCGGCTTTCCATTTTTAGTAACTTTCCTTATTTAGTAAGTTGCCATATTTATTATCTTGATACTTTATAGTTATAAATGACAACTAAATAAGCTTTAGGGTTTAATATGATAAATTTGGTTTTAGACTATTATTAATTTGTATGCGTACGGCACCCTACAATATAAAGTAACTAGATCCCAACATAAGACCCTACGCCTAACCATTTTTTAAAATCAATAACATGCACATTCGCAGGCCTTCACAAGCTTTATGTACTCATTTTTATTTTTTTTAAATACTTTCAGTTATGCATTCAGTCCTTTATACTTTTACAATTTAGTTCACATTAAAAAAAATGCATGTTCGTGTCTCATAGTATCACCCATACCATCCATGTACAAGCTTGACTTAACGAGTACAAGCCTCACATGATGAGCTCCTTTCTGTATGCTAATAAATATGCACTCCTCTTTATATTTCGCTTTAGGTGTTAATCGAGTTTTTATGAACGTATCTCAATGGTTATACCAATAATGCAATAACCCAAAACAAAACATTTAACAATGCATGCACTGTATTCCCTTCTTTATCATTCATATTATGCCAAAGTTTTCATACCACTTTAAGGTTTCATTAAACCATTTTGTAAAAACAAACTTCATGCAAAAGTACCTTTCATGCCTACGTATTTCATGAACATTTGTTTTATTTATACTTGTTACCCATGCATATTAATGTCATTTTATGTGTTTACGGTACATGAGATTTTACATGTTTCGATCTATCTTATGTTTCTAACGTGTCGGATTATATCATATTAACTCATGACTAAGATCCCTTATAACATAACACTTATGATTAGTGTGTGATTTGGTATTAAAATGATAGTTCAAGACCCGCGACTTACCGATTCACAGCTACTGGTGATTTTGATTATGGTTCTAGTATCACAAGGTCATGCTACCACTCATATAACTTACTTCATATATGCAGCGTATGATTATATATTGAGATGATGGGTGAAAGATGTACCTTAAGGATGAACGAGGGCAGATCGAAAAGAAACAATTACCGAACTCGAAATCAAACCGATCACAACACAAGATTCAACAAGGTACAATCGAACCCAAAACTCAACCGTCTACCCGTACTAATCACTAGGCCAAAACCGCAGCCCACACACGAACCGAAACCAATTCTAACCACGAACCAAAAATCGAACGAAACTCAGACTGGAGCAAACAAACCCGAAATTTGGGCGCCTAGAATTGCTCACCGTTTATTCATGCAAAATTATTTGAGATTTGGAGTATTGTTTTAGTAATTTTTCTGTGAGATTTTTACAAAGAATGAGTATGATATAGGAGCGCATGTTAACGAACTTGTCGACAAAATCGGGATAAGAAGGAGAAATAGTAGACCGAGTATTCAATAGTCCCTCTTGAACAAGTATACAAACGCGTATAAGGATATGATAAAATCTTCTATTCTTTGTCTTTCTTTTTTTTCTAGCGTTGAATGGTAGGAGATGGGCGAGGTAGTATTGTTTCATAAAATGATTTTTCAAGATATGTCACACTAAATGTGACGTGTGATTATTAGGTAACTATGGAGTGATTGGAGGCAAATAAAGGGGAGGGTTTACACATTTTTGGTGAGGAGAATTAAGGGAGGATTGAGCCCAAATTATGGAGTGTATAATGGTGATTAGCACTTTCCAATCTAGCATGATTATTTCATAGTTATCTTTTATAAACATGTTATGTACAAGATTTTATTAATTTGACCTATATGAGACATATTAAACGTGCCATATTTTTATTCATAAGTTTCTTGTACGATTTCATATAATACTTTAGGTTACATGTTCATATCGTATAGTTTCGAGTCATAACATGATATATATAACTCAAGTTTTAATTTATAGCGTATTTCATAAGTTCTTAAAAGTTCAAAATTAGAGGGTATTTTGGTCATTCTGTACTTTTCAGATTTTTAGGGTTTTGCAAGTATATAAGCATAATAATTGAATTTGCAGTCAAACTTACAAGTTTTTCTCCCACTGGTCTAATCTCATCATCTGGATATTTGCCGTCTTTGTTTACCCTCCCTTTCAACCACATTACACCACGGTTGGGTTATTCATCTGCTTCAATCTCTTTATTTTGATCTAATAAACATCAAATGCATACACATGTAAAGTTAAACCAAGATAAACGAAAATATGAGGATGCATACACATGTCAAGTTAAACCAAGATAATAAAAAATATGAGGGTATTAAATGCAAATGTGCAAATTGTGCAATGTAAAAAGATTCATTTCTCAAACTGATCGTCTCTCAATTTGTAAAACAAACATTATGTAATCTTACCATTTTATCTTTGACATAAACATATCCACCTCGTCCCATTTTATGCTAATAAATATTTTTGGAACGCGCCATCTTAGCTTTATCTGATTTATCCTAAAAACACAAAATCATAAGGCGTTTAGATGCGGTAATGCGGCAAACTAAAAATTATGAAATGACATATAGACTTAAATAAAGATGACTAATTAAAACATTGTATGCATCGGTGGTCGTGTAGTTTACAAACTCGACCCAGTCTTCTGATGTCACAAATGCACTATACTTGGCCGGGACCTCATTCAGTTTCGAAGGTGTATTTATGTTGGCCAAAATGTATTTTTCTTTGAGCTTCATTATGAAATTCCTTAGCAGTTGACCAAGACGAGTCATTATCAATTTTCTAAATGTCACGTCAACATCAAAATATCGCTGCAAAGATTAACACAATGTTGTTAATTAGTTGCACATAATGTAACTGCATAGATAAACTTATGTAGTACTGGGATACAAAATAGTATATATGTACCGTGATTTCAACCTATAGTTTATCTCTTGATTCTTTATTCACCTTCTTCCAGGAAAGAATCTTCAAACCTATGTGCTCACGAACCAGATCTCCTAAAAAACTTGAAAACAGTGCTCTGTGTTCCCCTGACACCCTATTCAATGCATCGAAGGTTATCTTAAGCTTTATTCCACCAGGTTGGCGATATCGCAGGCGAAACTTAAATAGCCCGGTTATGCCCCTCTTAGCTAGTATCCTATCTAATTGGTTGGTTCCAGGCGCATCTAGATCTTCATCATCAGAATACTTTTCGCATTCATATTCTAAGTTGTTATCATCTTGTTCATTATCAGTAGGAAGCAAAAGATGATTATCAACAATGGGTTGAATTTCCATGACTCTTGAGCAACAATGGGTAAAAGAAAATGATTCTGGCTTGGAGAGTATTGGTGATAGAAGATTTATTTTTGTGTTTTCTTTGCAGTCTTTTTTTTAGGAGAGAAAAGAGGGTATATTAAGAATATGTATCGTTATTCTTGGTAACTGCTTGTAATTAGGTGATTTAAAAATCTTGGATCAAAATTTTGGCTCCAAGTTCTAATTTGAAATTAACAATTGAATTATTCAAAATTTTTGCCTTTGAACCTGTTAATTAAAGCATAAACTTGAACAAATCAAAATTTTGGCTCTAAATGTTATGGTATATCATTATCTTAATCGCAAATGTACCATCTAACTGTGAAACCATCACATCAAGAACGCAAATTGCTACAATTTAACAAACCAAAATACTTACATAATTACCAGTTATTGTACCCTTAATAATTACTTTTACAAAACACAAATTGCTACCATTTTTTTTTGAACATTGAAGACTTTTTATTCATATATTGAAAACCAAAACCAGCAAGTTGCTGGGGAATATAGAAAGGAGAATATTGAAAACATAATACGGTACATACATAAGGGAAAATCAGTATCCAAATTAAATGTCAGAATTGAACCAAATAACATTTACAAAACACAAAACCTGTTAATGTATATCCTAAACCCCTAAACCATCTTCCTCTTGCCTTTCCCATGGCTACTAGAAGGTGCTCCAAAACCTATAGGATTCTTCTTACACGGCATTCCCAAGACAATATCCTGAGTAAATTTCTTTTTGTGTGCTTTTTCAACTGGTATTTGAACTTGCACAGGGAGAGCCAAGATAGGAGCTTGAGATGGGAGTTCCTCTGGAGGTTCAATGGCTTGGATAGGTTCCACTTCCCAAGTATCAGTACTTGCATCAGAATGTTGATCTGGATAATACCAAGCAAGGAGGCCAGGAAGGATGTTGAGAGCACCATCATTTGATTCTGAACTGCTTGAATCAGAAGAAATTTGTATGACATCTACAAATAACAACTGTTAAATCAGTTTTATTGATTCAAATGTTAAACTATATCACAATCAAAGAAAAACCTTTTGATGGTTTACCATTGCAGAAGAATCCATTGTGTTCTCATATTTGGTCCTCTTTTTTGGTATCTCAAACAATGAAGCAATGTTGCACAAACTAGGCTGCATTTCAAGTCTCATTGGTGGCCAACTAGGCTGCAATTGAAGTCTCAATTGGACCTCTCAGTGTACTCACAAACATTGGACCTCTCAAGGTACTCACAAAAGTTCAAAAGCCTGTATTTGTAGTCTCAATGGACATCTCAGTGTACTCTAATAGGCTGCATTTGGACCTCTCATTGGTGGCCAAGCACAAACAAGTCTGCTAGGTACACTCATTACTGGCCAATCACAAACTAGGCACATTCCAATGCTCTCATTGATTTAGACCTCTCAGTGTATTCACAAAAAGGCAACAAAAAATACTCAGACACAAAACACTTAATTAGACATAGCATAACAACCATTATGTATATGAAAATCAGAGTATGGAAAACAAAAAAAATAAAGCATGCATCAGACATAGCATAACAACCATTATAAAATACAAAACAACCCCATTTTACATTAGAATCGGTAACAACCACTAACATCACCATTTATAGATCAAAAGCCTGATACTAATTATTGTACAATCAATCATCAACTGATATGTGAAAACATTAAAAAACATACCTTTGTTGTTATTTGGATTCATTGTTTACGTGTTTGTGTTTGCCAGAAGAATGTGTGTTTTGATTTGGGTTTATTGATAATTGTGTGTGTTTACAAATGATCGGGTAAAGGGATTAATTGCCGGTTGACTATTGAATTTGTGGTTTTATTTAACTATAACTGACATGGCAAGATTTGTAAAACCAGCTATAGCCGGTAACTAGGGATGGCAACGGTTCGGGTTCGGGGCGGGTTTTAGTGTACCCGTACCCGAACCCGTTTATAATATACCCGTACCCGCCCCATATCCCACCGGATACCCGATTAATATTATCCATCGGTTTTTTGGGTTTCCCCGCGGGTATCGATTATCCGTAATTGAATATTATATGGACAAAATTGGCGGTATTAAGATTAAGTCACACGTCCACCGAAAAAACAAAAGAAAATACTCTAATATATTCAAATTTTTTAAAAGTTAAAGAAAATGAATATCGTATCAAACGATTTAACGCAACGTACTCGGCACGATATTCACCAAAAAAATCAAATGCACAAGAGTTTTCAAAAGTTAATCATTCTCATTTCCAAAAATAATCTCGTTTTAGCCTTTTAAAAGGGTTTGGTATCATCATTCGTGTAACGGTAGAGAACACGGACTCACGAGTACTCACTCCAAAAAAATGAATAACCGAATAGTCGAGAAGAGTATTGACGTTAACTCGAGTCGAGACGAGATGACGAAAAGAAGTCAAAGAGATAACTAACAACAAACATATCAAATAAGATGAGTCGATTGGTAATCGTCGGTATTTTCCCATAATCCCATTTTTTAGTACAAGGTATATATACTTGTTTTATGCTTTAAAACAAGTTTGGACTTACGACAAAATTAATCTTTGGAAATAACAAAATTTCGCCATGACTCTTTCATTTATCGAACGTTTCCAAGTCAAAAGACTTTATTGAAAATCAATTTCCCGAGTAATTTATAATATAACGAGTATTTATACAAACCCTAAACGAATAGTCCAATAAATCCAAATATGTTAGTCTACGGGTAGCATGTCTCGAATAGTCCAATAGCCCTCGTGTGTTCCGTTTTTATCCCAAATATCTCACTCTCACGTACACTTCTAATTTCCTTACTTCGTTATTAACCAAATTTAATAACAAATATCTTTACAGCTTTTAATTTAACAATTGTTTTTATTTCTTTCTTTTATTTTGTCCAAGTCGAGTCAATATCAAGTCGCAACAAATGAGTTACTATTTCCTTTCGAGTCACGGTCAAACATTTATTCCCTCGGGTCAATAATAATGAACCCGATCCCAAATCATTCCAAACATTCCATCGGTTTCATTTTGTCGAGTCAAACCATAATCAACAAGTCAATTAGTCAATCCAACACCAAACACAATTCCAAATCAACTATGCTAGTCAATCCAAACCAAACACAAACCAAATCGGACCAATATTATCCATCAGTTTACTTTTGGCGCATTTCCATGGTCCCTTTTCCCGCCTAAAGTATTGGGAACCGTTCATAATCAACCGTTCATATACAAATCCTTTGATATTTTCATTAGATATTATATTTCAAAATTCAATGGCTGAATCCTCTTCAACTCCTGTTTCAAACAAAACAAAACGCCTAAGGGATGATTCTCCTCCTCCAATCCCTGAAAATTTAAAGAAATTTTTTTACATATCCCAAGATATTTGGGAGAAATGTCATTCTGGCAAATATGGAGCTGAAAAAACATTGATAGATCTTTACAACAAGCGTATAAAGTGGCTGGAAGAAAAGAATAAGGAAGATTTAAAGATCATATTGGATCATCAGAAGAAAGTAGATGATCAGAATAAAGAAATAGAAGAAACAAGAGAGAAAATAGTTGGTGTTTACAAAAGTATTGAAGATAGTTTATATATTTCTTAATGTATCTTTTGTATAGTTTATATATTTCTTAAAGTATCTTTTGTATCATTATCTTATTTTGACTATGTTAATGTATATTCATACAAGTTTATGATATTTGAATGCAGTTATTATTATTAGTTTATGATATCTGTGTTTCCCCTGATGTTAAAGGGGTGTTTGGTTTCTTGGATAATAGCAGTCTTTTTTAAAAATCTACTCTTTAATACTTAGAAGACTATTAACACTGAAACAGTAAACTATGTTGTACTGCAAGAACAACAATATCACCAAAACTGATTAAGTGTGTTGGGAATTAAATGTCTAACGACTTAGTACTGCTGGAGAATTGCACTAACAGTACAAACTGTTAGTGTATAAGTGAAGACTGCTGAGATATAACTAATAGTACAAACTCTGAAGTTAGTACTGCTAGTATTACAGAAGGTACTGCTGCATGGATAAACGTTTGTATTAAGGATAAGTATGGAATAGATCTTTTGTATATCTTATTTAGTTAGAATTATATGCTAGAATACTTATCTTATAAAGGACTCCTTAAGTCTATAAAAAGAGATCCTAGGTTATACGTTTTAAATATATCAGTCAGATCAGTTATAGAATTTTGTTAAGATTCAAGGTCATTGTAACCCTAGTGATAGCAAGATCACTCGTATTATTCTTGAAATAATATTGAATCGTTTGGTGTTAATCTTACTGTGTGCATTATTCATTCAAGTATTACTGTTCCATCAAACACAAACAAATTCTTCTAAGTGTGGTTAAGTAGATTCTGCATACTTAACTACATACACTCAAAGTATCTCAAACACATTAAAATGGAGTAACATCCTAAGTGTTTTATAATCCTCTCAAGTGGTATCAGAGCCAGGTTGATACTATTGATTTAGAAGAAAAAGTAATGGACATGGAGACTAAATCAACAAACATGGCTGCTAAATTGCCAATACTTAAGCAAAACGAATTTGATATGTGGAGGTTGCGAATAGAACAGTACTTCCAGGTGCAAGACTATGCACTCTGGTAAATTATTGAAGAAGGAAACTCCTTTAAGCCTTCCACATCTTTATCAACAGTTGATGGCAAAGAAGTGACTGTTGTTCAAACTTCTCCAGTGATTGCAGAAGAGAGACTATTGATATAAATAATGCCTAAACACGTTATTAATATTTTTCGATATCTCTACGTTTTGATAATCACAAAATGTAAAATCATTAAACGAAAGATTATGACGTAAACAAGTATTTAGTTGTAAATATCTATTTTAACAACTCAATCACTTAAGGTATGAATAAACAAATGCCTAATGCATTATATGATCAAAGGAACATTTTCTTAATCACTAGATTTTTTATAAAATGTCACAAGCATTTTATATCTTTTAGAAAATCATTTTTGGTATTAAATAAATATGTTTAATCTATTATAAATATATAAATTCAAATTTTCAACCAAAAATGGCAAAAATATTCCAGAAAAACCTTCCCCACAAAAAGACAAAGCTGGGCAACGGATACATTGGCGGCCCCTTAATTATAAGGCGGCCCCCTAATTAAGGGGACCGGCCACGCTCCTCAGCCCCCCAGCTTTGCCTATAAATACTGGTTCATTCCTGGACTTTTTCCTCACCTTTTTGCACAAAAACTTTCTGATCTAAATCTTCTTTCATAAACCTTTGATCATATAATCTTAAGCTTTTGTTTCCAAGTGACTCAAGCTTCAATCATCCAAGTGCAAAGAGAAGAATACTTCTATCAATCAAGACTAGAAGTATTACAACTTAGTATCATCTTGTTACCTAAGTTGTTAGTTTAGTAAACCTTGTAAATCATTCATTCATTTGTGTATAAGGTGTGTATATTAGGTGTGAACATAAGTGATTAGATTAGTGTAGTGTGTAAGTAGTGAAGAAGGTGAATAAGTAGTTGTGTTGTAAAGAAGTAGTGTAGAAGTGTTGTAAAGTTGTGAAGTAGTTGTGGTGTGAAGAAGTTGTGAAGCCGTCGTAAAGAAGTCGTGAAATAGTGAAGAAGTAGAAGTCGCGAAGGAGTGAAGAAATACAAGGCGTGAAATAGTGAAGAAGAAGAAGTCGTGAAAAAGTGAAGAAATAGAAGTCGTGAAGTGTTGAGAAGAAGTTGTTGGAAGTCGTGAAGTAGTCGTGTTGTGATTGAAGTCGTGAGATTGGTTCTAGCTACGATTAGAACTCGACATTTAGCTTTGTGTCGTTAAACCGGTGTAAGCGAAAGTGTGTAAGGTTTTCTCCGCCATAAGGGAGCTTGTTGAAATAGTGAAGAAAACTCTCGAGCTAGGTGCTCGGGGAGTGGAGTAGGGCAAGGAAGGTGTCCTTGTAGCCGAACCACTATAAATCCCTCGACTCTCGGTTTGATCTTTCCATCTCTTACGTAATACTTTATTTATATCTTCATTAGTTTCATACATATAGGCATATATAATTGTTATTATTATTTAGAAGTTGATTTCACATAAAGATCAATTTAAAACTCCATTCATAAAAACAAAACTTTTATAACAAATCTAAAAGGATACACATATAATTAATAATATTGTCAAAGTATTATTTTTCACATAAACTCAAATCTAAGTTTTTCAAAAGACTCTGTTGAAGCAGAAATTTGAGAACTTTACTGCAACCAGCAATGAGTCCTTGGATCACATGTTCAACAGATTTCAGAAGATTGTCAGGCAAATGGCTGTTCTTGGTGTTGGCATACCTCAGGAATATCTAAACTCCAAGTTCTTGAGGAGTTTACCTGCAGAGTGGGCTATGCATGTGGTGGTCTGGAAGAACAAGCCAAACATTGATACTATGAGCCTGAATGACTTATACAGCAACTTCAAGATTTTTGAGCAGGATGTGAAAAAGGCTGGAGGAACTAGTTTAAGTACTAGGAATGCTAGGAATATAAATATTCATATGAAAGACTCGGTTACCCCGAGTATGGATTAGCATTAAGTAGCTCGTAGGATTAATTATATTAGTTTAGACTTCGTAACAACATGGAGTCGGGTCGAGTCTTTACCCACTATGCTCACTCCACAGCCCATGTGGGGCGTTTGTGTATGTAGTATAAATACCCCTTCCCACTCAAGGGAAGGGTTGGAACTTCTCTTCATTTTCAACCTAATATACTCTCATTTTTCTCTCACTAAGTTCCCAACTTCTCTATCTTTCCCTCTCTACAAAGATTCGGCCAATCATCAATCTTGTACTTGTTATATGTTTATGAATATGTTACAATTGGTATCAAGAGCCATGGTTAGGTTCGAGTGATTGCATGTTCACGGATTTGTGGTGTGTTCTTGGTGTTTGTTTGTTATCTTAGTAGTTCGACTAGAAAAGAGCGAAAACATCAAGATTCGATCCTAGTTAGTGCTTAGATTTGCTAGAAGTGTGTACTTTCTTATTTACAATAGTCTATAGCATTGCTTCTTACTAATATACGGTGTTGTTGATGCGTTTCGTGGAGGTTTGAAGGATTTTTCTTGGTTGCGGTTTGACTTTTGGTAGTATATTCTTGCCTGCGTTTTGTGATAGTTTTTGGAAGTCTTAGGTTGTGGTTTGGTAAGATTACCGGTTGCGTTTTGGTTTTTAACTGAAAAGGGAAAAGACAAATCGTAGAGAAAGCGAAATCTTTGTCCTTTGCTTTTTGTCAGGTTCTGACTGAGGTTTGACATGTTGCGTTTTGTGGTTTCTGCGGTTTGACCAAGTTCTGCGTTTTGCTGTCTTGCGATTTGATCTTATTGCGGTTTGGCAAGTTGCGTTTTGATGTTGCGGTTTGCCTCGTGTGACTGCGTTTTGGGTTCTTGCGTTTTAGTACTGAGGTTCTGCGTTTTAACCGTTGCGGTTTGCCTCGTTTAACTGCATTTTGGTACTGAGATTCTGCGTTTTGACCGTTGCGATTTGCCTTTTGTGTACTGCGTTTTGGTGTTCTGCGTTTTAGGACTTCTGCGTTTTGGTTTTTTGCGTTTTGAGGTTCTACGTTTTGAGCTACTGTGGTTTGGAATTCTGAGTTTTGTGTACTGTGCTTTTGTGTTCTGCGTTTAGTAATTGAATCACGGTGTATTCTTGATTTTTGTAAAATCCCGCGAAAGAATCTATTTTTCGGTTTAAATCATAGAATTGTAAAATCCCGTGCAAGTTTACATCATGGCAAGCACTCCTTCCTATGACATTCAAGCTGCAGGGTCCGATACCCGCCCTCCTATGCTAGATAGGACGGATTATGAATCATGGGCACAAAGAATATGACTTTATTGCTTGGGAAAAGAAAATGGATTTAACATTCTTAAATCCATTGATGAAGGACCTTTTCAAATGGGCACCACTAGAGATGCTGTCACTACCGCTGAGGATGGAACTGTCACTTTTGGAATCGACAGGCCACGTAATTACAACGATCTTAATGAGGAGGAAAAGAAGCGTTATGATGCAGACATTAGAGCTTCCAATATTGTGATTCAAGGACTTCCCAAAGACGTTTACAAGCTTATTAACTTCAACACTGAAGCCAAAGCTATTTAGGACAATGTCAAAATGCTTCTGGCTGGATCTGAACTGACCAAAGAAGATCGTGAATCTCAGTTGTATGATGAGTTTGAGCACTTCAAGATGAATCCTGGTGAAAACATCACTGACTATTATGTGAGATTTCACAAGCTTGTGAATGACATGAGAATCATCAGGATGACAATGCCAAACATCCAACTCAATTCTAAGTTTGTGAACAACATGACACCCGAGTGGGATAGATTTGTCACAGCCGTAAAGCTCAACAAAGGATTGAGACAGACCAATTATGAACAGCTGTATGCTTACAACAACATGAAAAACATGTTGTCTATGATCGTCAACCGAGGGAAAAACTCAATCCAACAACAACAAATGATCCACTTGCTTTTATCTCAAATGTTCAGCCGATCAATCAATCCTCACATGATCAAGTTTATCACCATCCCTCTTCATCACAGAATCAGACACCATTTGTCCAATCATCTTTGCACCCACCATCTGCTGTGAACATCCATCTGGATTCAGGATACTCTCACACTGACAAGATGATTGATAATCTCTCCAACCAAGTTTCTCTGCTTGTCCAACAGTTCTGAGCAACACTCCCGCAAACCAACAACCAACTTCAAACTTCATCAAATCCACGTAATCAAGCAACAGTGGAAGATGGAAAGGTTGTGGTTTAGAATGTTCAGGGAAGGCAGAATGTGAATCAAAGGAATGTTGCTTGGGGTAATATACAAAACAGAGTTAGGAATGCTAATCAAGGAAAGGGAAGGCAAACCAAGTGTTACAACTGTGGTGGATTAGGACACATAGCAAGGAACTGCACTCAACCAAAGCGTCCACAGAACTCTAACTACTTCAAAGATAAGATATTGTTGATGCAAGCTCAAGAGAATGGAGCGGCTTTGGACGAAGAAGAGTTATTGTTTCTTGCTGGTAATGAGGGGAACACATTTGATGCTGATGTGGATGATCAACCAGTTCAGGACTTGGCACTAAATGATCCCAACATCTTCCAAGCTGATGACTTCAATGCTTTTGACTCAGACGTTGATGATGAACCCACTGCTCAAACCATCTTCATAGCTAATCTGTCTTCTGTAGTCTCATCACCACAACAAGCTGGTCCTTCCAATGCATCTATCATATCTGAGGTACTAAAGCTTTATGACACATATAACATGGTAGATGAACAGAAGATTCCCAACAAAGTATAACAGACAGATGTTATTGAATCAGATACTGTCAATATAGGAAATAGTAATGTTATCCCATATGAACAATATGTGAATCACAACGACGTGTCTATTGTACCAAGTAGTGCATCTTCTGTTGTAGATAATGCTTGTGAGGTATATGAGAACACTGTGTTTATCCCTGATGATTCACTGACCACTAGACTTAATATCTATAAAGATCAAGTGGCCATATATGAACAACATGCAAAATTTGAGCTAACTGAATGTGAGCAAAAAATGGATAGTCAAATGCGTACATTCATAACAGAACGTAATTTAAGGGAAGAAACATTGAAAAAGGAGTTATATTCTGTACGAAAACAACTTGATCAAACTGTTAAACAAAAACAGTAGATCCAAGAAAGTGTAATTACACTAAAACATGATTTCAAAGAAAAAGAAACAAAACTCTTAAATGATTTTTCCAGACTTAAAACGTTAAAGAACAAGATTGAAAACAAGTTGTACACACAAGACCAGACCAGACAAACTGCTCAAATGATTCAAAAGCATGAAAAGTTGTGTGATGAACATAGTGAAAAGGATGTAGGTGAACCTAGATCAGCTTTACTTAAGAGTGTTAAAGTTGCCCAACCTGCCTTATATGATGCAAATGTAATGCTTAAGCCTGGTCATGCCCCTCCCGATGAGTCATCATTAGAAGAGAGTAATGAGATAGAAGTAATAAGTAGAGAAAGAATGGCTGAAAAAATGAAGGATCCCAAATGTATAGCCAATCGAGTCATAATCAAACCCCATGATTACTATGAGGAGAACCGATTGACTGTTTTTGCACCTCAAACTAAGTTGACGTCAGAACAGATATTTTGGTCTTTGGACATAGAAAAGAGAAAGGCCGAAGAACTTAAAGCCAAAAATCAACCCTTTAGAAAGATAGCTGATGTAACGGTGTACCCACCCAATACAACCAGGCACTTAGTTCCTTTAACTCTTCCCACAGAATGTAAAACTCTAATTAGCTTATATGTTCTTTGTCGACTATTTGCTGATTTTGATAAAACATGTAAGAAGAGAATTACGCCAACGGGAATTACTGAAGGGGAAAGGGGTTTTGAACTAACAAAAGAGTGCTACTTAACTGAGGTTATTCCATTCTTTAAACTCCTCAAGGAACATTTTGAGGGCATGCAAAAAACCCTTAAAACTGAAGTAAAAGAGATGAAAGAGGTATTTAAAGATATGGAAAATGAGGTGTCCCAAAATGCGATAGAACTTAAGAGTCGTAAGATTGAGAGAAAGAACATTCTCATCACCAATGAGAATTTGATTGCTAGATGTATTGCATAGGATGTGTTTTATACTGCTACTGATTCTGCATTAACTGCTTGTCAATTTCATGAGTTTTCTATTGCATTGAATGTTTCCAGAATCGTGTTGTGGAGCTTGAGGGGGAGAATTTAAAATTGCATGAGAAAATCCAAAACGATGACCATGATAACATGGTCAGGCATTTTTCAAAACTAGATGTTGATAATCTTAATTTGCAATTAAAATATCAACATTTAGAAGAAAGAGTTAAAATCTCAAATGCCAAGACATCTTTGGATGCTCCTAAATTTGATGCATATTTTGAATTAAGCAAACGAGATGAAAAAATTCAAGCTCACACTAACACGATTCGAAAATTGAGGGCCCAAATTGCCCAATTAAAATCAAATAAGAGTGATGTGATTGGCACCCATAAACCATCGTCTTCAGATTCTCAGAATTTTCACTATCAAGACACCATCAATAAATTACAATATGAAAATGAGTGTTTTCAAGCTGAAAATTCAAAAATCAAACAACATTACAAAGAGTTATATGACTCGATTAAAGTCACATGTAACAATCACAATGAAAAGATAACTTCTTTGCTAAATGAGATTGAGAATTTAAAGACTCAGGTGAAAGGGAAAATGCCAATCATCACTAGTGAAAATGTTGTTCCAAAGGTTTCTGCTTGTAGAAAATATGCAATTGATGCTGTGACTATCCCGCTTCCTCTTAGAAACAATAGGTCAGCTCATCAAGTTTATCTCACTCATCTTAAGAATAGTCTTGACATTCTTCGTGAAACCGTAGAAGAGGATAGGATAGAGAAACCACTAGATAGTGCAGTTGTAGATGCGTGCTTCCTCACTAAACGATCTCAGGAACTCTTAGAATACGTCATTGGCACATGTCCTAAGATTGATAACAAGCGAGATAGGTTTATTGCATCTTCATCAATGACTAAGAACAAGTATGTTACCTTTGATGTATCACCAAAAACATCTTAATCCAGCACATCAAAACCGGAAAAACAAATGGCAGTGAAACAAACTAATGTTCCCATCATTGCTTCTACAGGAGTAAATAATGACACTAAAGCTAGCGGGTCAAAGCCTAGTCGCAATACAAAGAAAGATAGGACTGCGCCAGCTAAGAGTGCTCATGAGAAGAAAGTAGAAGTCCACCTTTGGAACAACAAGTTTGGTTTGAACGAAAAGAATCGTGTTGATTCTAGTATTAGCTTTAAGCGTACTGTAATTAATTCGAATTCCTAATGTTGTCTGTAAAACATGTAACGAATGTTTAATTTCTGGTAATCATGATGATTGTGTTGTGTCATTCTTGATGTCTCCTAAACGATCCCCAGTTAAGAATGTTAGGAAACCTGAACTGAGTAAGCAGATTTGGAAAGCAACAGGAAATCTGTTTAATAATGTTGGTTATCAATGGAAGCCCACTGGAAGAACATTCACTTTAGGAAATAAGTGCCCCTTAACTAGAATGACTAATCATAAAGTATTGTTTGGGTTAAGGAATGGAAGCCAACTAGTAGAATTTTCCCTTTAGAGAAACAATGCCCAGGTCCATTGCATCTACTAGTGAAGTTTCCACTGTGAATACCATGGATCTATGATTCCTGTAGTTCCAGAATTTGTTTGTGCTAACCAAACGGACCCCAGTTGCACGTGGGGATCCACCTTTTTCAGTTATCCATCGTTGTCTGTTTTCAAATGCAGGTCGTACAAATCGTCCTTTGGTATTTGGACTCAGGCTGCTCAAAACATATGACGGGGATCGCTCACGGCTCAAGAATTTCGTGAAAAAGTTTATCGGGACAGTTAGATTCGGGAACGACCATTTTGGGGCGATTATGGGTTATGGAGATTATGTGTTTGGTGACAGTGTAATTTCCAGGGTATATTACGTGGAAGGACTTGGGCACAATTTGTTCTCTGTTGGTCAATTTTGTGATTTCGATCTTGAAGTTGCTTTCAGAAAACACACATGTTTCGTCAGAGAATTGGATGGTATTGATCTCCTTAAAGGCAGTCGTGGTACTAATCTATACACCATCTCTATGAAGACATGATGCGGTTCTCTCCATTTTTTTTTTTTGACGTGAGTTGTAGTTTATGTTGGCTCGAGTCATGTGCATCCAATGGCAGAGACCAACGCGAGCTGCTTAGGGATACCACTTCGATTGCTAAGGAAACCCAAATCGTCCTTGGGTAGAACTGGCAAACCTCCAGTCCAAGATGAGCGTGGCAACTGCTTGGCATTGTTTGAGTTCTTAATCTTGTGTCAAGGCTTAAGAACAACTGCTTTGGTACCGTTAAATCATAAACTTCGACACCTAAATGAACTTACTCGCAAGGATCTTGTTCGAGGTATGCCCAGATTGAAGTTTGAAAAGGATCATCTTTGTTCTGCTTGTCAACTGGGCAAAAACGCAAGAAGCATACTTACAAACCCAAAACTGTCAACACCATCATAGAAGTTCTTCACACCCTTCACATGGATCTATGTGGACCAATGAGAGTGCAGAGTATAAATGGGAAGAAATATGTTCTTGTGGTGGTTGACGACTACTCTCGGTTTACATGGGTGAAGTTTTTGAGAACCAAGGACGAAACTCCAGAGGTTATCATCAAACTTATCAAACAGCTACAAGTGAGACTCAACAAAACTGTCAGAATCATCCGTACGGACAATGGAACTGAGTTTGTTAACAAACAACTCATTCAATTTTATGAAAGTATTGGCATAACTCATCAGAAAAGTGTTCCACGTTACTCCTCAGCAGAACGGCGTTGTTGAAAGACGAAATCATACTCTTTTGGAAGCTGCACGAACCATGCTGATATTTTCCAAGGCACCGATGTTTCTTTGGGCAAAAGCAATTGCCACAGCGTGTTACACCCAAAAACCGATCCTTGATACATACTCTTCACAACAAAACTCCTTATGAGCTGATACATGGCAAGAAACCAGATCTTTCCTTTCTACGAGTGTTCGGTGCTCTATGCTACCCAACAAACGACAGTCAGGATCTGGAAAAACTAAAGGCTAAAGCAGACATTGGATTCTTTGTTGGATATGCACCAGATCGCAAGGGATACCAAATCTAAAACAAACAAACCCGACAAATCATGGAAACCATTCACGTGACATTCGATGAGCTGACTGAGCAAACGGCTCCTGGACACATAAGTTCTGGATCCGCACCTACTCTTTTGTCTCCTGGACCAATTAGTTCAGATCTTGTACAGCATCACACTCCTGCAGCTCCTTATGTACCCCCTACAAGTGATGAATTGAAGAACTTGTTTGATCCGATGTTTGATGAATACTTTGAGCCATCAACTGTTGATATACAACTGAATCGTTACCTGTACCTCCAGTTGCTGTTGCTCCAATTCCACACAACTCAGATGGTCCATCTGTATCTGTCTCAATCAGTCAAGAAGCACCATCAGCTAGTCACTCACCATCATCATCGAATATTCAATCTCCTTCGGTACAGCAAGGCTCTGTAGTTGACCATTCTTTTGAAGTGAATCCTTTTGCTCCTGCTGATGATGGTCCATTCAAGAATATATTTGCTCCTGAACCTTCTACTGAGACGTCATCTTCAGGAGGTCCTAACACGGCAACATCAGTTCCCTATCCTCAACCACATGAACATCTTAGGAAATAGACCAATGATCATCCGATTGACAACATCATTGGAAATCCTTCTCGTCCGGTATCCATACGCAAGCAACTTGCCACCGATGCATTATGGTGCTTCTTTAATTCCGTACTATCCAAGTCGAACCCAAAGATTTCAAAGATGCTTTGTCTAAATACTGCTGGTTTACTGCAATGCAAGAAGAAATCCATGAGTTTGATCGACTTGAAGTATGGGAATTAGTGCCTCCTCCAGATTGTGCAATGATTATCGCTCTAAAGTGGATCTTCAAAGTGAAACTTGATGAGCATGGTGATGTTCTGAAAAATAAGGAACGGCTTGTTGCAAAAGGGTATCGTCAAGAAGAGGGCATAGACTTTGAAGAATCATTTGCACCGGTTGCTCGAATTGAAGCCATTAGAATCTTTCTCGCTAATGCTGCCAGTCAGAATATGACAGTCTACCAAATGGATGTAAAGACAGCATTCTTAAATGGTGATTTGAAAGAGGAAGTCTATGTCAGTCAACCTGAAGGATTTGTGGACCCTGATCATCCTACTCACGTCTATCGCTTGAAGAAGGCCCTCTATGGCTTAAAGCAGGCACCTAGGGCGTGGTATGACACTTTGTCTAAGTTTCTTCTGGCAAACAGATTCTCCAAAGGTGTTGTTGATCCTACACTATTCACTAGGAAAACGGGCAAACATCTACTTCACGTTCAGATCTACGTAGATGACATTATTTTTGCCTCCTCTGATCCTATGCGAATGAAATAATTGAAGAAATTTGGAATTTGATTCAAGTTGATCCTGTTGACACTCCTATGGTTGAGAGATCGAAGTTGGACGAAGACCTCTCTGGGATCCCTGTTGATCAAACCAAGTTTCGAAGTATGATTGGATCCCTAATGTATCTCACCGCTAGTAGGCCAGATCTCTTGTTCGCAGTATGCATGTGTGCTCGGTACCAGTCTAATCCCACCAAAAAGCATCTGGAAGCGGTAAAGCGGGTCTTTAGATACCTTCAAGGGACTATTCACATGGGTCTCTGGTATCCTAAGGACACCGCCATGGCACTCACGGCCTATGCAGATGCAGACCATGTGGGGTGTCAAGATACTCGTCGAAGTACGTCGGGAGGTGCTCAGTTTCTAGGAGAAAAGTTAGTAAGCTGGTCATCTAAGAGGCAAATGAGTACATCTATATCTTCCACAGAGGCTGAATACATTGCCATGTCTGTGTGCTGTGCTCAAATCCTATGGATGAGATCTCAACTATCAGACTATGGCTTTGCATACAACAAGATTCCTCTGTATTGTGATAACAAAAGTGCTATAGCTCTTTGTTGCAACAATGTCCAACACTCCCGATCAAAGCACATCGACATCCGACATCACTTTATAAGGGAACAGGTTGAGAAAGGGGTGGTTGAACTTTACTTCGTGAGGACTGAGTTTCAGTTGGCTGATATCTTCACTAAGGCACTCCCGAGAGAACGGTTCCAATTTATTCTCCCGCGACTTGGCATAAAGAGTTTGACGCCAGAAACCCTCAAGCGTCTTCAGGAACAGAATGAGGAGTAATGGATTTGCTTCAGATATCCTTGTATATATTTGTATATATTTTAAACCAAAAAGAAAATAGAAAAATATAAAACCTATAAAAACCATAAAAAATAAGAAAAACACAAAAATACGAAAAATAGTTCTTCCAGGCATGTCTTCTGTTTATCGATAACATTTACGGTCCTAGAAATGTCATTCAATAATGACACGGGTCTTTAAGTGAAGCTCGAGCAAAAGTTAAATAAAATGGTTAAAACATGTCATGTAGGCTTGCAGTTACTTCAGACTGTAACCCGTTCCTCATTATAGGGAAAGCACGTCGCCAAAAAGACGGCTGTTCCTCCTGCTGGGTGAAGTTCACCCGGGCATGGATTACTTTATATCCATGTTTCTTCGATTTGATGTACGTTTCAGTGCATCATTTATCGTTTAAAAAGAGAAGTCTTCTTTACATCACAGATACTTTTCCATCTATGATTCTTCAGGAAAGTATTTGTGCTAAACTTGGTGGTACCATGATTTTTGAATATCAATCAGAATTGAACTTTTCATAAAAAATCTATCACTCAATCAATGACTACAGCTATTTAAGTAGAAGAAAGGTCATTGATTGAGGGGGAGAGTGATGATTTCAAAATTTCATATCATCAAAACATGTCACTTTGTACATAATAAGCAGTGAATAAAATGTGGTTGTTATGTGTCAGTGTATGATTTTGGTTAAATTCAAATCTTCCAAACCTATCATACCTGACACTAACATTCTCCCTCATAGATTGAGGGGGGGGGGGGGCATCGTAATGTTCCATTATTAGCACATATTAAACCTGACCACATTTTCTCCCATATTTTCTAAACTTATTTAAATCAATTGGGATCACAAAATCTCAAAAGGTTTGAAATTTTTGATCGGGTGAGAGAATGTGATTTAAATATGCAATCTGATAAAAATGTGTTGTTTTGGACTTTAATGTAAGCTCTCCCATATGTGCTAAACTATTTTGAGGGGGAGCAAATGGTTTGTTGTGACAAAAAGAATGTGGCATCTCTGGGGGTATATCATGTGAGCGCGACTCAGACTTCACCAATGAATTGACGAAACAAAAACTGTCATTAATCGAAAGGACTTGTCCTGGCCGGGTAATAATTTCAAGCTGGTATAACCAGTGATGTAAACGTGTCTCGAAGAGGACTTGTCTGAGTAGAGTGTACCATTTCGAGAAACTCTCTGTGAACTTGACCAGGCCGGGTAATAATTTCAAGCTAGTCTAAGTAGTGATGTAAGCGTGTCTCGAATCGGTCATGTTCACTGAAAGTGGATCAATTCAAAAAGTGCAAGCTCTACCCAACATGTGCAAATTTATAATAAAAACATCTGAGCATATGTTGAGGGGGAGCATTTAAAAAGTTCAAAACTCTCAAAGTGTTAGCAAAATGTGTTTCTTAATTATAAACACTTTGAGAGATTTTTCAAATAAAATGGTTTACGGCAACAAAGAATAGTCATGGTGTTATAAGGTGGCTAAGGTTAGGAAAACCGTCCTATGATCCGCTAGAGCCGGAGGGATCTACCCAAGGACAATACCGAATAGTTAGTATTAGAAAGTCCTTAGGTATGATTATGAAAAATGGAGTAATATGAGAAAGGAGAAAGAAGGGGTTGAAGAATTAAAAAGAAATGTAATGAGAAAGGGTGAAAAGAAATAGCCCTCCAATTATTCAACCTTAAGGCAGAAACCGGGTTCAATTCATATGCTACTGGTGGTTACTAAGGTAGCACCAGTATTGAAGACAAGACGTCATGGACCCAGTGATGCACTGCACTAAACCTTCTAGCCACTCAAGTTCTATTAAAAGAACTTGTTTCATTCTCACGGGGAACCCTGCATAATCTATCGACCGTTCATTACGAGTCATGTTGATATTGAAACAGGAGACACTGCTCCAGTCTCCGACTACCAAAATTGCACTTATCGAGTCTATAACCGCGAGATACATCATAAGGTCTCATAGGAACACTTGATACTTCTACACTGGTTGTTCAACATTAAGGACACCAGTTGTAAACTTATGAGTCCTACGCAGATCTTAGCAATTTGGCAGAACATTCATGAGGGAATTTACAAATGTAATTCTCAGTGATTGAATGGAAATTCCTGCCAGGGTCAACATCAAACAGCCCTGAAAGCAGGTCACTTCTGTAATTCCTTGTGGATTACGCTTAGTGGTCGCAGCGGTTTCAAACGGTCTACAATCGTGGAGTGAACTCCAGCGACTCACCTAATCGTTGATGTACTTCGGTAGATCTTGTAAGCCCTCTCGGGGGTATCCGATTTAGGAACGACCTTGGTAAGGATTAGAGAAAGTTTTCACACTATGCTGTTAACAATCTCGAAGTCCGAACCTGGTAGTACTAGACGTTTTATTGCTAACTGTCGTATGCAGGAATCCCTGGCGGTTGTAGATGATTGCCGAAAAGATGCCGATTCATCACCCCATGCTCACACTTCATCATCATAATCCAAGAAATCATGATAAATGAAAGACTTTCAACACTGCTTCCGCAAATCCGATGCTGAAAATCATGATCAAGAAAAGTGTGAGCATGTCGGTCCAAAGATCACAACATCACATGGAGACGATACTGCAAAAAGATGACTTGAAGACATTCGTTGGATGATGACCTCAAAGAATCCTCAAAGATCATCCAAGACAAAAGAACAGTCATCAAAAGTTCACTGCTGAAAGTAAAAAGATCACGTTGGATGACTACGAGCTAGGAACTCTAATCTATATAATAGAATGCTAGAATTCAAAGTGTAATTTCCGGGGTGACCTCCCTTAGGGGGAGATTGTTAGGAATATAAATATTCACATAAAAGACTCGGTCACCCCGAGTATAGATTAGCATTAAGTAGCTCGTAGGATTAATTATATTAGTTTAGACTTCGTAACACCATGGAGTCGGGTCGGGTCTTTACCCACTATGCTCACTCCATAGCCCATGCGGGGCGTTTATGTATGTAGTATAAATACCCCTTCCCACTCAATGGAAGGGTTAGAACTTCTCTTCATTTTCAACCTAATATACTCTCATTTTTCTCTCAATAAGTTCCCAACTTCTCTATCTTTCCCTCTCTACTAAGATTCGGCCAATCATCAATCTTGTGCTTGTTATATGTTTATGAATCTGTTACAGGGAACATGGCCTTTATGTCATCTCCTAGTAATTCAAGCCCTGAAGAAGTGAAGGTTGCTGTGGGAGTTAGTACTGCTAACCCCAGTGTTAGCACTGCTAGCTCATCAAGCAGTACTACTGGTATTCTGGATGATAAAACCGATTGTGCCTTCCTGACAAGCCAGAATGATGGGTCAATGCTGACACATGAAGACCTCCAGGAGATTAATGATGATGATTTGGAGGAGATAGACCTCAAATGGCAGATCTCACTTCTTAGCATAAGGGCTAAGAAATTCTACCAAAGAACTGGAAAGAAGATCACCATCAGCAACAATGATACTGCTGGTTTTGAAAAATCAAGGGTAGAATGCTACAACTGTCACAAGTTGGGGCACTTTTAAAGGGAATGCAGGAGACCTAGGCAACAGGATGGTAGGAGCAAAGGTTACGGGAGCAAGCCCAAGGCTGTGGAGGATGCTGAGCCAACTTCAAAAGCTATGGTGGCTATTGATGAACAAGGCTTTGATTGGAGTTTTATGGCAGATGATGAGGAAGCACCTTCTAAGATGGCACTAATGGCCTTCTCTGACTCTGAGGTACAATCTGCTAAATGTTGTTCTAAAACATGCACTGCTTTTAAAGAATTAGAAACTCTAAAGAAACACTATGATGAGCAAAGGATTGAACTAAACAAAACTAATTACAATTTGTCTAATCATAAGAGAGGTTTAGAAGTCCTTGAGGAACAAATAGTGCATTATAAGAACAATGAGACTACTTTTGCTGATGATATAGTTGTTCTTAAGAGGGATTTGTCACTTAAGAATGCTGAGATTAATCTGCTAAAAACTGAATTAGATAGAATTACTAAGGCAAAAGATAATATCCAGTTAACTGTAGACACTTTGGAATATGTATCAAAAGGTGTAAACAAAATCATAGAGTGTTAGATAGTTAATAAGGCTAAATCTGGGTTGGGGTATAAAACATGTCCACCTCCTCACAAAGGAGTGCCTGCACCCCCAGGAATATATCTAGAGCATACAGGTTTACCAGAGTTTCAACAACCTAAGTTAGAGTATGGTTGTAAACCTAAAGAAGACACAAATGCCAATAAACCTGTAGAAACCAGTTAACCTTTTGAGAGTGCAAGTGATGCTTCACTCACTGAGGACAAGGTATCTACTTATAGGAATTCAGATGCTCCAACCATTGAGGACTGGACATCTGATGATGAGGAAGATCAGGTTGTGGTTAAATCTGATGTGGTTAAAGTAGAAGGAACCAGTGTTCCTAGGATGGTTAATAATGAAACTGTTAAGCCTAAAACAAATATTAAACCAGTTAGGAAAACAGTTAGGTACAGTGAGATGTATAGATCCACAGACAAGCCAAGAGGTAACCAGAAAAACTAGAATAACCTCAAGTCCCACCAACTAGGTGAAGATTTTGTTATGTATAACAAGGCTTGTTTTGCCTGTGGTAGTTTTGACCATCTTGAGGCTTTTTGTAATAATAGGGTAACTGGGAACTCAAACCAAAGGGTGAACTCTAACAGATCTCACACTCACCCTAATGCTGATAGGATAACTCCCAAGACAAGTTTAATGAAGTCTGGCCCAAAACCAATTCATACTGCTAGACCAGCAGTTAATACTGCCATACCTTTTAAGACTGTTTACCCTAGACCAACAGTTAAAAATGCAAAACCAACTTTCAAATATGCATCACAAACTGCAAAAAGGCCTTTTCAAAAGAAAGAAGTGGTACAAAAACAATTTAAGAAACCAAAGGCTAAAACTGCAAAACCAGCAGTTAGTACTGCTAGCCAAGTAGTTAATACTGGTAACTCTCAAAACACTGCTAGGGATCAAAGGGCAAATGCTATTAAGGCCTCAGCATGTTGGGTATTGAGACCAATCAAACCCAATGGTGCATCAATTGTATTGAAAAGATTTGACTATATTGATGCACGAGGCAAACCCAAGTCAGTGATGGCTTGGGTACCCCAAGGAATCTAATTTCCTTATTTCATGTGCAGGAACATTTACAGGATAATGATGAAGATCAAGGTTATGCAGACAGTGGATGTTCCAGGCACATGACAGGCAACATGTCCTATCTTTCAGACTTTCAACCATTGGATGGAGGATATGTTACCTTTGGGGGAGGAATACGAGGAAGAATTACTGGTAAAGGTACTCTTAAAACCGGTAAATTGGATTTTGAAGATGTGTACTTTGTGCAAGAGCTTAAGTATAACCTATTTAGTGTCTCACAAATGTGTGACAAAAAGAACAAGGTTCTTTTTACTAACACTGAATGTCTTGTGCTTTCTCCAGACTTTAAGTAACCTGATGAAAGTTAGGTATTACTCAAAGTTCCAAGAAAGGGCAATATGTACAGTGTTGATATGAAGAAGATTGTTCCTAAAGAGGCCCTTACTTGTCTTGTTGCAAAGGCCACATTGGATGAATCTATGTTATGGCATAGAAGACTTGGACACATAAATTTTAAAACCATTAATAAAATTGTTAAGGATGGTTTGGTAAGAGGCTTGCCTCAGAAAAGATTTGAAAATGACCAGACTTGTGTTGCCTGTCTTAAAGGCAAACAACACAAGGCTTTTTGTAAGCCCAAGGTTTTTAACTCTATTGATCAACCTTTTTTATGCTACATATGGATTTGTTTGGCCCTACATCTGTGAGTAGTATTATGCAAAAAAGGTACTGTCTTGTAGTTACTGATGACTATAGTAGGTTCACATAGGTTTTCTTTTTAGGTTCTAAGGATGAGACACCTTGCATTCTTAAAACATTCATTACTGAGATAGAAAACTTATTGGATAAGAAATTGAAAGTCATTAGGTGTGACAATGGGACAAAATTCAAGAATAGAGTTATGGATAAGTTTTGTAAGGAGAAAGGTATTAGAAGAGAGTTTAGTGCTGCTAGAACTCCTCAGCAGAATGGTGTTGCTGAAAGGAGAAATAGATCACTAATAGAAGCTGTTAGAACCATGTTAGCTGACTCTAAGTTGCCTATCACTTTTTGGCCTGAAGCAGTTAATACTGCTTGTTATGTTCAGAACAGGGTTTTAGTAGTTAAACCTCACAACAGAACACCATATGAACTTTTTAGAGGTAGAACTCTTGCATTAGGATTTCTAAGACCTTTTGGGTGTCATGTAACTATTCTTAATACCTTAAACCATCTAGGCAAATTTGATGGTAAATCTGATGAAGGATTCTTGGTTGGGTACTCACTAAATAGCAAAGACTTTAAAGTATACAACACAAGAACTAGGAAAGTTAAGGAGAACCTGCATGTTTAATTTCTAGAAAATAAATCTAATGTTGCAGGAGAAGGTCCAAAATGGCTATTTAACCTTGATACTCTAACCCAGTCAATGAATTATGTGTCAGTTGTTGCAGGAACTTTTTCTAATGATTTTGCAGGTTTAGAAGCTGATGATGCAACAAATGAAGCAGAATTGGGAAAGGAGCAAGATCAAGATCAGATACTAATGCCAATATGGAATAGTGTGGATTCATCTTCAAAGAATGATGAGCCTTCTATTGATGAAGCCAACGAAGGTATTGATGATGAAAATAATCTAGTTGGAACTGAGGAACAAGAGAATCATGATAACAATACTAATGGTGATTGTACTGTTGAGCCCCAAGTTAGTACTGCTGGGCAAAATGTTCATACTGCTGGCCCATCAGATACTAATACTGCTGATTTCTCAGAAGATGAGGTGGATATCAACAATCTACCACCTACCTATGCAGTCCTCACTATACCACACACAAGGATTCACAGAGACCACTCCCTGGACAATGTGATTGGTGACATGCAATCTGGAGTAAAGACAAGAAAGCAACTCATGACTTCAGACCAACAAGGGTTTCTTAGTACTGTTTATGAAGAAAAGTAGCATGAAGATGCCAACACTTGTTTATTTGTGTGCTTCCTCTCACAATCTGAACCAAAAAATATTCTCAAAGCCTTAGAAGATTCAAGCTGGGTAGAAGCAATGCAAGAGGAGCTTCTCCAATTCAAGATTCAGAAGGTTTGGGTACTAGTAGATTTACCCAAGGGTATGAGGGTAATTGGCACCAAATGGGTTTTCAGAAACAAAAGGGATGAAAGGGGTATTGTGATCAGAAATAAGGCTAGACTTGTAGCCCAGGGGTATACACAAGAAGAGGGAATAGACTATGAAGAAGTTTTTGCACCAGTAGCAAGGATTGAAGCAATCAGACTATTCTTGGCCTATGCCTCTTTCATAGGCTTCACAGTTTATGAGATGGACGTTAAGAGTTCCTTCTTGTATGGTACTATTGAAGAGGAGGTGTATGTCTCACAACCTCCAGGTTTTGTTGATCCAGAACATCTTGATAAGGTGTACAAGGTTGTAATGGCTCTTTATGAACTACATCAGGCACCAAGGGCATGGTATGAGACTTTGGCTTCTTATTTACTAGAGAATGGATTCCAAAGGGGCAAGATTGATCAGACCTTATTCATTAAGAAGAACAAGAAGGATATCTTGCTGGTACATGTTTATGTTGATGATATTATTTTTGGATCCACAAGGAAGGAAATGTGCGTTGAATTTGAGAAACTTATGCATGATAAGTTTCAGACGAGTTCCATGGGGGAACTTACTTTCTTTTTGGGTCTGCAAGTAAAGCAATCAAATGAAGGCATATTTATCAGCCAAGATAAATATGTGGCAGAGATACTAAGGAAGTTTCAGTTTGCTGATTCTAAAGTGGCAAGCACACCAATTGATCCTGAGAAACCTCTCCTTAAAGATGCTGATGGAGAAAATGTGGATGTACACACATACAGATCAATGATAGGGTCCTTGATGTATCTTACTTCCTCAAGACCAGATATCATGTTTGTTGTTTGTGCTTGTGCAAGGTTCCAAGTGACTCCTAAGGTTTCTCATTTAACTGCTGTCAAAAGGATCTTCAGATATCTTAAGGGTCAACCTAGGTTGGGTCTGTGGTATCCTAGGGAATCACCTTTTGACTTGGTGGCATATTCAGATAGTGATTATGCTGGTGCAAGCCTGGATAGGAAATCAACAACTGGTGGATGTTAATTCCTTGGTTGCAGACTAATATCATGGCAGTGTAAGAAGCAGACAATTGTGGCAACTTCTACAACTGAAGCTGAGTATGTAGATGCTGCAAGTTGCTGTGGTCAAGTGCTTTGGATTCAAAATTAAATGCTTCACTATGGGTATAATTTTATGAACACCATGATATATATTGACAATAGCAGTACAATTTGTATAATTAAAAATCCGGCACAACATTCTAAAACAAAACACATAGAAATTAGGCACATTTTATTAGAGATTGCAATGAGAAAAAGTTAGTTCAAGTGATTAAAATTGATACTTATCAAAACTTTGCAGATCTTCTCACAAAAGCCTTTGATGTAGGAAGGTTTCAATATTTGGTAGCAAGTATTGGAATGCTAAATCCTTAAAGTTTTTAATCTGTGTGTTTTTGTACATTAAAATGGTTTTGTACTGCTAGGCTTGTCAATTAGTACTGTCTTTATATAGTTTGTACTGTTAGTACAAATTTGAACTGTTGTGATAAGACTATTAGTCATATGTTTATACAGTTATGAAGAAAGTGCTTTGCACTTTGTTTTCTTGGTTTTGGACTAACAATTGCAGGTATGGAGATTAAGAACAAAGGAATTACTAGTGCATAGCAGCAGTTGGTGGCTTAAGTTGCTGACATAATAGGTTGATGATGGACAGAGTTTGGGGATTAATTAATAAAGGTTTATACCTAAGTTAATTGATTCGTTAAAACTTCTTTCTTGAAACTTTATTATGATGTTTTGTATTGGAATTGATGGCTTAGTTAGTCAGACAGTAACTGACTTAACTAACTTTCTACCATTTTATACTTTTGTATAATGAGTTAGTCTAAGGACATCTGGTAGAAAGAACAGTGAGCAAACGTGAATCTAACACTTATGTTAGAGGCAACAACTGCCACGAGCTGGAAACCCTGTCAAGAAAGCTCTTTGAATGAGTTTATCTTATCACAGGCAGTTATTTATAACTGAAAACATTGGTTCTCACACAACCAGAGGTTGCTTTAAATCGAAATCATGATTAAGTGTCTGTCTTTACACTTAATCCTTTCAAAATGGTTGTTAGCAGTATGGTTTTTAATTAAAATCGAGTTCATACTACTGAGTCAAATTTTTCTCAAAAAGTTTGTACTGCCAGGCTTAAAGTTAGTACTGCTAGGCTTAGTTTGTACTGCTGAATAGACATTATTACTGGTGCGAAATAACAGCTTTTTGAAAATAGCCGTTGAAAGTCAGTTGAGGTTTTTACTGCTCAATTCCTTATTTCAAGGGTTTCCTTTTTGGATATTTTTACTTTTACATTATTATATTAACCTTATCTTCAATTAAAAGTTATCTTTTGATTAAAGTCGGTCCAATTGAAACCCTAACAAGCCACTCATAATATCTCAATTCACTTTCTTCTTCTACTTTCTACCCTAAAATTACACTATTCACAGCAGTCAAATCACTTTTTACTGAAAAATAAATGGCTTCTTTATCTTTTGCTGACAAGCACAATGTGGTCGCTTTCTTGGAAAAAGCAAAGGATGATGCTACTTTTCATCAGATAGTGGACTTTTTGAAAGGTTCTCACATAAGTCATTCTTTACTCTTAAATCCTACTATCTATGTCTCTCACATCAAGCAGTTTTGGCAGACTGTTACTGTCAAAACATTTGAAAATGGTGACAAAGGATTAAATGCTAAAGTGGATGGTAAATCTATCACTATTACTGAATCATCACTCAGGAGGCATCTCCACTTGCGTGATGACAACGGTATTAGTGCTATGCCAAACACCAATATTTTTGAAAACTTATCCAGGATGGGGTACAACACTGAATCACAAGCTTTAACTTTTCAAAAGAGTCGTTTTGCCCCTCAATGGAGGTTTTTAATTCACACCATCCTTCACTGTCTTAGCCCAAAGAAAACCTCATGGGAACAGTTTAGTAGCAATATTGCAACTGCTCTCATTTGCTTGGCTACTGACAGAACCTTCAATTTTTCTAAACTCATTTTTGAAGGTATGGTTAAAAATGTTGATAGCAAGCCAAATTTTTTTATGTATCCCAAGTTCATTCAAACAATTTTGAACATGAGGAAACATCAACTGCTTCCACACAAAACTATTTATCCAACCCCAAAGCTTACTCACAAACTTTTTAGTAACATGAAAATTACTTCAAAAGGGTATAGTGAGGAAGCAGTTCCACTTTTTGATTCCATGCTACGAGTACAGGGTGAAGGAGCAACAAGCCCAATTGCCTCCCATCACACACCCACATCATCAGAACATTCATCTTCACAACCATCTTCATCAACACATAGGAATACATCCAGACAGGACTCTGATGTACCTCAACACAGAGATCCTACACCTCCCAATGTAGCAGATGAGGCTGACTATGTCAGTGTAGAAAGGGCTACTTATACTGTCTCTGGCTTAGAAGCTAGGCAGGACAGAAGTAACATAGCTAAGACCCAATCCATGACAACACCAACAGTACCTAGTACTCTTGGTGGAATCCCTAGCCAAATGGAAACTATGGGTGGCTCAGAAACTCACCTTATGGTGGATTATGAGTCTTTGCCCCATGATGCACCTCTCCCTGAAGGTAACACATCAGGAAGTGCTGAGGGCAGCCATACACTTCAGGAATTGATGGTCACTTTTACAAAATTGTCTGAGAGAGTAAACAGTTTGGAAGCTGAGCTCAAAAGCCACAAGAAAAACTTTGGAGTTGTCTACACCAAGTTGGTTTTAAAAGTGAAGAAGTTGAAGAATACAGTTAAGTCCCTTAAAAGGAAAAGATCAGCACAGATGGTGGTTTCAGCAAGTTCATCTTCTCTATCTAGTTCATCAGATGATCAGGGAACAGATAAAGGTGAGGAATCTTCCAAACAGGGGAGGAAGATTGCCGAGATAGATCAAGATCCAGATGTTTCTTTGGTTCATGAAGAGTATGATACTCAGGGGAGGCAAACAGAGCAAATGGATCAAGGTACTGGTGGTTATACAGAAGATATTGGTGGTGCAAATCAAGTTACTGCTAGTGTACCTGAAGAAGGTACTGGTGGCACACAAGGTACTGCTAGAGCAGTATATACCAGAAGACCAAAGATTTCAAGAGCAGACAAGGGTAAAACAATTATGACAGAAGAAGAACCATCTTCAAAGAAGTTATCCAAGAAAGAACAAGCATAGATGGCTCTTGATGAAGAACTAGCTCAGAAGTTTCATGAAGAAGAGTTTCAAAGGGTGGCTGAAGAAGAAGAGAGAGCTGCTCAAAATCCTTCTGATAAGGAATTAGCTACAAAACTTCAAGAAGAAGAAAGATCTAAGTATACCAGAGAAGAACAAGATTCAGCTCTTAATGACTTGTTGCAGGAGATCAGAAAGAAGCAAAGTAAAAAGAAGGCTTATAAGAAGAAGATTCCTTCAAAAAGTGAGCAGTTAAGGTATATGAAGAATTACTTGAAGCATCATGATTACTGGAAGGAACAGTGGTTCACAGGAAAGTCTTATGAAGAAATAGAACAATGGTATATTAGTGCTTATACAAGAATTCAGAAGCCTTATGAAGAAAGAGCAATAATTGAGACTGAGTCCAGTAAAGGTGTGAAAAGAGCAGCAGAACAGTTGGAATCAGGAGATTCCAAGAAACAAAGAACTGAGGAAGAATCAGTTCAAGAAGAACCAGCTGAGGAAGAATCAGCTGAGAAAGAAGGAAAGACAATGACTGATGAGCAGATCCATAGTATGATAGTAGTGGTTCCAGAATCCCTTAACATTGATCCCCTTCAAGCTAAGCATCCTATTATAGACGCGGAAGTATATTCAGATGGAAGAATCAAGGGATGGAAGATCATCAGGGTAGGAGGAAAATCTGAAGTCTACAAATTCTTTGAAGACATGATTAGAGCTTTTGACAGAGATGACTTAGATAAGCTGTGGAGCTTAGTGCAAGAAAGATTCAAGACCACAGATCCTACAGATGATAAAGATAAGGAACTATGGGTTGAGCTGAAAAGAATATATGAGCCAGATGGAGGTGAAGCTATTTGGAGATTTCAAGCTAAAGTTTCAGACATCACATGGAGATTGTTTAATAACTGTGGTGTTCACAGAATTTCAACTAAAGAAGGCTTGGAAATTTATATGTTAGTGGAAAAGGATTATCCACTTAGAGCAATAGTTTTAATGGCTATGATATCATCAAGACTTAAAGTTGATGAAGATTCAGAGATGGCAGATGAACTAATCAGAAAGATATTTCAGCTTTTAGAACAAAGGAAAGCCAGAAGACTAAGATTAACTATGTAGTGTTTGGAAGAATCCTCACATCCTCATTTAATTCAGAGAAACTTGATGATTTAGGGAAAATCACAAGTTTAGGGGAGGATTGTTGGGAATTAAATGGCTAAGGACTTAGTACTGCTGGAGAATTGCACTAACAGTACAAACTGTTAGTGTATAAGTGAAGACTGCTGAGATATAACTAACAGTACAAACTCTGAAGTTAGTACTGCTAGTATAACAGAAGGTACTGCTGCATGGATAAACGTTTGTATTAAGGATAAGTATGGAATAGATCTTTTGTATATCTTATTTAGTTATAATTATACAGTAGAATACTTATCTTGTAAAGGACTCCTTAAGTCTATAAAAGGAGATCTTAGGTTATACGTTTTAAATATATCAGTCAGATCAGTCATAGAATTTTGTTAAGATTCAAGGTCATTGTAACCCTAGTGATAGCAAGATCACACGTATTATTCTTGAAATAATATTGAATCGTTTGGTGTTAATCTTACTGTGTTCATTGTTCATTCAAGTATTACTGTTCCATCAAACACAAACAAATTCTTCTAAGTGTGGTTAAGTAGATTCCGCATACTTAACAACATACACTCAAAGTATCTCAAACACATTAAAAGGGAGTAACATCCTAAGTGTTTTATAATCCTCGCAAAGTGTCTTCCTTTACGCTTAATCCCTTCCAAATGTATGAGTGCAGTATGGTTTTAAAATAAAATTGAGTTCATACTTCTGAGAAAAAGTTTTTGTACAAAGTTTGTACTGCTAGGCAAAAAATTGTACTGCTAGCGTAAAACTTTGTACTCCTGGGTATCCGATAGTATGGTTAAGGAGTGCAGGGTACATTTGTGTCACTTTTTACTTAAAGGGTATAAATTCCCAATTGCGGCACACAATCATATTCACGCACACATTACTCTCTCTCTTCCACGGCCTAAACGAATTTTAATCGTCATATTGCAAAACCCCAAATCAAAACATAATGTCGAACCTAACTTTTACCGAACCTCATAATAATGTTGCCTTTTTAGAAAAATCCATTGAGTCTGTAGATTTTACTGAGATCATTGATTTCCTTAATGCAAGCTATATTAAGTTTGCATTAACAGTAAAACCTACTACATATACTTCTAACATTATCCAGTTTTGGTCGTCTGCTAAGGTCAAAACTATTAATGGGGAAGTACAAATCCATGCCCTTGTAGATGGGCAGAGGATTCTCATTACAGAGGCGTCGATTCGAAGAGATCTTCTCCTAGATGATGCTAACGGAGTTGAGAATCTTCAAAATACTACAATCTTTGAAAAACTTTCACTGATGGGCTATGAGAGAAAATCAGATGCTTTAAAGTTTTATAAAGGTAATTTTTCTCCTCAGTGGAAATTCTTAATTCATACTATCTTAGTGTGTCTAAGTCTAAAGACCACTGCGTGGAATGAATATAGCAGTAATTTAGCTTCTGCTATAATTTGTTTGGCTGAAAATAAACAAAGATTTAATTTTTCAAAATTAATTTTTGATAGTATGGTTAAGAACTTGGATAGTTCTTCAGGTAAATATTTTCTATATCCAAGGTTTTTGCAACTCTTTTTGGACAACCAATTTGAAAATAAGAAAAGTCACAAAAGAGTTTATTCCACTCCCTGCCTTACCAAAAAGGTTTTTGCTAATATGAGGAGAGATGGAAAAGATTTTTCAGGGACAGTGACACATTTGTTTCCAACAATGGTGGCACTAGCCCAAACCCAAACGGGTAAAGGTTCAGTAATCCCAGCTGATACCCATCACACACCCACAATTTTGGCAACATCTTATCAACAACAACAAAAGACCAATAAACATAGGACTCACACCAAGAACACTGAGCTACCTCAGGCTAGTGGTTCTATACCAACTGTTGAAGATGAGGCTGTCACTGGTGGGGAGAGTGACATGTTGGCAAGGGCTGCTACTACTGTGTCTAGCTTAGAAGCAGCACAGGACAGTGGTAATATCATTAAGACCCGAACCAAGACAACTTCTAATGAGTCAGGTCCTCATGGAACTAATTCAGGTGAAGGACCTAGTCACATGGAAACAATAGGGGGTTTAGATGTTCATCCTAGGGGTGAAACTGAACTTAACTTTTCCAATGATCCACCTCTCGGGCTAGGTAACACAAGCCGAAGTGGTGAGGATAGTATGCAACTTTTGAATGAATTGAAGGATACCTGTACCAAGCTGTCTACACAAATTGTTGATCTGCAAACACTAGCTGCTTCTCAAGATGGAGTCATCAAAGCTCAAGGTGGGGAGATAAAGGCTTTGAAGAGAAGGGTTAGGTATTTAGAAAGAGTCAAAGGATCAAGAATTCCCAAACACAAGGTTAAATCTTCTGAAGCTTCTAAGGATGCTCCCAAACAGGGGGGGAATGAAGGCAAAGTTTCAGGGGAGGCTAAAGAGGGTGAAAGTATTAGTACAGAGAGTGATCCAATGGGATTTTTAGTTGCTGATTACCAAGGGAATCAAGTGGTGATTGATAGCTATTTGGTCAAGGTTACAACTGCTGATAGTGCTATTGATCAGGGTATTAGTGCTGCTAGCGGTCCAGTTATTGCTGCTAGTGAGCCAGTTACAGCTGGTAGTACAAAAGCTAGTACTGCTACACCAGAGGATACAACTGCTTTTAGTGTACTTGCTGAGCTGAAGATATCAAAACCAGTAACCAAAGGTGTTGTGATACAAGAGCCACCATCAAAGCCAAAAGCTAAACAATCAACTCCACAGGTACAAGGCAAAGGTAAAGGGATTCTTATTGAAGAGCCTGTGGAGAAACCATTATCAAAAGAAGAGCAATTACAAGTTGATGCTGAAGTTGCTAAGAAATTAGCACAAGAGTATGAAGCAAAAAATCAGAGAATTTCGGAACAAAAGAGAATACAAGAAGAAAAAGATGCTAAAAATTCAGAGTTAATCGCTGCATGGGATGAGGAAAGGGCTCAGGTTGATGTTGATTGTGAGCTTGCTAAGAAACTACATTAAGAAGAGCAAGATCAGTACTCAATAGATGAAAGAGCCAGGATGCTGAAAGAATTTATTGATGCAAGAAAGAAGGTCTATGCAGCACAAAGATATGCAGCTAAGCAGAACAAGCCACCCACTCCAGCACAAAGAACAGCTTTCATGTGCAGGTATTTAAAGAATATGGACAATTGGAAACAAAAGGATTTGAAATTGTTGAATGATAAAAAAATTGAAGAATTATATACAATTTCCAAGAGAAAGACTGAAAGCTTCTTGAATGATGAGGTAGTGAAGGGCGGTGAAGAAAAGAAAGAAGAGAAAACAAGTTCAATAAGAGCAGGTGAACAATTGGAAAGAAAAAGCAGTCAAAAGAAGAAGAGTGAGCACAAAGCAGAGAAAAAGCAGAGCACAGACCAAGAGCAAACTAAGCAAGCTGATGCTGATATAGAACAAATGCAAGCTCACAATGAACTTGCAGTTGTATCTGTTGGAGAGCCTGAAGTAGAAGCCATGGATGCAGAACCTTTAAATGATAAACAACGCATTGTTCCTTTCAAGTCTGGATTTCAAGGGAAAACAGTTTATTATGATATTAAGAGGCATGATGGTTCATCTCAAAGGTTTGATAGCTTTCATCAGATGGTTCATAATTTTGACAGAGAAGATATGGTAGCTCTATGGAAGTTACTCAAAGAAAGATTTGGTTATAAAATACCAGAACAAATCTACGATAGAGTCGTCTAGAATTACTTGAAGGTAATGTTTGAACCAAGTCTTGACGATGAATGTTGGAGAAAGCTAACGCACAACACAGTTACATAATGGAAACTTTTTCAAGGATGTGGAGTACATGCTTTAACTGTAAATGAGTTGGTGGTCTACATGCTTGTAGAAAAGGATTACCCTTTAAAGTTTCACAAAGACATTCTACATCAGATGTTGTTTGGGAAGAAAAGACTCAAGCTTCAGTTTACTTATGATGAGATGGCTTATAAATTGCTCAAGAAGATGAAAAAGGATCTAGGACCCAAGAATATGTCACAGAATTAATTGTTTGGGATCATTACAACATTACAACTGCTGATGAGTTTATACTACTAAAGTTAGAGTTAAGACTGCTAGAATGTATAGTTAGTACTGCTAGACTAATATCACATTGTGGAGTGTTTGGAATAACCCTGTTTGACTTATAAAGTCAACACATACAAAAAAAAGTAGTAACCATACTGCATTGTTAATAACATATTAATTAAAACATATCAGTTAAATTACATTTACAGTGAAAGACAACATAGCATTTTTTGCAGGTGATTCACTTGGTTAATTGACTAGCAGGTGAATCACTTGGTTTATAAGTTGGAGGTTCTTCATTAGGTGTTTGACTTGCAGATTCTTCACTTGGTTTTTGAGTAGCAGGTTCCTCACTTGGTGCTTGACTTGGGCATACTCCACTTGCTATTTGAGTTGCAGTTGGTTCAGTTTCTTCATCACCACTGCCTAAGTAAGCACCAACTCCTGTAGATGCATTAATATGTAAGCCAATTACATATCCACTATTATCTGTTGTAGTTGTGTTTTCCCTTGTGACACCACCTCTACCAGTATAAGATGGGGTTCCCCTTCTTTCAAGGCACACTGGACAAACATACCACCTGAAATCCGTATAAAGGGGACACCTTGCAGAAAAGGTTAATCCAGCCTTGTTTTCACTTTCAACCCAACAGTCAATGCAGACCATTTGACAACCATTTTGTGCATCCATGGTGAAAAGCAATTGATATGATAAAGAGTTGATGATAACTTGGGTATTATATAATGCAGGAAAAAAAAGGATATAATATGGTACAATGTGGTTGTTGAACAACTAGATAGGAGTAAAGACAACAAAATGCTTACAATGGAGCCAAAACATTGAGATTTTGAAAATTTTGACTATTGCATACTAGGACCATTTAGGACAAAGTTTTTGTTAAAATAATAAAAAATAGTCACATGAATATTTCATAATGTGACTATTTTGAATGTATTGATCACATATAATACCCTTATAATGTGGCCATAAACATACTTTTGATACACATTTGTGATATGGTGTGACTATTGTATATCCTATAGTCACATGATTGTGCTACAATTAAATGTGACCATACACATTAGGATTTGGCAGGCAAACACACACTAAACTTTAGACACACATATTAACTTATGTGACCATATGTATCGAATTTTGGTTACACTTAATCATGTATGCCTATGGTTTAGTGTGACCATATATGACATTTGGTCACACTGTTCAAGTGTGTGACATATATTTGTCACTTTTAAATGCATATCGTGATTAATGCTTCAAACTTACTTTTCAGTTGTCACACATTTCAAATCCATATGTGGCTAAATTTTCAACAAAAACTAGTAGTCACTTTTAAATAATGTGTGACAAACTTAAGTATATGATTTAGCCACATACACAATTACTTCATGTGACCATATATGAATTTTGGTCACACTTTTCAATTGTGTGACATATATTTGTCACATATGTATATATATAGTGTGACTAATGTTTCAAACTTATTTGTATCTGTCACACGTCCCAAATTATATGTGACTAAATAATCAAAATAAGTTTTACCAGATACCTCTAATCACAAAAATATTCAAATGCGTGGCTATAGCCTCAGATGTAATTCCGAAATGGTCACACAAGTCGGATCAAGTGTGGCTGTTTATTTTATTCTGGTACATTTAGTCACATAAATAAGTTACTGTGTGGCCGTTTAAAATACCACATGTGTGACGAAATCCCATATCTGTACTAGTGAGTGGTGGACTTGAAATGTAAAACTTAACGAATGGTCGTTAAATATTTAACAAAGATACCCAAAATGGCCAAAAAAATAAGTTGAGTACCTTTTTATGCAAAGAAAAAAGTGTTATACGATTGGTAATGACCCCTAACTTGGGTACCTTTTTTATGCCATTTCTCTTAAATAAAATGATAAAGTTTGATTTTTTTTTTAATACATGTGACCGTTTGATAATAGGGGCCCCCGTATTTTGCACAAAAGCCGAGTGGTGGGAGGCTCACCTTTCACCCTCTTTTTTCTTGGTGGTGCGTGACAGGGGAGCCAAATAGTGAGGGTAGCACGTGGTGACCTTGGCAAAGCGTGGTCGGTTACCCCATTGTAACCGGCCTAGGTGCACAAAAAGAAACATATATATTTTGATAAGATGCGAGAATGAATATGTCTAGGCTAAAAAAGTATTTAGTGTAACACTATATGAATATGTCTATAAATCAATATAAAAGGTTTCGATAAAAGATTATTTACGAGAGTCGCTTTATTTTGAGAACTCAAAAAATGCTGCATACCAAGGGATGATTGCTAACCGTTGGATCAAAAAGACAGTTTTTAAGATTAAAAAACACGGAGGGACCACTTTTTCCAATTCAGCAGACTTACCCCACCAACCTCACCCCCGACCTCTCACTTTCCACAATTTCGCTATCACAAAAATCCCAAATTCTCTCTCTAACCGCCATAAAAAATCAAAACTAACCGCTTTTAACCGTTAAAATAAAATAAAATAAAAAAACAACACAAAATGCAAGAATCATCGAGTGCACAAGCAGATCTACAAAAAAAAAAATAGGTTCAAAATGAACCTACTGAGTCTCGAGATGAAGGTACGATGCTTCCGACTAATTATTTAGTTGTTTTATTAGTATTTCTAGTGATTTTGTACTTATTTATGAATTTTATTACTACATATGAAGATTTTTGTGTATTTTTTTGTTGATTTTTGATGTGTACTGTGATGCATGTGATGATTATGTACTTATTTGAGTTTTATAAGATATTATTTATTAAGATTTTACAGTTTTTGTTGATTTTATATGTTAATTGAGAGATTGTGATGAATGTTGTGATTTTCTTCAGTTTTTGGTAGAATATCACCTGTGATAAAACAGTTGTAGTTATCTTATTCGATTTTTGGGAGTATAACATCTGTTATTATGAACAGTTATAGTGGTTTTCTTCAATTTTTGGTAGTATATCACCAGTGATTAATGTTATGATTTTTTTTTCCAGTTTTCGGTAGTATATCACATGTGATAAAACAGTTATAGTAATTTTATTCTATTTTTGGTAGTATAACATCTGTGATGATGAACAGTTGTAGTTGTTTTATTCAGTTTTTGGTAGTATATCACCTGTGATAATGAGCACTTGTACTGATAACTAGTATATCTGATGTGATTTTTAGTGTGTATATATATATATATATATATATATATATATATATATATATATATATATATATATTTTTTTTTTTTTTTTTTGTTTAACATGAGAGATTAAATTTTTGCTTTTTGAAAAAAATGTAGAAGCTGATATTTATGTGCAACTGGATACGATAGAAGCTTTAAACGGTTAGTTTATGTTAATAAAGCTTTACACATAAAAATTGCATACATTGTGTTACTATCTAAAAAAAATTGTAAATGCAGTTCTGTCGACAAGCGCATTTTTGAAATTATCTCCAGAAATTGATAAAAGTAAAGGTATATTGTAACGTATAGGCATGTCTCCTTTAGAAGAATTAACTATGATAAAAACCTGAATGTATGCGACGTACTTGATTTGACATTTAGCTTCTGTGTTATATCACCTGTGATACATACACATTCAGTAGAATGTGTATGTATACTTGCAGTAGAATGTTATAAATTATATGACACATACATATTCAGAGTTTATTTATCACATATCATATTCATAAAACCTAATTGGGATTTGTTTTGTGCAGGTATGCATATAAAAATGACAGAAATAAAACGGAGAAGAACAAAGAAACAAGCCCCTGAAATGAAAAGGCAAAAGAGCATCACAAAAAAGAAAAAAACGGATACAACTGAAACATCAACACCCTCAACAACACCAACAAGGGTGAACCCATCAACACCCTCAACACAAACATCACCCACAAAATCGACAAAGACAAATGTAAGAAGATTATCTCTCGAGAAAACATCAGAAAAAACAACACCTGAGATATCCTCTTCGAATCCAGCAAGATACGTTACACCATTAAATCAATCATCACATGCGCAAACAACACCTGAAGGCACAACAACACCAACACCACCAACCGTTGAAGGCATACCTGTGATATCACTAGAATCAGCGATGGTCGTTGCAGAGGATCAAACAAATCTAGATGAACCAAAACATGTGCAAAAAAGAAAAAAGATTGTTGCAAAGAAAAAATCAAAAGGATGAAAGGAGGAAAAAGGAGGGGATGAAGAAGATGAGCCTGGAAAAAAGAAGAAAAAAGGAGGGGACGGTCGTAAAGATGGGAAAAAGAATGTTGTAGAAAAAGAATCTGTGGAGAAGGTTGAAAAGACAACGAAAGGCGCTGCCAAGATAAAGACAACACCAAAGAAGAAAAGAACAGAAACAGAATCGCCGGGAGCGACAACGAGAAGCGCTGCCAAGAAGCAACAGTTAGAAGAGAAAGAATAAGAGACAAAAGAAAAGAAGAACAAAAAGGAAAAGAAGAAGCAACAGTTTGAAGCAACAGTGGTAGGTAAAAGGAAAAGGGTTGAAAAAAAGACAAAGGAAGATGAAAAAATAAAGAAGGTAGTTAAAAGGAAAGTAAATAAAACGATGAAAGATGAGGATGACAAGGATGATGAAGATTTTGTTGTTAAGGAAAAGAAGGATAAGGACAAGGGTAAGAAAAAAATGGAAGAGGAAGAAGATGAAGGTAGCGCAAAATGGTTCAAGTCGTTAAGAGCAAAGACGACTGTACAACCCTTTTATGATGCTACGCATAAATTGAGCCCAGAGAGAAGACAAAGAGTGAGACAAATGGGATTTGGAACATTACTTGAGTTTCCATTCACAAAGATTCCTTCAAAACTACCATACTTCATCTTAACACACTTGAATGTGAATACAATGGAGGTCACATTGCCAAATGGCGAGGTTATCAAAATAACTCCAAAAAGAATTAGAGAAGTACTGGGAATACCAATGGGGCTGAAACCATTCTATGCTGAGAATGAATGGTTGAAACAGAACTCATTCTACTGCAGATTCATGGCACAGCTTCCAACCAACAAAAAGAGAAGAACAACATCAACTTTATCTAATATAATTCAAACAACAGAAGGAATACACTTCATTTTTTATTTGAATTACGTGATGCTGTTTGGAAACTGCTTGGGGACTTGTGATAATACTTCAATGTTGAAGTATCATGTGCTACAAAACATAAAGTCATCCGAAGACATACCCAACATAGATTGGTGCACATTCATTTTGAATTGCATAAAGGAAAGCAAGGAACACTGGGATGATAGAACGAATAAAAATTGGTACTATGGACCTCATATGACGTTCACGGTAAGTAACAGTTTACTTTAAAAATAACCTTTCTATGAAATGTGATGTATAGTATCACCAGTGATAATTCAAAGTTGTTTTTTTATAAAATAGATGGCCATGTATAGTATCACTTGAGATACTAACACCAACTTGAAAAAAATAACTAACTGTTTTCTTAATGAAAGTTTTGTTTCATTGAAAATAGCTCATTTACTTGCATTACACGAAATTTGAAGAAATGGATGTGCCACGCAAATGGCCAGCCATTAAGAATTGGAACACAAAGCTACTGGAGACAAGGCAGGAGATGGAAATGGATAGAGAAGAGTTTGGTTCGGTGATAGTCATCGAAGAAGATGATGACGATCAAGAAAAAGAAATTCAAAAGCAGAGACAGGTTAGATATTGATGTGTGGTTTTGCGACCTTACAACAGGTTTTACCTCTCGAGGGATCTCAAGAGGCTTACAACCCCACCAGGCAGTGTACCTGACCGATGTAGTATAGTGTAGTGGTAAGTACGGGGGATTGATTGTTTCTCACAGGGAATAGTGTCGTTAGGATTGAAAAACTACTCTAATAGGTCTAGGGGTGAGAGAAGATTCTTTTTTATGTTTTTATAATTTTATGAAAGCAAGTAAAATCTCGGGTTTGAAAGAGTAGGCGGAATTAGTTGCTAATCAACTAACCCAAATAACTACGAATGCAAATAAAATAAAATAACTGAAAATGAAAAGGTTGATGAAACTTATGTGGAGAGAAATGTGTTTACTTAGATTTCCTTACTCCCTAACTATCTTTTACCGGTTGATTAGTGTGTATTAATCGCGTGGATGACGGGTGTATTCCTTAATACCAATCGTGGGGTGGCGTACGTACTTCCCCAACTCTATAAGCTCCTACTTCACTCCTATGTCGAGCCGGCTAGGAAGCTCCTAACATGGGATCACTAGAATTCGCTCATGCATTAAATACAACCATAAAAACCTTAGTACGCATTGGTTCATGTTTCTTAAGACGTTCAAGCAAGTTACCGAATAGGAAGTTAGCCAGTTTTCTTAAGCCTAACATAGATGAACAATCATCCAATACAATTAATAACACACTAATAACCAACAATCAATAGCTAGGTTTCATTAGATCTAAGCAAACACAAGATAAATCTAGCCTAGCATGTTAAACAAAAGACAAGAACAAGATAGAATCAAACAACACATAGACATATTGAATGATTAATTGATAACTTATCTTCAATGTAACATGGAAGATCTCAAGGCAAAAAGCCTTGAAAAAGCTGCTAAAATCGTCATAGGGTTTCCTCCCAAAAGGTTACACACAAATTTCCACACTAATGACAAAAAATTGCAAAACTATATATAGAGTTTAAGGGCTGACGGCGTCACGTTGTAGATCCTGACGCCGTCACCTCGCCGCTTTTAGGGTTCCCGGATGGCCTTCCTGACGCCGTCCCTCTTTAGACCTCCAAAATCCGCTCTGGCTTATCAAGGCTTGACGTCGTCAGATTAGTGCTTTACGCCATCCCTCTTTAGCTTAAGCCGTGACGACCTTGATCACATTAAAGGGTGACGCCGTCAGATTTTTCATGCAAAATTCTCTGGCTTATCATGAGTAATTTTCACATCCACCTCTTTTGCCAAGCCATGACGCCGTCTGGACCAATTCCTGACGCCGTCAAAGGTACTTTCCAGCGTAATTTTGAGACTTTGTCGTTTTCTTCACTTTTATGCTCCAAAAACGTCCAAAATGCTTCCCTTTCCAGATTTCTTCTCCAAAGTACCTAAAATGACAAAAGGAACGATTTAGAGCAATATTTGATCAAATAAATACGATTTAGGGCTTAAATGACCCCCTAAAAGCGGTACACTTTTCGCTTCATCAAATACCCTTACACTTGAGATTTGCTTGTCCTCAAGCAAATGCGCTTTTATTCTAATCAAAATACAAGTTAGGGGTCATTTAATGCAAATATAAAAGTAATTACAACAAATACTCGTTCCACTTTAATCATAATAAGCACGGAGATTACATACTAGCACCTCACAAGTAGTGTTTAGATACTCACATCTCTCAAGTGTCATCAACATAAATCTCATAAATGAAAACGGATAATATCTCTCACTACCTGTCATAGCAAATAGATTACCATAGGCTTGGGCAAGGATCAAAAACCTCCTCCACTAGGCGTAAGCACCTAAGATAAACTATCAAAGAGGGCTTTTAAACGGGTTATAACGTTAGGTGTAGGGATATGATAAACACGGTTTTGTTGGATAAGGGATATTTTACTGGTGGCGAGTTAAAGATCTTGATTAATTACATGTACTATACAATGTTGCTAAGCCAAGACTCGACTCAATCTTAAGCTAAAAACAAAATAACAAAAACATAAAATAAATATAAATTGAAACGGGATGGTAGTCCGTATGTTTTTTTTCTATTTTTCTTTTTCTCATTTTTTTTTGTATTTTTCTTAATTTTTTTTTTCATACACTCTTGCCCTACCATCCAAAATAATACATCAAAAGGGCGCTGCATTCCCCTTACACTTGAACTTTTACATAACTTTACAAATAACTATTCTAATGACTCGAATTAAGATAATTGAAAAACTTGGAGTACTTTTTAAAATATTTAGCACATATGGGGGTAATAAATGATGTTCTTCCCCATTACTCCATTACACTAGTACTTTACCCATGAGTCCCAATCGTCCCAAAACAATATGTACAAGGATATGACTCGACTTAGCAACCATGTAATCAATTAGATAATTAACTTGGGGTTTAAACAAATGTTGTCACAATAATGCACTAAAAATGAGTGCATACAAGGTAGGCTAAGGCGATTTGGGTGTACATTTAAGTGGGGTGTAACAAATTCTTCCTTTAAGTAAAATGCTTAAAGGTCGAAACGAAAAGATAGGCTCTGAGGGGTGTACTAGGGGTATCGTGTACTAAAAATGAGTACAACGCAAAGGGTGTGGGAGAATTACTTGACCAATGTAGCCAACGTAATTATAACAAAAACACAGGTGTAAAACAATGGGTTAATCCTAATGCCTCTTATCATGTAGTAAATCTAACTACACGAATGTAGTCTCACTTGTGGCCTTGGAATGGTCCTAACGCAAGTTCTAGAATCTAAGTGCTACCGGTACACACATCATAGCATAAATGCTTTTTCTACCAATTCTAGGGGCGAACCTCACATATTTGGGGTGGAAAATTTTTTTAGTGGTACGGTTTTTGTGCTAGTCATATAACTCCTATCCGTGAGACGCTCATTAAGATCAAAGTTTCACTCCTAAATGTTGTAAAAAATTTTAAATTTGGCACTAAAATTGCCCTAACAGGTATTTATCTCAGTTTTATTACACATCTACTATTAAACAAACAAAAATCAAGCGTAATTGTATTCTCTAAAGTATCGTATTTTTACCCCCCCCCCCCCCTTACACTTAAGATGAACATTGTCCCCAATGTTCAAATAACAAGATGTAAAAGAAAAAAGTAAAAGAATGAAATCAAATACTCCCCTGATTCGTTCGGTGGATAATGTGGTAACATGGTTAGATCTTCTTCCAAGAGAATGTAGAAGCTTCACGACTAATGCATCGCCAAAAGCTTGATCCAACAAACATTTCCTTGTCCAAAATAACCTGTTAAACCTGAGAAAACAAACACGAAAACCTGCTAAACATCGGCGGGATAAATTCTATATATAAGGATATAATGCTTGTGGAATGATAATTTTGCAGATTCCTGGAGATTATAAGTTATAGATTTAATAAAAACTTTTTATGAAAACAAAACTTTCAAAAATTTTCAGAAAATTAAACCTGACGCCGTCAGGTTGTAAAGCCTGACGCCGTCAGAAATGATCTGACAGAATTCTCATGTTACGTTTACGGAAAAATTTTGGAAAAACCTACACCTTACTTCCTGGAATTCCTGTAAAACATCATTATGACTCGATACAAGCATTTGACTCAAACAAATACTAATATGTATGTTAATTTATTATTATTACGATTCATGTTCATTTGTGTTCTAATAAACCGATTTGGATTTCCCTTACACTTAACTTTTGCAAAATACCTTTATATGTAGTTAAGACGAAGTTAAAAACAAAATAAAGCATTTTCACAATTTAGTTTTGAACATGAATTAATAATAATAAAATTAAATCATACATACGGAAACAAATAAAATCAAACAAACAATTAAATAAACACACAAAGCAAATAAAGCTTGGGTTGCCTCCCAAGAAGCGCTTTTCTTTATTAACGAGTCTTGTAGCTAGACTCAAAGTCACGTACATTACGTGATTCCATCATTGGTCACGGTTTCTAGGTCATCCTCATGTCCGGTTCTATATTCCGGTCCTAATTTCAAACAATCCTTGTAGAAACCGAATATCCTTCCCATAACATAGTCTACTCCTTTACTTCTATCTCCATCATTTTTATAGTAGACTGCTTGCTTAAGCTCCTTCTCAACATTTGACAAGTGTTGGAATTGCTCTATCTTATATGGCATTTGGTAGTTTACCTCATCGGTTTCATCCTTAAATCTAACTATCCCTAAGGAAGGTTCATAAGTCATTCTAGAGACCTCAACAAATGGTTTTCCAAAAACCACTTGAGTTAAGGATGCATCGACTATTGGGCGGATATCTTCTACAATTACAAAGTCGGTGACATAGGCGAAGTTTCCTACATAAACCGGTAATCCCTTAACTCTTCCCGTGAAGTTACTCATCCAACCCTTGTCAGGGAACATCCTATACCCAAGTTGATTTTTCATTATCAAGTTGTAGTGGGCTCTAGTCATGATGTTTATGGGTGATCTGAGGTCGATGTAGGCTTTCCATACATGTAAATGTCCGATGTTGCATGGTATGTTGAGATTAGAAGGGTCGCCTATTTTTATAATTGGTCTACCTAGGAAGTATGGTGTCTCGGGGTCATCGAATAAGTCTGTATGATATGCGCGCTCTTCCTTAGTGGGTAGCCTATTGAAGTAGTCCTCATCATCATCTACTTCTTCAATCTCACTTGTCCTAACTTCCTTATCAACCTCGACTTTCTTAACCTCATCCATAGGTTCACTGTTATCTTCATTCCTATCAATCGGTTTGATAGTGACAATGTTGACGAAGTGGACATGTTTGGATGAAGAGGGGTCTTTTACTTGGGGTCCGCTATTTGTGTTCCTAGCGTCCTTATGTGGAGGTGATAGCACTTGGTTATTGAGGGCTTTCAATAAGTTGTCAATTTTACTGGTCATCTCCGTTTGTTGTTGATTGAATTCGGATTCGAATCTGGCTATCCGAGCTTCTTGAGATGCCATAAAATTGGACATCAATCCTTCAAGATTATTGGTACTACCATAATTGTGGGAAGGATTGTTATTGAAAGTACGGTTCGAGTTGGAACCGCTTGATTGGAAATGATTAGGTGGGTTGGAAGAATTGGTTTGTTGTGTGTTTTGGTTCTGTTTCCACCTAAGGTTTGGGTGATTTTTCCATGAGGGGTTGTATGAATCACCGTAAGGGTTTGGCTCGGGTTTGAAAGTATACCACTTGTCTCCCGCTCCGTCGGTACGCGAGGATGCGTAGTCCGCAAAAGCTTGTTCGGGGAGTTCCATGCAATCACGAGTGTCGTGGGGACCACTACATAATTCACACGAAGAAGTGATTTTGTTCACTTGGCTTGAAGGTTTAGGAGCCTCGTAGGATTTCATAAGAAACTTGACTTGGTCTTCAAGTTCTATGATCCTACGGTCGGAAGTGCTTGAATTGCTCGAAGGCAAAGATATTGCCTTGACCGTTTTATTCAAATCACGGGGGTCACTCCAACTTTCGTTGTCATAAAGAGCAAGATCTTCTAGGAGAGCCCATGATTGTTCCGCACTTAGATCACGTAGCTTACCACCGGCCGATTGGTCAATGGTTTGCCTCGTGGAAAGATTGATATGGTCATAGAAGATTTGGACTTGGAGGCTTACAACCCCACCAGGCAGTGTACCTGACCGATGTAGTATAGTGTAGTGGTAAGTACGGGGGATTGATCGTTCTCCACAGGGAATAGTGTCGTTAGGATTGAAAAACTACTCTAATAGGTCTAGGGGTGAGAGAAGATTCTTATTTACGTTTTTATAATTTTATGAAAGCAAGTAAAATCTCGGGTTTGAAAGAGTGGGCGGAATTAGTTGCTAATCAACTAACCCAAATAACTACGAATGCAAATAAAATAAAATAACTGAAAATGAAAAGGTTGATGAAACTTATGTGGAGAGAAATGTGTTTACTTAGATTTCCTTACTCCCTAACTATCTTTTACCGGTTGATTAGTGTGTATTAATCGCGTGGATGACGGGTGTATTCCTTAATACCAATCGTGGGGTGGCGTACGTACTTCCCCAACTCTATAAGCTCCTACTTCACTCCTATGTCGAGCCGGCTAGGAAGCTCCTAACATGGGATCACTAGAATTCGCTCATGCATTAGATACAACCATAAAAACCTTAGTACGCATTGGTTCATGTTTCTTAAGACGTTCAAGCAAGTTACCGAATAGGAAGTTAGCCAGTTTTCTTAAGCCTAACATAGATGAACAATCATCCAATACAATTAATAACACACTAATAACCAACAATCAATAGCTAGGTTTCATTAGATCTAAGCAAACACAAGATAAATCTAGCCTAGCATGTTAAACAAAAGACAAGAACAAGATAGAATCAAACAACACATAGACATATTGAATGATTAATTGATAACTTATCTTCAATGTAACATGGAAGATCTCAAGGCAAAAAGCCTTGAAAAAAGCTGCTAAAATCGTCTTAGGGTTTCCTCCCAAAAGGTTACACACAAAGTTCCACACTAATGACAAAAAATTGCAAAACTATATATAGAGTTTAAGGGCTGACGGCGTCACGTTGTAGATCCTGACGCCGTCACCTCGCCGCTTTTAGGGTTCCCGGATGGCCTTCCTGACGCCGTCCCTCTTTAGACCTCCAAAATCCGCTCTGGCTTATCAAGGCTTGACGCCGTCAGATTAGTGCTTGACGCCATCCCTCTTTAGCTTAAGCCGTGACGACCTTGATCACATTAAAGGGTGACGCCGTCAGATTTTTCATGCAAAATTCTCTGGCTTATCATGAGTAATTTTCACATCCACCTCTTTTGCCAAGCCATGACGCCGTCTGGACCAATTCCTGACGCCGTCAAAGGTACTTTCCAGCGTAATTTTGAGACTTTGTCGTTTTCTTCACTTTTATGCTCCAAAAACGTCCAAAATGCTTCCTTTTCCAGATTTCTTCTCCAAAGTACCTAAAATGACAAAAGGAACGATTTAGGGCAATATTTGATCAAATAAATACGATTTAGGGCTTAAATGACCCCCTAAAAGCGGTACACTTTTTGCTTCATCAAATACCTTTACACTTGAGATTTGCTTGTCCTCAAGCAAATGCGCTTTTATTCTAATCAAAATACAAGTTAGGGGTCATTTAATGCTAATATAAAAGTAATTACAACAAATAGTCGTTCCACTTTAATCATAATAAGCACGGAGATTACATACTAGCACCTCACAAGTAGTGTTTAGATACTCACATCTCTCAAGTGTCATCAACATAAATCTCATAAATGAAAACGGATAATATCTCTCACTACCTGTCATAGCAAATAGATTACCATAGGCTTGGGCAAGGATCAAAAACCTCCTCCACTAGGCGTAAGCACCTAAGATAAACTATCAAAGAGGGCTTTTAAACGGGTTATAACGTTAGGTGTAGGGATATGATAAACACGGTTTTGTTGGATAAGGGATATTTTACTGGTGGCGAGTTAAAGATCTTGATTAATTACATGTACTATACAATGTTGCTAAGCCAAGACTCGACTCAATCTTAAGCTAAAAACAAAATAACAAAAACATAAAATAAATATAAAATGAAACGGGATGGTAGTCCGTATGTTTTTTTTCTATTTTTCTTTTTCTGATTTTTTTTTTGTATTTTTCTTAATTTTTTTTTTTTTTTTTTTTTTTCATACACTCTTGCCCAACCATCCAAAATAATACATCAAAAGGGCGCTGCATTCCCCTTACACTTGAACTTTTACATAACTTTATAAATAACTATTCTAATGACTCGAATTAAGATAATTGAAAAACTTGGAGTACTTTTTAAAATATTTAGCACATATGGGGGTAATAAATGATGTTCTTCCCCATTACTCCGTTACACTAGTACTTTACCCATGAGTCCCAATCGTCCCAAAACAATATGTACAAGGATATGACTCGACTTAGCAACCATGTAATCAATTAGATAATTAACTTGGGGTTTAAACAAATGTTGTCACAATAATGCACTAAAAATGAGTGCATACAAGGTAGGCTAAGGCGATTTGGGTGTACATTTAAGTGGGGTGTAACAAATTCTTCCTTTAAGTAAAATGCTTAAAGGTCGAAACGAGAAGATAGGCTCTGAGGGGTGTACTAGGGGTATCGTGTACTAAAAATGAGTACAACGCAAAGGGTGTGGGAGAATTACTTGACCAATGTAGCCAACGTAATTATAACAAAAACACAGGTGTAAAACAATGGGTTAATCCTAATGCCTCTTATCATGTAGTAAATCTAACTACACGAATGTAGTTTCACTTGTGGCCTTGGAATGGTCCTAACGCAAGTTCTAGAATCTAAGTGCTACCGGTACACACATCATAGCATAAATGCTTTTCCTACCAATTCTAGGGGCGAACCTCACATATTTGGGGTGGAAAAATTTTTTAGTGGTACGATTTTTGTGCTAGTCATATAACTCCTATCCGTGAGACGCTCATTAAGATCAAAGTTTCACTCCTAAATGTTGTAAAAAATTTTAAATTTGGCACTAAAATTGCCCTAACAGGTATTTATCTCAGTTTTATTTCACATCTACTATTAAACAAACAAAAATCAAGCGTAATTGTATTCTCTAAAGTATCGTATTTTTACCCCCCCCCCCCCCCCCCCCCTTACACTTAAGATGAACATTGTCCCCAATGTTCAAATAACAAGATGTAAAAGAAAAAAGTAAAAGAATGAAATCAAATACTCCCCTGATTCGTTCGGTGGATAATGTGGTAACATGGTTAGATCTTCTTCCAAGAGAATGTAGAAGCTTCATGACTAATGCATCGCCAAAAGCTTGATCCAACAAACATTTCCTTGTCCAAAATAACCTGTTAAACCTGAGAAAACAAACACGAAAACCTGCATAACATCGGCGGGATAAATTCTATATATAAGGATATAATGCTTGTGGAATGATAATTTTGCAGATTCCTGGAGATTATAAGTTATAGATTTAATAAAAACTTTTTATGAAAACAAAACTTTCAAAAATTTTCAGAAAATTAAACCTGACGCCGTCAGAAATGATCTGACAGAATTCTCATGTTACGTTTCCGGAAAATTTTTGGAAAAACCTACACCTTACTTCCTGGAATTCCTGCAAAACATCATTATGACTCGATACAAGCATTTGACTCAAACAAATACTAATATGTATGTTAATTTATTATTATTACGATTCATGTTCATTTGTGTTCTAATAAACCGATTTGGATTTCCCTTACACTTAACTTTTGCAAAATACCTTTATATGTAGTTAAGACGAAGTTAAAAACAAAATAAAGCATTTTCACAATTTAGTTTTGAACATGAATTAATAATAATAAAATTAAATCATACATACGGAAACAAATAAAATCAAACAAACAATTAAATAAACACACAAAGCAAATAAAGCTTGGGTTGCCTCCCAAGAAGCGCTTTTCTTTATTAACGAGTCTTGTAGCTAGACTCAAAGTCACGTACATTACGTGATTCCATCATTGGTCACGGTTTCTAGGTCATCCTCATGTCCGGTTCTATATTCCGGTCCTAATTTCAAACAATCCTTGTAGAAACCGAATATCCTTCCCATAACATAGTCTACTCCTTTACTTCTATCTCCATCATTTCTATAGTAGACTGCTTGCTTAAGCTCCTTCTCAACATTTGACAAGTGTTGGAATTGCTCTATCTTATATGGCATTTGGTAGTTTACCTCATCGGTTTCATCCTTAAATCTAACTATCCCTAAGGAAGGTTCATAAGTCATTCTAGAGACCTCAACAAATGGTTTTCCAAAAACCACTTGAGTTAAGGATGCATCGACTATTGGGCGGATATCTTCTACAATTACAAAGTCGGTGACATAGGTGAAGTTTCCTACATAAACCGGTAATCCCTTAACTCTTCCCGTGAAGTTACTCATCCAATCCTTGTCAGGGAACATCCTATACCCAAGTTGATTTTTCATTATCAAGTTGTAGTGGGCTCTAGTCATGATGTTTATGGGTGATCTAAGGTCGATGTAGGCTTTCCATACATGTAAATGTCCGATGTTGCATGGTATGTTGAGATTAGAAGGGTCGCCTATTTTTATAATTGGTCTACCTAGGAAGTATGGTGTCTCGGGGTCATCGAATAAGTCTGTATGATATGCGCGCTCTTCCTTAGTGGGTAGCCTATTGAAGTAGTCCTCATCATCATCTACTTCTTCAATCTCACTTGTCCTAACTTCCTTATCAACCTCGACTTTCTTAACCTCATCCATAGGTTCACTGTTATCTTCATTCCTATCAATCGGTTTGATAGTGACAATGTTGACGAAGTGGACATGTTTGGATGAAGAGGGGTCTTTTACTTGGGGTCCGCTATTTGTGTTCCTAGCGTCCTTATGTGGAGGTGATAGCACTTGGTTATTGAGGGCTTTCAATAAGTTGTCAATTTTACTGGTCATCTCCGTTTGTTGTTGATTGAATTCGGATTCGAATCTGGCTATCCGAGCTTCTTGAGATGCCATAAAATTGGACATCAATCCTTCAAGATTATTGGTACTACCATAATTGTGGGAAGGATTGTTATTGAAAGTACGGTTCGAGTTGGAACCGCTTGATTGGAAACAATTAGGTGGGTTGGAAGAATTGGTTTGTTGTGTGTTTTGGTTCTGTTTCCACCTAAGGTTTGGGTGATTTTTCCATGAGGGGTTGTATGAATCACCGTAAGGGTTTGGCTCGGGTTTGAAAGTATACCACTTGTCTCCCGCTCCGTCGGTACGCGAGGATGCGTAGTCCGCAAAAGCTTGTTCGGGGAGTTCCATGCAATCACGAGTGTCGTGGGGACCACTACATAATTCACACGAAGAAGTGACTTTGTTCACTTGGCTTGAAGGTTTAGGAGCCTCGTAGGATTTCATAAGAAACTTGACTTGGTCTTCAAGTTCTATGATCCTACGGTCGGAAGTGCTTGAATTGCTCGAAGGCAAAGATATTGCCTTGACCGTTTTATTCAAATCACGGGGGTCACTCCAACTTTCGTTGTCATAAAGAGCAAGATCTTCTAGGAGAGCCCATGATTGTTCCGCACTTAGATCACGTAGCTTACCACCGGCCGATTGGTCAATGGTTTGCCTCGTGGAAAGATTGATATGGTCATAGAAGATTTGGACTTGGAGCCAAAGTTCTATGCCATGGTGAGGGACTTTTTGGAGTAAGTCCTTGAATCGAGTCCATGCCTCATAGAGGGTTTCGCCTTGACGTTGTTGGAACGTCAAGATATCATTCCTTAGCTTGGTAGTTCTTCCCGGTGGGAAAAACTGAGCAAGGAAACGAGTAGTGAGATCATCCCAAGAGGTGATGGATCCTGCGGGTAGACGTTCTAGCCATTGACTAGCTTGGTCCCGCAGAGAGAATTGAATGAGACGCAGTCGGGTCGTCTCTCCAGTGGCAACATCAAGGTCTATGGAATCAACAATTTTGAGAAATTCCTTGAGATGTTGATTAGGATCTTCAGAACGAAGTCCATGGAATGCGCATCCGCTTTGCACCAACCGGATGGTGTCGGATCGCAAGGGAGTGACATTGGCTCCTTGAGTGAGCTCAATGGTGTTTTGATAGCCATGGTGGCTAGGACGGGAGTAGTCTCCTAAGGTACGGGCTCTAGGAGGTGGTGGTGGTGGTTGTTGTGGTGGTGGGATGTTGGGATCGAGGATATTACCATCTTCCATGATGTCGGATGGTAATGGTTACGAACAAAGAAACGAAGAAAAAAAAGATAGACTAAAGAAAACCTTCAAAAATAAAATAAAAATCTCACTAGAAAGGAATCTAGTGAGTAGACCTATAAAATAAAAAATTCAACCTTAACAATAACTATTCTCCGGCAGCGGCGCCAAAAACTTGTTGCGTGGTTTTGCGACCTTACAACAGGTTTTACCTCTCGAGGGATCTCAAGAGGCTTACAACCCCACCAGGCAGTGTACCTGACCGATGTAGTATAGTGTAGTGGTAAGTACGGGGGATTGATCGTTCTCCACAGGGAATAGTGTCGTTAGGATTGAAAAACTACTCTAATAGGTCTAGGGGTGAGAGAAGATTCTTTTTTATGTTTTTATAATTTTATGAAAGCAAGTAAAATCTCGGGTTTGAAAGAGTGGGCGGAATTAGTTGCTAATCAACTAACCCAAATAACTACGAATGCAAATAAAATAAAATAACTGAAAATGAAAAGGTTGATGAAACTTATGTGGAGAGAAATGTGTTTACTTAGATTTCCTTACTCCCTAACTATCTTTTACCGGTTGATTAGTGTGTATTAATCGCGTGGATGACGGGTGTATTCCTTAATACCAATCGTGGGGTGGCGTACGTACTTCCCCAACTCTATAAGCTCCTACTTCACTCCTATGTCGAGCCGGCTAGGAAGCTCCTAACATGGGATCACTAGAATTCGCTCATGCATTAAATAAAACCATAAAAACCTTAGTACGCATTGGTTCATGTTTCTTAAGACGTTCAAGCAAGTTACCGAATAGGAAGTTAGCCAGTTTTCTTAAGCCTAACATAGATGAACAATCATCCAATACAATTAATAACACACTAATAACCAACAATCAATAGCTAGGTTTCATTAGATCTAAGCAAACACAAGATAAATCTAGCCTAGCATGTTAAACAAAAGACAAGAACAAGATAGAATCAAACAACACATAGACATATTGAATGATTAATTGATAACTTATCTTCAATGTAACATGGAAGATCTCAAGGCAAAAAGCCTTGAAAAAGCTGCTAAAATCGTCTTAGGGTTTCCTCCCAAAAGGTTACACACAAAGTTCCACACTAATGACAAAAAATTGCAAAACTATATATAGAGTTTAAGGGCTGACGGCGTCACGTTGTAGATCCTGACGCCGTCACCTCGCCGCTTTTAGGGTTCCCGGATGGCCTTCCTGACGCCGTCCCTCTTTAGACCTCCAAAATCCGCTCTGGCTTATCAAGGCTTGACGCCGTCAGATTAGTGCTTGACGCCGTCCCTCTTTAGCTTAAGCCGTGACGACCTTGATCACATTAAAGGGTGACGCCGTCAGATTTTTCATGCAAAATTCTCTGGCTTATCATGAGTAATTTTCACATCCACCACTTTTGCCAAGCCATGACGCCGTCTGGACCAATTCCTGACGCCGTCAAAGGTACTTTCCAGCGTAATTTTGAGACTTTGTCGTTTTCTTCACTTTTATGCTCCAAAAACGTCCAAAATGCTTCCTTTTCCAGATTTCTTCTCCAAAGTACCTAAAATGACAAAAGGAACGATTTAGGGCAATATTTGATCAAATAAATACGATTTAGGGCTTAAATGACCCCCTAAAAGCGGTACACTTTTCGCTTCATCAGATATCACTAGTGATAAATTATAAGATTAATTGATATCAGTAGTGATAAATGCTTATGTTTTTTTTTTCTTTTTTTTTTTCTTTATTTTTTAATTTAAAACACAGGTGGTATATGAAACAATAGAAGAAAACTAAGATAGAGTTTTAAATCGGAAGAAATAATTAGAGACTACTATCAAAGTAAGCATGGAGATATACCCAGGGGATGAAACGAAAAGGATGTTTTTAGAAAGGTTCAACACGTAATTCAAATTAGGAATAAGAACTGATGAATTTGGGAGAGTGGTGGATGATCAGGCAGGAACTAGTAGAATAAATGATGGAAGTGATGATGATGGAGCAGATGGTGGGGGTGATGATAATGTAGGAGATGATGATGAAGAGGCGAGTGATGGTGAAGATGGTGGGAGTGATAATGATGGAGGAGATGTTGAAGGTAAAAAAGTAGGAAGGAACAAGGAAGGAGAAAAATTGGATGAAGAAGAAGAAAACCAAGAACAACAAAAGAAGAAACAACATGCCAAAAAGGTAAGATATTAGTGATTTAAAAATGGTTATGTGCATGCAATATCACAAATGATAAAATGCTTATAAAACAAATGATAAAATGCTTATATGTATTCATTTTTTTAATTTAAAAAACAGGCCAAAAAAGAAGCAGCTGCGAAAAAGCAAAATGAAAAAGAAGCAAATGAGGCAGCAAAAAAGGCAGCAACTGAAATTGCCGAAAAAAGAAAAGGAACAAACTGAAAAAGATAAAGAAGCAGAAGCTGCAAAAAAGAAAAAAGAAGAAGAAAAATTGACGGAACAAAATGTAATATAACAAAAATAGTAATATGACAAAAGGTAATATCTCAAGTGATAAAATCTAATAGATCTTTATTTTTTACTAAAACAGGCTGCGGAAGAAGCTGCTACGAAAGAAAATGCAGCAAAAGAAAAAAAATTACAAGTTGTCAAAGAACAAAAAGAAGCTGCTGAAAAAAGAAGACAAGATGAAATAAAAGCAAAATTGAAGGAACAAAAGGTAATATAACAAAAATAGTAATATGACAAAAGGTAATATCTCAAGTGATACAATCTAATAGTTTTTAATTTTTTAATAAAACAGGCCGCGGAAGAAGCTGCTGAGAAAGAGGCTGCAAAACAAAATGAAGCTTTAAAGCTAAAAGCTGAGCAAGAAAAAGAGGCTGCAAAACAAAAAGAAGCTTTAAAGCTAAAAGCTGAGCAAGAAAAAGAGGCTGAAAAGAAAGCAGCTGAGAAAAGAAAAGCAGCTACAAAGGAGCTTAACGAAAAAAGAGCAAAAGAAAAGGTTAGTTACTTTTGACTTTAAATTATTATGTTAAAGTAATATAACAAGTGATAAGGGAATCATCGTGCGTGATATGTTTTTGGATCTAAATACTTTTTGATCTCAAAAACTTGTAATAAGGTCACAAGTGGAGCTTATTTTTCAACTTATTATTTTTTGTTTCCTTTTTAATTTGGTCTCAATACAGGCTGAAAAAGAAGGTGCTGCCAAAAAACAAAAAGATGAAAAACAAGCAGCAGAAAAGGATAAAATTGCAGAATTTCAAATCCCAAAAATTCAACAAAAGCCATTCGGAACAGGGAAGGATGTTTCTGAAGGAACCATCAAAGATAAACAAATAAAATAAGGGAAAAGGATAACGAAACCATCAATATACTTGAAATCACCATATAATAACAAGATGGCAAGTACGATGGAACCCTTAACAGAACATGAAACCCTGTTGGGAAACAGCTTATTTTCAATGGAAGGAGACATCATGTAAGATTAAATATTTGTTGTTTCTCTTAAAGTTATAACATTTATAACCAGTGATATACTATGCATACTTAAGAAACTGATATTTATCACCTGTGATACTAAACACAGAGAAGAGGTATTCAATGATGGGAAGGGGACAATAGTACCAAGAATAACAATGCAGTCACTTGCGCCAGGGTTGGAAATAGAAAGTCTGATAATTGACGCATTTGTATCAGTGTTGAATCAAGAAGAGAGTAACAATAAAGGTGGGAAAGACAAGAGAAGATACTACTTCACAACAGATGCAATGGTAAATATATTTAAATTTCAAAAATAGATGTATATCTAGAGTATCTATGTGTTTCAAAAAAAATGATTTTAAATTATCTTTTATCTCTTGTGATAAAATAGCTACCAGAGATTACGAAGCTGGCAAAAGACATACAAGCGCAGTATAACAAGTTTGAAAAAATGATGAAGCAAATAAGAAATTGAGAAATGTAAACCTTGCATTCTTCCCCATAATTGCTCACGATCATTACTATGTCATAGTTTTCAACCTTGAGAAAGGTAATGCTGCAATACTGGACAACAGTATATCTGATGCAGATTACGAAGGCAAATACAAAGCCGTCTTCGATTTTGTGGTAAGCAATGCTTGAACTGAAGTCTATTTGAATACTTATATTTTATATGCATAGTAATATCACTAGAGATAGATTGTAGTAAGTAATATCTCTTCATTGTTCTGTCAATTTGCAGAAAGGTGTGTTTCAACAATATTTGATGAGTGTTGGCCACCCATGCATCAACCAACTAATAAAAGAGGCTCTAGCAAAAGTTCCAAAGAAAAAATGGAGAACTAAAGATAACAAGATCGACTGTGGCTTATACACGATGATGCATATGGAGATGTTTGAAGGTGAATTATGACTGAAATGGAAGATTAACATCCTGGATGAAAAAAATGTAAGATATAAGGAACAGATAAGAAAAATGAGGATGAGGTATGCTGCCAAGATCCTTTTGCATGAAGTGAATGAGAAAAGGGAATTGATGTCAGAGAAAGCAATGGAGTTTGCTGAGGAATACCAAGACGAAGAAAAGATGAAAATCATGGTTGAAGAAGCTATCGAGATAAAGATAGCACAAGAAAACAGGTAGCATTAGTTGAATTTAATGCTTCTCCAAGACAATTTATGTTTATGTTCAAGTATTTTATATTTTTGAAACAGTGTAGATGGTTAAACTAGGTTTAAGAATTAGATATTGCAAAAGCCGTTGAGTAGTACTGCCGGGCCACGGAATGTGACGGACAGTGTCCAAGTTTGGGGTTAACTAAGAATGATGGTGCTCTATTAGGTCCCGAACCACATTCTCGGGTGCCGGAGATTGTACTCTATCTTGTTATGGCTTTATGGTTAAACTAAGTGTTAGGCATTAGACAGATGAATGTAATCTGAATTTGAAAATGCTTTTGGGTAAACTGAATATAACCTTCTTTTATATATTACCAGTGTGTGATTTTATATGTATCACAGGTGATACCTAATATGTTATTTTGTATCACAGGTGATACCTCATAATGTAAGTAGGTAACTACAGTCTACGCAAACTCTTTGGGCTGGTCACTAAGCCCAAATTATTTTTCTTTATTGGACAAGTGTAACAACAAGTATTTAGCCAAAAAAATAAGCTTAAAAGTCTACGCAATAAGCAACATAAAAATAGCTTATCAAAACCTGGTTGATCAAGTACATAAGCCTAATATATTAAACATAGCCAAAACACAAAAAATCCCCTTAATAAGCTTTCATATAAACTCTTTTCGGGCGTATTATCTTCTTAGTTTTCTAACGTCACGTCTAACTAATGTTTTCAAAACCGCACATATTCTAAAAACTAAAACAAATGTGGCATTGATTTTGAGTTACATAACATTTGGGTTGAATAAAAAACACATAAACCAATTAAAAGAATAATATCACAAGTGATATAAAAAAATAAAAAAGTAGACATAAAGTAGAATAAAAAAGAAATAGAAGGACTAAAAATGTAAAATTCCATAAACAAAAGCCAATTGTCATCCATCGTTATCACCAAGATCTGTGCCATACCCCACCACACAAAAAACACACAAACTACTAAAAAACACACACACCACATATATTCCTGCAAAAATCAAAAAGTAATTACTGGATCGAAGTCTGATAAATATAAAAATGAATGAATTGCAACATGAAAAACCCGATAAGGGAAAGAAAATTGTTGAAAATATGGATAATGGTATGACACTCATTTCACTATTATTTAACTATTTATTGTGATTTTGTTATTTTTTCCGTATTTTATAACTTGTTTTGGATCCAATTTATGAAGATTTTTTAAGTTTTTGTGAAACAATGATAGATTACATATTATATTTTTAAAAAAACAAAGATATAATGAGCCAATTTTTTAAGAGGATATGTTATAGACAACAGGTTATGCTGTCGATTAGAGATAATAATTGGAAATTTGATATGTTACGAGACCTGCGCAACAGGTGTTTGTGAAAATGTCTAACTGATAATATATTTCTTTTTAAACAATTATATTTGGGTATTGGTTAGCAGTATATGTTCTCTGATATAAGAGGTTATGCTACGCCGCTTACTGCGGCGCAACATCAGTTAAAACTAATGGATTAAAGGGGTTTAAGTAAAAAGGTTTATGTATGTAAATTGTTATAGCTGATGTATGTGTATTTAATTGTATATCCTAATTTAGAAAGTTAAATTATCAAGTTCCTTTAGTGCAATATTGTCTAATAAAAATAAGAATGAAGTCAAATAGAATTTATGTCACAAATGTGAGATTAGAAGAGTGTCACAAGCATCCTTCTATAGTGTAAGGTGATTGTATATCTAACCTTTACATTGGATCGTGATCATCATTTCTAAAAGTGTGGAAGTCAGTATAGTTCTGTGACGTTGATTCATTTTTCACATTGTAGGAACGATAACTTATGTTGGATATGTTATGTGATAAAAATGCAGAGAATGAGTGCAAAACAGAGGAACCAAAACCAAAGAGAATAAAACAGTTACCAAGATTAGGATGTAAGAAAAAAAGGTTTACATGCACTAATAAAAGCGCGAGAAAAGAAAAAGAAAAAGATGATGAAGGAAAAAAGGTTAGAGGAATAAGCGGCAAAATTAGAGGCTGAGCGAGAAAAAGCAGAGGAAAAACCCAATGAACAGGTTAGTTAATTGTAAAAATTCATTATTATGTGAATGGGATATCACAGGTATCACTAGTGATATCACAAAGTATCGCTAGTGATATAACAATTGCTACTGAACTATAAGTTTGTTTACATAATATCACATGCTCAAAAAGAAGATGAAAAAGAGGCTTCTGCAAAAAGAGAAGAAGCTAAAAAAGAAGCTAATGCAAAGAGAGAAGAAGCTGAAAAAGCTAAAGAGAAAGAAGTTGAAGACAGGAAGCGTGAAACAGCAAAAGGAAAAAGAAAAATAGATGAAACTGAGAATGATGAAAAAGAATTTGAAATGGATGAAAAAGATGGTGAGCATAATTCATATGATGATGAAAAGGAAGGGATTGATAAAAATGTAAAAAAGAAACGAAAGGTGTATACAACGTTGAGGTCAAGGGCAACAGTTAAGCCCCTTTTTGAAGCAATGCATGGGTTAAGCATAGAAAGAACGAAAGTTATAAGACGAATGGGGTTCGAAGAGTTGATTGATTTTCCAATAAATGAAGTACCAACAAAGCTGGCATTCTTTGTAGTAGACAACCTAAACACGGAAACAATGAACCTTAGGCTTCCAAAGGGAAATTTACAAATATCTCCACAGACGGTGAAGGAAGTTCTTGGGTTACCAAAGGGATCAAGGCGGTTAGAAAGAAATGAAGGACAAAGAGAAAACAATGATCGATTTGAGGAAGAATGGAAAGATCAATTCAAAGATAAAAACAAGTTGACAATAAATGCAATATCAAAGCAGATAACAAAAACAAGAAACACAGATTTCATGTTCAGAATGAACTTTTTGATGCTAGTTGCAAATACCTTCGGAGCATGTGATAACAGCTCTGTTGTAAAAACCACGGTATTGAAAAACGTTCTTGAAGAAGATGATGTGAGAGAAATAGATTGGTGCAGGTACGTATATGAATGTGCAAGATTATCAAAAAATGATTGGCCAACCAGAAAGAGGGATAGGACAGAGGTTGTCTATTACGGCCCAATAACATTCTTGATGGTAACTCCTGATTTTTTTTTCCTTTTAAGATAACAAGGGTTATGATTGAAAAAATATACATGCATTTATTTTTTCTTTTTACATGATTTTTGCTTTAAGTATCATAGGTGATACTATTCATTACTTTCATTTGTTAAAAAGACCATATGAGGTATCACCTGTGATATATACAAGTAAAGTTCAAAAAAACTTGATAATGTTTTTTAATATAATCTGTGATGCTATGTGTTTAATGTTTTTTATGTATGCTTTATCTGATAAATGGTTGATGAAACAGCTTGCATATTTACAATATACAAAGTTTGATGGAATGAATGTACCGAGAAGAGTACCAGCTTTCAAAAGCTGGAACGCAAACTTGTTGAAAAGTAGAGAGACTCTAGAAATGGATTACATAAAATATTTTGGGATGGTGGACATTATAGGAGGTCTAAATGAACAAGAAGAAACTGCTCAAAAGGAGGTGAGTGTATGAAATCTCTTGTGATATTAGATTATAATATGCAGAAAATTAGTTTTGTGTTTAAAGTATAACTCATGATTTCTTCAAATTTAAATTCAATTACAGTAAATTTATCAGATGTTAGAAGATAAAATAGAAGGTATTTTGAGTAAGAAAGAATTGTTTGAAGAAACACTTAAAGAAAATCTAGTCAAGTTTGGAAATGATCAAAGGCTTATTCAATATAGAGAAAGATTGAAGCAGATTTTCAGAAACCCAAATGATAATTTCCAAGGAAGAAGTCTGTTCTATTCATCAACGAAATCAAGCTCTATCAAATTTGGAACAAGTGATGATGAAGATAATAACAATGGTGATGAAAAGGCAGAATGTGGAGATGAAAATAGAGAACGTGGAGATGAAAATGGAGAATCAATGATAGTTGATGATGATGAAGCTGACAAACATGATGCCGCAAATGACGAAAATGCAGAATCAAACTTTGATGAAGATGAAGGTGCGCAAGGGATTGGAAAGGATGAAGTGGCGGTAAACAACGAGGGGAGCAGTAGTAAAAAGTATAAAACTTCAGGGAATAATGAGGGGAGAAGTAATATAAGGGATGAAGTTGCAGGAAACAACGAGGTAAGCAGTAGCAAAAAGGATGTAGCTGCGGAAAACAACGAGCTCAGTAGTAGAAACAAGGATGAAGCTGCGGGAAACGATAAAGGAAAAAAAGATGAAACAAACAAGGTAACAAGTCAAAAAAATAAGGATGAAAAAATGAATGAAGACGAAAAAATTCAAGATCAAATAAAACCTGATGATGATGTGTAATACCTGAAATTCAGATAACTTGTCAAATGACCAAATTACCCCTGAAACAATAAAACCTAAATAAATAAGTTATAAAATTCTGAAACAATTCCAAACTACTGGAAACAATCTACATATCAAGTAAATTAATTTCTGGGACAACATTACATTATTTTGAATGTACAAAAATTACAAAATCACATGTACACTTACACATGATCTGAAATTTATTAAATTAAACTTAGTACATATTTTGTAAAATCATTTAATTAGGATAATCACAAGATAAATTAGGGAATTGTACACCAAATTAAAGTGTGACATTATGGGTATCTTTGGGCCAAAAATCTGGACCCTATTCCCCCCTCCTAGTCGGTTTTGATAAGTATAACACAAACACGTTATTTTCTAAAAACCCTAAATTCCGAAAACCCTAATATCGACACACACTAAAATCGACCAAGCCTCCATTCGACTTTCTGGAACTGAGCAAGCAATTTTCTGGAGTCCATTGAAGTGTGCAGAAGCTACAAAAAATAGGATTCAAGTTTTGGAAGCCTTCGTGTGATCGTGGTGCTTTGTTTATTCGAATTCTTGCGTCGATAGGTATAAAATCCACACGACTAATCTTTACGTTCTATAATTAATCTACCATTTTTCTAATGATCTATATGTCGTATATAACTCTGTAAAAATGTTAAACGTGAATCATGCAAGTTTAATCATGCGTACGGAATTAAAAGAGATAAAACACACATAATTTCCAAATAGTGTCATACGATTTTTCTGGAGTGTAACCATAATTTTTACATGTTCTATACTGATAATATAAGCTTAGAAAAATATCCATATGATTTTCAGAAGCTCAGAAATGATCAATGCTAATTATTGCTTATAATCGGATTAAAGGAAAAATAAGAAAAAAATTGGGAAGAAAACCCTAGAGCGATTAGGGTTAGGGTTCATGTAGTTAGATCTGAATTAATTAATGTTATATTGATTGAATAATTATGAGGTAATGATTGGGACACTTTAGGGTTTGTTTTGGTGAAATAAAAGTCTATACGATTGGGATTTTAAACTACAAGGGTGTGTTTTGCCAACTTTGAAACTTCTGGGATATTTTTGTAATGTCTTATAAGTCAGTAGGAATGTGGGAAAAATATAACTTGAGGGTCCTAAGTGTAAATATTGCAAGATAATGAATTAATTGTATTTAAAAGGGTTGTTTTGTAATTAATTAAAATAGAGGGACTAAAAGTGTAAATTCTGGAAACTTGAAGTTATGTGTAATTTTGACTATTTATGGGCTTGATATGTAACTATAAATAAATTATGATTTAAATTGTAAGTTTTGTAAAGTTAAGGGACCAAATGTGTAATTAATGAATTCTGAGGGGTCAAATTTATACTACATGTAATTCTGAGGATATGTTCTGTAACTTTGTAATATAAGGTGCTTGTTTGGTAAAAATAAATATTATAGGGATTAAAACATGAATTATGTAAATGTAGGGTTTGTTTTGAAAATTATATAACTAAAGGGGTATAAACTGTGAATTGTGAAACTTAAGAGATTAAAATGTCATTCTGAATAACATGAGTATTTAATTCAGTAACTTAAAGTATTTTCAGGTTAACTCTTTGAATTTAATAAAATTACAATTAAAACCCTAAACTATGTAAACTTGTCATAATTAACCCTAAACTTTTGTAACTTGATAAAACGTACCTTACTTCCATAATAATCTTAATAAGGACTTAACCATGTCTGTGATATTATTAACTTACTAATAATGGAAATATAACTAAAGATCCTTTGGACTTCTGTCTTCTACTCCTTAGGTTCGAGGAAGGAGTAATCTCATCTTTGTCAGCTTTTATCTTTGTGTTCTTGCATTCGTAATAAGGTACAGATATTCTGCCCTCTTTCAGTAAGGGTTTTCATTTCCTTTTTCCTTCAGTTCTCATTTTCCTTATTAGGATTCCCTATACCATTGCTATGTTCCCTGATGTTTGTGAACCTTTCATGTGATCTCTTGTTTGTGAACCTTCCATGTGATCTTTTGTTTTGTGAACCTTCATGAACCTTGTGTTTGATCTCTTGTTCTGAACCCTGATTTGTGAACCTTGTTTTGAATCTTAATTTAGTATACTTGTTATAAAACTAAATTGATTTTGATATAAACCTTAATCTGTTAAATCCTTATTTAAACCTAATTGATTGTGAACCGTTCTTAAACTACATATGAAACGTTTTGGAGAAAAGCTACTTTAAAATAAGTAATATCACTTTTAATGAAAGTTACTAAAAGTTTTGGAAGACCATTTTGAAGAAAACTATTTTGTAAGATCAGTTGTTATGAAAACCATTTTTGAAGGATTGTTTAAATGGACTTTTAAATAGAAACCTTTTTAGATAAACTGTTGATATGAAACTTTGATTATAAACTTTTGTTATACTCTTTTGAAACATTCGATATAGTCCTTTTAATCTGAACTTAAAACTTTGATATAAAACTTAATCTGATAAACTTTGATTTGAACCTTTGACATTTATTTCTAAACTGTTTGACATGAACCTTTTGCCATGTACCCTTAGGATATGACCTTTTGATTATTTGATAGTACGTTTGACCTTTGACCTATAGTTTGATATTACAAGCCAATCACTAGACATGAGGGTTTCATGTCCATGTCATTGACGCACCTCTGACATGACTCTAGGGCAGGAGAGTGATGACCTGTTCCGTCCCTTATTTATTATTTTGCTATGGCCATTATAATTATGATTATTGATTTGTCTGTGGGGCGTATGGGTGCATCCTAGATTTGACCTGTTATCTGTATATGTTATGTTATATGTTTATTTTTATATTTATCTGGTGACTGATGGTGTGTGCGATACACGTCTTTCACATATCTGGGAGTTAGCTACTCTATTTGGTTACAGTTACGATGATATGATATGGCTTGTTTCTGGGCTCGTGATAGATTTCTGTTTTCTTTATCTATTGAACCTCATGAATTTTCCCTATTACTTGTTCCTTTTCTTTTCCTTATTCTTATTCCTTATTTATTCCTGACATCGCATTTCTACATCTTGAGTTATCGGTATGACCTGTATTCCTGATCTTCTTGATTTTACTATCTATTATTGTTTTGTTACCATTATATCTGTTCACTGAGCTCTCGTAGCTCAGCCGCATTTCTTTTCCTGCGGCAGGTTTTAGTAGGAAGTTGGGAATGAGAGAAGAGTGTATCTTTGGACTTAGAAGCTTGGATAGCTATGCTGGATTTAGAATTGAACCGAAGATAATATACTTTAGACATAATGTTTTGGAAGTTTTCGTTTGTAACCCCATAGATTTAGTATTTCATTTGTTATCCTTTGAGATTTTTGTATTAATGGAAATGTATGCTTGGTTTTATTCTGATGTGAATCCATTATTGTGATATCTTTACCCTTGTCGGGTTGGGGTGTTACAATTTATGGTATCAGAGACAGGCTGCGATTCGTAATGCATTTACCCTTGACCTGTGTAAGTTAGGACCACTAAGTTTCCACTGTAAGTGCTCATAGGACAACCTTTGAGAAATTGCTTTAGGATTTTTCCTATAGGAACTAAAATTCTGACCGATGAGGATTTGGGTAGACATTAGGATTTTGTTTTGTCGTTCCATTCGTGCTTATTCTCCATATTTCGTTAATCATCCTTGAAAGCGTTCAGACGGTGATATTCCGGGTGTTTTAAATTTTTTGAGTTATGAGTAGTTTTCGATTCCTATCGAGTTCCAGTACTTAGTATCATTTGTGTCATTTTCAGCATGGCACCTCCAGCACGCAGCATGTATCGTTGGACAACAGTTTTCGCTACAGGCTGGAAAATGATTGGTAAGTTGAGATGGACTAATAGAAGGATGCTGATCCCTGCTAGCATGTGTCCCTGCCGGATTGAAGAAAGGTTGACCGTGGTTAATATAAATGGAACGGAGGTACATGTGCACGAGACGAAAGTGACTGATAAAGCCGGAGTAGTGACTAAGTACCCGGGAAGGTGTCCCAAGTTCGTGGAAGAAGGAGGAGTAGTGCGGGCAGAGCTTCACAATTTGTATGGATTCGTGGACGACGTAGGAGATGAAGGAAGGAACCCTGAGGATGATTTTGCGAGACAACCACTGCCACAGCCTGAAGGGAACCGAAACGGATGGCTTAGCGAGGAAGATGAAGTGGATTCAGACTTGGAATCCACTGCAAGTAACACGATCTAGTCATGGAAATAGAGCTCGAGTCATGTGTGTTATTACTGTTAAAATTTTGTCTTAGGTTTCTTTGACATTAATATTGTACGGATTCCTTTGGATTGTGGGTTTCCCGAATATTTAATAATAAGGCTCGAGAAATTTTTGGAATAAATTATGTGAGTATGTGTCTATCATGGTTCTCAACCTTCTAAGTCTGTCGAGCTCACCTCAGCTATGAAAGCCAGAACTTGATTTCCCATGGTTTCCTTGGTTTCTGGCATCCATTAAGAATACCTCCTTAGAAATTCGAGTACTAAAGTTTTCCTAGAGCCCATCTCGTGCACTGAGGAACGAACCTCATCTTGAGAGTTATTGGGCACCCTGAGTATCTGAATATGATTCCTGGTTGAACCACCAAGCGGTCCACCGAAGCGTGAAGTAGGAATTTACAAGTTACCGAGAGATATTCTAGTCACCGAGTGAAGGTGTCTTTCAGATATGTCCGGGATCATATAGATTGATTTGAGCAACCAGGAAGAGCAACAACCGAAGACCGGGAAGTAAGTTTGTTTAAATTGTATCTCTGGGCGTGTTTTAGTTCCGTTCGCGATAAAGAAGGATGGTGGCTGAAGATAGCTGAACCGTATTACCGTTAGAAACCGAGATTCCTCCACCCTGAAACGATTGTGTGTTTGTTTAATTTTAGAGCGTGAAGTTTTTTCGAGGGATTAATTAATTTTGGTTTTGAAATCGCCTTTCGAATCCATAAACGACTGTTATGATAGTTAGTGACGCTAATAGTATTAGCTAAAGCTCTGACTGCTTATAAGATTGGTAATTTAGTTTTCTCGTGATTACTGGGACAAATGGTCATTGTATGACTTAATAGTACGTTCGGAGACGAGGAAGAGCGTGAGAATCATTTTGCATTTTGTTAGGAAATCCGTCGATCATTGTGCAGTCTAAGAGATTGATATTTGTTGAGCCAACTAGAAGCATGCCAGAAGAATCATTTCGCTGCCTGACCTGGAGTTGACATCAATGGCGGCTACAATGAAGAGTAAAGACATTCCTTACAAGGTAGAAGTGTTGGCGATGCAGAAGAAGAAATTTAGTCAAGAGGGCGAACCTGGAACTGATGAAGACATGCAATCAAATTTTCCTATTCACCTTGGTTGTACTAAGATGAATTGAGAGCGGAAGCAGACTGGGTGATGAAGAAATTCAAAGAGCATGTTAGAAATTCACATTACTCCATCACATTTCAAGAAGAACGGCAGAAAGCTCGAAGGACCAAACACAAGTTCCAATTTTGGTTTCACTTTCCGATTGATGGACTGATAAAGACAGATTAACCGGACTTGAAGAGATTGGATGTGTTAAATGAGCGGGTTTTTGGAAAAGACCCTTTATGGTTGGGGGAAAATTAATTCTATGAAGGCCGAAGTTCTTGGCGACTAACTTTCACTCCGTTGACTTACTTAAGTTTCGTAATAAGATCCTCGAATGAGTTAAGTTCCTAGAAGCATTCCTGTTCGTGTGTTCGGTGATGACTTTGTTTTGAGAGGCTTTGGCAAATGATGGATGATTTGATACTTATAATGAAGTACCAAATTCTGATAGGCATTCTGGGACTTTCGTTAACTCTTTCTAGTGATTCGTTCTCCACTTAGTTAGGGTGTTTAATTTTGATGACCTCTGAGACCGTAGGAAGACTAGGTGGAATAAGATAAGTTAGTTTGTTCACGACTTGAAATCAAGTATGACCATCATGAGGGCATATTTATATGATGCCAGTATTATGACGTCTGGCCAACGTGATAATACTTACATCATATAACGTGCACTTGTGTTGGGCATCGGTTATTTCAAGAAGTGCCTTAGAACTTTAGAAATTATGATAACTGTTTGGGATTACCCGCATTAGTGAGACCTTAAGTTCATCCTAACGGTACGCGTAACCTGCTTTCATCGTAGGTGGATTGCACGTCTGGATTCTCGTCACGCATTCTGCTGACCTCTAAGAAATTTCGGTAATAATCTTAGGTCCTGTTATAGAAATTCTGCCAATTGATGTTATCGATAATCTATTCCGTACGTTCTACTCTGACTTGTTAAATCAAATCCTGGGGATGACCCATCCGTCAAAATCCCACGTATTTCCTACGTCTTTTCGAGAAGATCCGATTATCATCCGTTACGTTCGATATATCTTTCTTTCGATTTGGATTCGGTATGATTTGTCTTTTGAGGAAACCGAAGTTTTAACCTATAATATAGAGTCATAAGAACCAAGTTTTCATATTCCTGTCCACAGTCAGTTGTGTTTCCATTTCGTTTCACGTCAATTTTTGAGGACGAAAATTTTTCTTTTAGAGGGGAAGAAGTTGTAATACCTGAAATTCAGATAACTTGTCAAATGACCAAATTACCCCTGAAACAATAAAACCTAACTAAATAAGTTATAAAATTCTGAAACAATTCCAAGCTACTGGAAACAATCTACATATCAAGTAAATTAATTTCTGGGACAACATTACATTATTTTGAATGTACAAAAATTACAAAATCACATATACACTTACACATGATCCGAAATTTATTAAATTAAACTTAGTACATATTTTGTAAAATCATTTAATTAGGATAACCACAAGATAAATTAGGGAATTGTACACCAAATCAAAGTGTGACATTATGGGTATCTTTGGGCCGAAAATTTGGACCCTATTCCCCCCTCCTAGTCGGTTTTGATAAGTATAACACAAACATATTATTTTCTAAAAACCCTAAATTCCGAAAACCCTAATATCGACACACACTAAAATCGACCAAGCCTCCATTCGACTTTCTGGAACTGAGCAAGCAATTTTCTGGAGTCCATTGAAGTGTGAGGAAGCTACGAAAAATAGGATTCGATTTGTGGAAGCCTTCGTGTGATCGTGGTGCTTTGTTTATTCGAATTCTTGCGTCGATAGGTATAAAATCCACACGACTAATCTTTACGTTCTATAATTAATATAGCATTTTTCTAATGATCTATATGTCGTATATAACTCAGTAAAAATGTTAAACGTGAATCATGCAAGTTTAATCATGCGTACGGAATTAAAAGAGATAAAACACACATAATTTCCAAATAGTGTCATATGATTTTTCTGGAGTGTAACCATAATTTTTACATGTTCTATACTGATAATATAAGCTTAGAAAAATATCCATATGGGTGCATCCTAGATTTGACCTGTTATCTGTATATGTTATGTTATATGTTTATTTTTATATTTATCTGGTGACTGATGGTGTGTGCGATACACGTCTTTCACATATCTGGGAGTTAGCTACTCTATTTGGTTACAGTTGCGATGATATGATATGGCTTGTTTCTGGGCTCGTGATAGATTTCTGTTTTCTTTATCTATTGAACCTCATGAATTTTCCCTATTACTTGTTCCTTTTCTTTTCCTTATTCTTATTCCTTATTTATTCCTGACATCGCATTTCTACATCTTGAGTTATCGGTATGACCTGTATTCCTGATCTTCTTGATTTTACTATCTATTATTGTTTTGTTACCGTTATATCTGTTCACTGAGCTCTCGTAGCTCAGCCGCATTTCTTTTCCTGCGGCAGGTTTTAGTAGGAAGCTGGGAATGAGAGAAGAGTGTATCTTTGGACTTAGAAGCTTGGATAGCTATGCTGGATTTAGAATTGAACCGAAGATAATATACTTTAGACATAATGTTTTGGAAGTTTTCGTTTGTAACCCCATAGATTTAATATTTCATTTGTTATCCTTTGAGATTTTTGTATTAATGGAAATGTATGCTTGGTTTTATTCTGATGTGAATCCATTATTGTGATATCTTTACCCTTGTCGGGTTGGGGTGTTACCTGATGTATCTATTTTTGATGAATTCCTGGATAAAACTGATGATGAATTTAGAAAAGAATTGAGAGAAATACAAGAAAAACAAGCCAAACTGGCTTCAAAACCGCTTGAAGAATTAACTGATGAAGAATTTCTTGAAGTTTACCAAGAGGCTGAAACGCAGACACTTGGGAATCAGAAAAACGTAGAAGAAAAACAAAAGGAACAAGCAGGTGCATCTTCACAAAAAGAAAAACAAAAGGAACAAGCAGGTCCATCTTGTTGTAAAAGTAGGGAGCACAATTTTGAGTTCACACCAGGATCTCAGCCGACCTTTGATCTAGAATTTGATAGCCCAGTAGTAGAGTCAAAACCATTCAACAAAACAGAATCAAATGATGAAGAAAAGCAATCTCGGTGCCTGCAATCACCCTATATCAACGAAAAGGTCAGCACGACAGAAGAGCTAACAGAGGATGAAATACTCTTGGCAAGAAGCATCTTCTGTATGCAAGGAAACGAAGCGTAAGATTAACTTTAAATCTTTATGAACTTTACTTGAATTTATCACAGGTGATACATAATATGTTCTATTTAACAAATTAAAGAAATGAGTAATATCACCTGTGATACATATAAAGAAATGAGTAATATCTATAGTTTCTTATAGTTATCACATGTGATATTGTCAAAACAGAGAGCAAGGTTTCAACGACCAACATGTAGGATTAATGAGAGTTAATGTCCAATCACTAGCACCAGGATTGAAAATTGAAACTCCTGTGATCGACACATTTACTTCAATCCTAAATTACGAGGAATGGGAATCAGAGAAAGAGATCAAAAGGCATTACTTTTATACATCAATGATGGTAAGATAAATTTAATTTAAAATTTATGTATTATAATTGAATGTATTTATGTATTAACTTAATTTAACTTGTTTTTAATTATCAAGCAGCTACCGAGAATAATACAGGATAATCTAGAATGCATGCTTACCAAGATAGATAAACAATACGATGAGTTTGCAAAGATGATTGCAATTCAGATGGAAGACGATATAAGCAAGGTACAATTTGAAGACGTTAACTTGGTATATCATATGACTTTTATAAATTAATCAATGAACTTAGTCTATTATTTTAAAACTTACATCATTTTTATAATTTTATGATAATAGGTTTTCTTCCCAATCATACCACATGACCATTACTACCTAATAGTTTTCAACATCATCAAAGGAACATCTATGATAATAGATAACAGTGATTCAGATGGAACATACAAAGGAAAGTACAAAGAGAACTATGATCTTGTGGTAAGAAAAACTATACTGAATGCTTCATATATAATTTATTTGTGTCAAATATAATTACAATATCACTTGTGATACTAGTCTATAATTGACACTTTGTAATTTAATTTTCAGAGGGCTGTTTTTGCAAGACATTTGTCAACATATCTACATCCAAAAGGAGATGAATTAATGAAAAAAATAATAATAATAATAATAAAAATAAAAAACCAACGATCTTAAACATGAGTTGGAAGAAAAAGAAAGAAAAAATAGATTGCGGTTTGTACATGATGTTGCATATGGAACATTATGAAGGAAAGAGTGGAACAAAATGGGAAACAGGCATCCTAAAAGAAACAAACAAAAATCATCGAATGCAGATAAACAACTTGAGAGCCAAATATGCAGCAAAGATGATGCTTCATGAAGTAAATGAAAACCAAAAAATGATGTCAGACTACGCATTAAAGTTTGCAGCTGAGAACCCAGACGAAGAAGAAGCAAAGAAAATGGTCAAGGAGGCAATAAAGAGAAAGATTGCAGAAGAAGATGCACAGAAGCCTGGACTAAGTGGTTACTAATTTGACATTTAGTTTTTGTATAGAAACTTGTAATTGGCAATCTGATGATGTAAAACAATAGTTTTGGGTAATCTGAAGTTGTAATACAGTGCTTTTGTTATGGTTTATCACAAGTGATACAAAAGTGATAACATAATGTTTATGTTATGGTTTTGGCAATTTAAATGCTTTATCACATGTTCAGCTAGATAAACTCATACTTCAATTTACCAGGAACTCCAGTTATGCTTTTGGTAATCTCAAAAAAAATACAAGCCTTTAACCTTTTAAGAACAAATAAACCAAAACAACAACAAAAATCTTCTTGTGTGTGTCGTCCGATATTACAAAACCATGTACTGTCCAATATCTGATAATGCTAGCAGTACAAACTCCTTTATTGGACAAGACTAGCAGTTGAAACTCCTTTTAAACAGAACGTCGTATCACAAGCAGTACTAAACACGGAGCAGTACTAACTGGCGGTACAAACTGATCAATAGTAGTACTAACTCTTTTCAACAAGCAGCAGTACTAATCATGTAAGAAGCAGTAGTAACCAAGATAACCAGCAGTACTAAGCTCCAATGAACAGCATTAAAACCAACTAGCAGTACTAACCATTGTGTGATTTTGTATGTATCACAGGTGATACCTAATATGTTATTTTGTATCACAGGTGATACCTAATATGTTATTTTGTATCACATGTGATACCTCATAATGTAAATAGGTAACTATAGTCTACGCAAACTCTTTGGGCTGGTCACTAAGCCCAAATTATTTTTCTTTATTGAGCTAGTGTAACAACAAGTATTTAGCCAAAAAAATAAGCTTAAAAGTCTACACAATAAGCAACATAAAAATAGCTTATCAAAACCTGGTTTCGCCTGCTCCATCAGCTCCGCCTGCTTCTCCCTTCTTTGGACAAGTAAGCCTATTGTGATCAGTCAACCCACAAATACTGCATCCTTTCTTTTGCTTCTTACTTTGCTCAAATGATACCTCACGTCCACCCTTAATATGACTCCTCATAAATCCCTTATTACTTGCTCTTTATGGATTATTAACATAAATTTTACAAGGCTTCTTAACACCCATAAACTCATGAACCATTTCAGAAACTGTGCGGGGAGGAACACTTGGCAAATCAGACTCAAATTCTGACTTTAGCTTTCTGAGCTTGTCTACAAAAGAAGTCAGCTTCGGTTGATTATTGATCATTTTATTCACACACGACTCAACGAAACTAGACGCCTCAATAGCAAGCCTTTCTATTTCTTCATTCTTCTGACCATAGCGGGCCTTTTGCCTCCTCAAATCAGGTGGAATCAAATCCCTTGTCCAACGCCTAAGTATATACTGATCTGGGACCTTATCCACATTACAATTCTTGAATACACAAAAAATGTGAAGACATAAAATCCCACAACGGACGAAAAGCTGACAACAACAAGCAACTGAACCATCTAGTTTGTTATAGACAACCTTCATTAAAAAAAAAAAAAAAAAAAAAAAAAAAAAAAAAAAAAAAAAAAAATAAAAAAAATAACGTTAATAACACATAATATCACATGGGATATTAAAAACATAGAATAAAAACACATAAAATCACAGGTGATACCTCACATAATAAAAACAATGAAAGTAATGAATAATATCACCTTTTATACTTAAAGCAAAAAAACATGTAAAAAAAATAAGAAGAAAAAGATACGTACCTTGTACTCTCCAATGTCTCTCTGATACCCGTTAACCTCTTCTTCAACATTCTCTAAAGTGCTTTCTTCGTCAACTACTTTTGGAAGAGTATCAGGATCAGGTTTTTTCCCAGAAATAACAGAAACATCACATTCCTCATCACAAGTTTTAGACTTGATTGAACATAACCATGAGCCAGCAATTATCTCCTTTTGAACAAGAACAAATAACTTACGAGTGTAAACCCTTGCTGCATGAACTTCAATAGGTAATGGCGTCAACAAAACAGGAAACGAGTCAATCGACTGATGATCTAATCTTTCTTGTTGGTATCTCTGTTTTTCCATTGCAGACTCATAACATATCATAAATTTAACAAGTGTAGCAGTCAGACTCGTGAAATATGAAAAGAAGGAATTCTCACTCTCCGACCTCGAAGTAGTCCTCATCAATCCACAAAGCGGAGAATCGACAAAGAAAGCAGGAATCTATGAAGTTCTAATCCAATACATCCTTTTCAACCACTTATGATTTACATGATTAAACTCTACCATTAACTCATTCCATATAATTTCAAACTCTTCAGGCCCAATATACATATTCCATACAATCTTGTGAAGTTTATTCTTGAAATCAGTAGCATCATAAATCCTAGAAACAATCTGAAAAACAATAAAGTATCACAAGTGATACGAAACATAATCATTATACAGAGCAATACAAAAAACAAAAAGTATCACAAGTGATAAATCACATAATTTTATAGACCAATGCAATATCACAGGAGATACCTTAGATGGGAGCTTTTGCAAGATATGTCACATGCAAAGCCTGTGCTTGGAATCAGGAAGCACACCAGCAATGTCCTTTCGCATTGCGCCATCTTGATCAGTGACAATGATATTTGGAGAACGAACAAATGCTTTCTTGAACGCTTGCAATAACCATATGTATGATTCAGTAGTTTCATTCTTAAGAAGACCGGAACCAACAGTCACACACCTCCTGTGATTGTCGATTGCAGTAAAAGGCACAAAAACCATCCGATATCTGAAAAAAAGAAGTATCTCGGGTGAGAATATATACAAAATGTAAAAATATCACAGGAGATAATTAACAGGTTAAAAAAAGCATACTTATTAGTCTTGTAAGTGGCATCAAATGAGACAATATCGCCAAACTCTCTGTAATTACACTTAGCAACTTCATCAGCCCAAAACATTCCACGAAGCTCAGCATCTTCAACAAAATAATCGAAAGAGAAGTTTGACGTATGCTTCATCCGATCTTCCATACGGTTAATAATCATTTGTGCATCGCTATCCTAATGAAACAATTTATACCACGAGTAAAATTCCTAAACTGAGTCTCCGTACCATGAACAAGGGCTGAGGACCCTTTCAACCCGGTATACAAACTGTAAGCTCTAGTCGCACCAAGATTATAATTAGTTGCTTTAATAATGAATAGCTGCTCATGGTATGGTAGTTTCCTCTCACTTTTAGACAATTTTTTGTACTCGATACGATCTAGTTCATGATTATGTTCCACATCAAAGGTAGTAAAAGCCTATATTTAGTTGTTCCAGGAATAATATGGAAAACTACACGCGCTTTGCAACCGGTTATCCTAAAGTTCGAAGTCCTAACTTTTTTATCACCTTTCTTAGGAGCTAAAGTATTCAAATGAATTTTCTTTGGGCACCCTTCCCTATTGCAAACTAAATACTTCTCTTTTACAAAACCACCCTTTAACCTTTTCTGAGTAGACTTTCTAATACCAAATCCCGCCTCTGAAGCGTATTTTGAATACATACTAATGCATTCCTCAACAGAATTATAAACACTAAACAACACTGGTAACACACTAGCAGAAACTCTAGGAACCCAAAAACCGATCCACCAGGAGTATCGATAAAATCTTGATGAATAAAAGATTGTGGAGTTTTCAGACCATTAGAAGCTGTAAAAGAAGGTGATAAAACACACAGTCAAAAGCATAACACAACAGCTTATCAAACATATCACTGGTGATACTACACATATATCATCAACAGCTAAACTAAAAATAAGCAAAATAATAAAATCAACTTTAAATATCACAGCTGATACTACACATAATTATGACCCGATTCCGCATAATTAACAGCTTAATCCACATAATTATCAACCGATTCAACACAATTAACAACTTGATCCAAAGAATTATCAACCGATTCAAAACAATTAAAACATCACAAATATAATATCATAAACTGACAATATCACAGGTGTATTATACATGAAAATATAAAAAAACTTAACCAGTAAACTAGCAGTTTAATTAATAAGCAAAAATATAATATCAAAAACCAATGTTGCAAAAATCGTGAATCGGTAGCCGGGCGGTCGACCACCCTGCAGCGATTAATCGGCTAAGGCACGATTAATCGGATTGGCATTTTTTGCATGTTTTGGGTATTTTTGGAGACCAAACTAAAGATCGTAACTGATTCCAAGCCTACTATGTTTCCAAACCTCAATAAAAGGCTCCAATTCTGATTATGAGGCTCATTGTGTGTTATAAGTGAAATAAACGATCCCCAAATTAAGTAGAATGCCTAAATTTTTATTTTTTTAAAGCTGACCGATTTGCCCGATTCAGCCGATTTTTGACCGATTAGGCCAATTTTTGACCGATTTGGCTGATTTTTTACTGATTAGTGGCCGTTTTTTTGCCTAGACCCATTTTTTGACCGATTTTCAAAATTCTACAAGGTATACGACCGATTAACCATTAATCGGCCGATTTTTGCAACATTGTCAAAAACTGAAAATATCACAGGTGACAATACACAAAGTAAACTGAAAAAATACATCCAATCACAGCTTATCAACAAAAAGCAAAATTATCATAATGCTTAAGCTGTTTAAACTAACAGCATACCTAATAAACAACATAACACTACAATCAACAGCTTATCATCAACAAAAAGCACAATTATCATCATAAAAAAGCACATAAAACAGAAAAATAAACTTAAAAATCAAAATTAAACTCACATGATGCATTAGAAGCACAATCACCAGAATTATTAAAACTGCTACCAGATACATCACCAGAATTATCAACAACAGCACCTACATCAACAGAATTTCACAAACCGCAACAGCTAAACAATCGGATGAATTCCTATATAATTTTGAAACTGAATCAGCAGATTCATTCAGATCAAAAACCGCCATTAGCAAACCTGATGAACGATGGAGTCGCGGTGGAGTGCGGTGAAGTCGCGGTTGTGTCACCGTGGAGTAACGGTTGTGTTGCGGTGGACTAACAGTGGTGTCGCGGTGGTGTTGTCGTGGAGTAACGGTGGTGTTGCGGTGGAGTAATGGTGGTGTTGCGGTGGAGGGAAAACCTAACTGATTTATGGAGGCAAGCACTTGAGAGAAAACACACACAAACTGTGTGTGAAAAAAAAAACGAATGGTGAAAAATTAAATAAAATAAATCTTTATATAGTTGGGGAAAAATTAGGTTTAAAAAATAAAATCTTAGGTTAATTACCATCATTAGATCAAACTAGATGGATGGTGATAATTTGTTCCTTGGTAAGCACCAAAATAAAGGTAAACAATTAAACTTTTCTCTTATTTACGAAGATAGTGTGAATATGACGTGTAAAAAGTTGACTTAAAAAGGTGCTTGTGTAGAAAAATATTTTCATGTCCTACGATTAAAAAAAAATAAATAAATAAAAAAAAATAAAAATAAAAAAATCAAAGTTGATGATTCTAGAAAAAATGGATACAGTCTACAATCTACAACGTTATCTTAATATTAAAAAAAATAATAATAATAAAAAAAAAAAAAAAAAAAAAAAATTGAAAGAAGATGAAAAGGTGAGTGAAAAATGGATGGGAGGACAAGAGTGCTACGTCACCGTTTTCATAGGAGTAAATGTTTTGCAACATCTCAATAAAATACTTGTCTTCCTTAAAAACATCTTTGTTTTCTTTTTAATAATTTAATTATTGTGATTAAGACAAATTTATTAATTAATCAGACATCAAAAGTTACAAATATATTTAATTACTACTCCGTACCTAACTTAGCTTTTACGGCAACGAGATTGGCGGCGGTCCGGCGCGTTGCTGCTGGGCGCCATTTTATCGCGTTGGTTATTGGAAGGTAATTTTCTACTCTACACCCTTAAATTATAGTTTCCACAACCTGTGTTTATGGGTCTATAATTGCTAGTATAATTTGACAGAAATCTATGTGTAAATAAAAAAACTTAACCAATTAAAAAAAACTGTTATTCTTGAATGATGTTTTGAGAATTTAGCAACCAAGTTGGCGCACATTTTTAAGTATACATGTTGATTGAACAAATAATTGCCAACCAAGCCTTCGATGGTGATCAAAGGAATAATGGGGTGTTGAGATTACGCCAAGCTTGCTCTTAACCTGAAAATAAGAAATACAAAGACACTACGTTAAGTGATTGCGCAGGGGTTGGACCCTGCGAACCACCTCCGGCGTGCGAGTAAGTATGTATAATGGTGATATAGGTCGTAAATTGAGAGAGTGAAGTTAACCTACTTTGTTTTGGCCCGACTATGCTATTTATAGGGGAGAAATAGGACATGGTGGGCGGTTGCACATTGTTCGGAGATCATTGGGGCGTCCCATGGAAAGTAGTAACCGCTAGGGCTTTGTAGCCCACGATCTCTGTTTTGGCGGGAAAGCCAAAGGGAAGAGGAGACGTGGGTTTGACCAGGTCAGGATGGTCCTTCGTGCTAGTCCCTTCGTCAGGAATACCCCGAAGGGCTTAGGGCTTCGATTGGCGGATTCCCATATGGTAACCAGTTCGCAGGCGAATGGTTTTACGCCAATGAAACGTGTTAGAAGATTAACCTGGGCCTCCGAAGGGAGGCTTTCTACAGGCTCGAAGGGGAGTTCTTTGACCCATTCGGAGGGTACATCATCAAGCCCCCCAGTCGAAAGTGATATATACGTGCGAGTATAAATTGCATTCGACTCAAAAAACATGTCACACTCTATCCTTTCCATTTCAAAAACAAATAAAAGATAAAGCATCAAATTGAATTCCGCATTAAATGCGAAACCATCATTATCCGCCCACTTGCAAACCCTTAATTACCATTTCTTCGGTAATCGTAAAACGTCATTTCAAATTTAGCACCCGTTTGAGATCCGCTTAGATAGCAAAGAAAATGTACACGTGTTCGATTATGATCAAAGATTTCATGAGTATTTAATCTCCGATACGGTAAACCCTAGAACACTTTTACCTCCGCCCAAAATATACACACAACTCTGTGTTATCGTGCTTCCATTGGAACAAAAAAGGTAAAATTCTGTCATTTTCTTTGAGCTTCTTACTTGATTCTATTGTTATGAGTATGGCTGCCAAAAGGATTATTAGGGAACAAACATGCACCTTGTCTAAAGAAACATTGACTGATTTTTTGCGTGACTACCCCCTACCGTCTAGACTCAAAATCATTCTCCCCAGTAAAAGACAAAGTGTTTTTGATGCCCCAGAAGGGTACGTAGGATTATACATTCATGCGTTTACCCAATCAAACCTTAGGATTCCACTTCATCCTTTGATTTTAGAGTTTTTGCAATACTATGAGGTGCACATTTCCAGGTTTAACCCATTTGGGCTAGCCAAACTTACTACTTACATCGTGATGTGCAAAGCTTATGGGTATGAGCCCTCATTGAATGTTCTTAGGGGTTTTGTTAATTTGTATCCCGGTGGGGATTGGGTGACTATTGCCAAAAGAAGTGAACATGATGTTCCCATCCTTTTAACGAAACCTTTTTCGAACATAAGAAACTGGAAAGGTCAGTTCTTTTATATTGAAAGCACCATTATACCGTCTGAGTACCCAGCTTTGCTTGACGAGGCCTTTATGTATGATGAGAAGAAATATAATGATCCCTTGCCCTACGATGTGAGGAGCGAGCCCTTGTATCAGCGACTTGCACGACATCCTGCTGATGTCCAGACATTCCCAGAACCTATCCTGTTCATGGCTGGTATTGCTAAAAGTTGGGAAGGCTCTCCGTTGCATCCTGAAATAATTTGTGAAGGACAAAGTATGTATATATCTTATTTAAATAATTTGAGTAACTTATCTGCTGATATTCATCTCCTTTTCGTTTGTTTGTGCAGGAATGGCTTTCCGTAAGCCCCCCAGCTAGTGGAGGATGTTGGTGACTCTGATGATACCCCTTCCGGAAGTGATCAGCTCAGGATCGTAGGGTCCTCCGGCATTGCTGATAGAGTGAGAACAAGGAAAGGTACCAGTGCCAAAGCTGCAAAGACTGCTCCAAAAAGAAAACCCAATGTTCCTACTCCCTCATCGAGGAATGTCAAACAAAAAACAGAAAAAGCTCGTGGGAAAGCCATTATGTATGCGCCAGAGAGAATGGTTGATGAAGATGATATCCCGGGTAAGTGAAAGTTCTTCAAGTCCTCCTCCCTTTCCGTAATATTGCGTATTTGGCTTATATTGCTCTCTTTTTTTTTCTTTTTTTTTTAGGTTTGCCAGATACGAAGGAACTGCCCAATGCTCTCTCCTGCCGCTTGCTTGTCGAGAATGTCACTCCTGCCTCATGGAGGAGTAAAATGAATGAGATGTCCATTGAGAAACTTTGCGATCTCAACGACAAAAGTTATATCAGGCAAGCAATGCTGGACAGCCATCTTAGCTTTCGCACCAGGGGATTGCTTAACAAAGTCAAGGAGGCGAAGGAGGAGGTTGCTGCTGTTGTTGCCAGAGAGAAAGAAAGGGAGAAGAGTTATGCTGAGTTGGAGAAGAAGTGTGACGAAGCCATGGAGAACTTTGAGAAACACCCAAGGTATGAGGCTCTTCGAGACAAGATTGATGGTCTTGAGAAACAGCTTAAGGAATCGCAGGTTGAGTGTGGCAGGCTAAAGTTGGAGGAAGCTAAGGTTGTTGGCTATGAAAACCAGGTGAGTGCCCTGGAGTCTAAGTGTACTGGGTTGGAGACTGAGAGGGCCAGACTAGTAGAGTAGGATGCCAAGCGTTGTCAAGAGGTTGATAAGTTGAAGCTCGAATGCCAAAGGTTGAGAAAAGATAGGGCTGAAGTTGTTTCAAAGGCTATCTCCTATATTGCTATGGAGTTATACCATAGTGATGAGGTGGGGGAGGTTGTGGGTAGGCTAGTGAATGCAGCCATATTCCATGGCAAATGCACAACTTTGGAGGAGATTGCCGAAACCAAGAAACCAGTTATGCTTTCGGAGGTACCATACTATCGTCCGAATTCCGTTCGGGAGTATGATGAAGCTGGTAACGCATTCACCACGGCAGTGTACCCCTTTCTTGCTGAAGCAACCAAGGATCCTTCAGCCTCCATCGAAGATCTCCTCTCTAAAAAGCCAAAGAGCATACAGCCTCCGTCTCCAACCAAAAGAACCTTGTCTGAGAAACCCAAGTCCGTGACTCAACAGGAAGACCCAAACTCTTCCATCAACAAATGAAGGCTGCCATGTTGGCAGTAATTTAGTCTGTAAGGGTGGCGTGTACCCTTTAAAACAATTTGGTTATGTTTAAAGGCTGGTGCCTTTGTTTAAGACAATTTATCATGCTTTTATCAGGCGTGTGCCTGTTGGAATAGTTTGTCTGGGCTTTGAACCATAACTTTAAACAATTATTTCTTTTGTTGATAGCTACGCCTATGCGTAGTCTTTATGAATATTAATTTGGAGGGATATGCTCCTTTTTTGGTGCCATGCTTATCTTCTCTTACGCTCCTTTTAAGAACGTAAACATACAACCTAAGGTTATAACCTTGTTGTGTGTATTTTGGACCAAGATTTTATGCAATCGTATAATTTGACTGCGACAGAGGGTCGCGACCCACTCCGTCTTTATCCTTAAGTTACAGAGGGCTTTTAATACCCTAAGACTTCATAGGAAAGTTAATGTGAGTTATACTGGATGTTATTTATATACAAGGCGTGTGCCTTGCTACATCCTTCGACATTGAAAACTTTTATATTACTTGGCTGGACAAATCTTTGTTGTAAAGAACGAAACAAGAGATTTGAGGGAAATGCGTTATATCATTAATTGGGTAGGGAGGATTACATCATTTTAAGAAATGAATACTAAGACAACTAAGTGCTTTTAAAGAAAGGTAAGTTCTTATATGCAAAACTTACGAGAGTTGGTGTCATGTCCAAACTTGTTCACGACACATTTTTTTTTCTGCCCTTCGAGCTTGTATGCCTTGTTGCCACAGCATTTCTTTTTTGACGATGGGCACTTGGCGATGGGCTCTTTCGCTTGCTTTCATTCGAATGACAAATTCCTATATGCCCTCAGGACTTTGGGAAGTTTGTCTGCCCACTTATGCTGATATTGCCCTAGCTTCATCTCGATTTCGACGACAATATCCTTGTCAACACAAATGAACCTTTGCTTCACATTCAGGCTTTTGCAGAAAGAGGGGAACGCTCCTTCGGCAAAGTGTGTCCCTTCATAAGAGGTGATGACTTGTGGGATTCCAAATCTGAAAATTATGTGTTCCCACATAAACTCTTCCACATCTTTTCCTTTTGTTGATGCCAACGGCTTGGCCTCGACCCATTTGGTGAAATGGTCGATGGCTATGACCAAGAATTGTACCCCTCCGGGAGCTACTGGTAGGGGTCCGATTATGCTGACTCCCCATTGACCGAAAGGCCTTACTGTCATGGTGGAAACCGCATCATACTCTAATGGTTTCCGGGCTTTGGAGTGTGTCTGACATACCATGCATGTTTTGACTGCTTCCCTTGTGTCTTCCAGTACGGATGGCCAGTAATAACCCCACCTTGTTACCTTCGAGGCGATGGCTCTAGGGCTTGTGTGTCTTCCACAAAATTCTTCATGAGCATTATAGAGAATGCTCGAAGCCTGCTTTAATTCGACACAACGAAGCCATGGAGATGAAAGACGCCTTTTGTAGAGATTATTGCCTATGAGCCTGTACTGGGGACTTTTGACTTTGATTCTTCGCGCTGATTTTGAATTATCAGGCAAAATGCCGCTTATCAAGTACGTTTTTATTGGTGATATCCAGCTGGAGCCTTCATCAGATGTTTCACTTCGTGCAATTGACCTGGTGGCCAATACTTCCACTAAAACCTCACTGGGTAGATGAGCAAAAGCAGTTGATGCTAATCTGATTAGGGCCTCCGCCTTTTTGTTTTGGATTATGTGGACATTTGTTACTTTGTGTCGTTCGAAACCCTGAAGGAGCTTTTTAACTTCATTTAAATATTCCCTGATTATTGGCTGCTTTGCTCTGTAAGAACCCTTGATTTGACTAGTGACTGAAAGTGAGCCTACGAAGATGGAGAGGTCACGAACCTCCATGCCCTTTGCGAGTCGAAGGCCAGCCAGCAAGGCTTCATACTCTACTTCATTTTTTGTGGTCTTGAATTTAAAACGTAATGCATAACTGTACTCCTTTCCATCCGGATTAATCAGGATTAAGCCTGTTCCGAAACCATCGGAGCTTGAGGCTCCGTCAGTGTATAATTTCCACCCCTCCGTTGCCATCGGGGGGTTTTCTCTATTTTTGCTATGTCTGGAAGGTGTTTCGTTGAGAACTCCTGCGGATGTCTGATCTTTGATGGAGCTTGGACTATCACGTCTTTTTAATGACCTCGGAGCTGGTAGATCAATAGCTGCTTTAGACTTCGAAGGGTTGGCTTTGACTCCTTGCTTAGTTGGCTCAATGGGTTTGAACCCCTTGAGTTGATGTTCTTCACCGTAGAGCTTGTCATCAGTCATAGGTACCTGAGGAGTTCTGGTATTCCTAGGATGCGTCCCTTCGAAGACTTTTACCTCGGCTTTGTGTGGCTCCTTCAAGTCTGTTATGGAACTAGCTGGAGGTTGCTTTTCGCCTACTACCCTCCGTTTTGCGTGATGCTTTTTGTAACGATATCTTTTTCAGCATGCACACTCCTGATTGCATCCTTCGTAAGTTCTTTAGAACCTTCCCTTTTTTTCTTGCTATCCTTCAGGCTGTGCTCAGAAAATACCGTCCCTATTCCGTAGGGTGTGTGAAATTTCACCGCTGCGTGTATAGTGGAGACTACTATACCCATCTTTTGCATGGCGGTCCTTCCTATCAATAAGTTGTAAGGAGAGTTGGACCTTACGATTGTAAACATGAGGGTTTCTGTCCTCGCAACCCTGCCCTCTCCAATTGTGATTTCCAACGGAACTTCTCCTAGAGGCCACGAACGTTCGCCAGAAAATCCTACTAAAGGCATCTTTGAGTCAACCCTTTGAGATCTGACCGCAGACGAGAGCTTTCGAAAGCAATGTTCATATATGACTTCACAAGGGCTTCCGCAGTCCATGTAAGCTCCACTTATCTCTTGGCTAAAGATTAGGATTTTGATAACTACCGGATCATTCGAAGGGATCTTGCCTCTGATAGGGGAAAACGTTATTTCCCTTACCTCGTTTGCTTCCGGCTCCAGTACTTTCCTTTTCGAAGTGGTTTCGCCCCGTTGTATCATTAGTATGGGGGCTTCGGTAGGGTTAGTATCCTTGGCCATTTGAGTGTCGGTCATCTTTTCTTTGCCTTTCTTGATTCCTTTTACCAGGTGTGCCAACTGCCCAGATCTTACGGCCTCTTCAATTTGTTTCTTCAGTTCCCTGCAACTGTTCGTATCATGGCCATTGTCTTCGTGGAAGTGACAGTACTTGCTGATATCCCTGTTTTTGCCCTTACTTGTCATGCGAGGAGGTGCTTCGAAGGCTTTGGCTGCCCTCTCCGTAGCAAGTATTTCCTTTGGAGACTTCGTTAGACTGCTTAACAAACCATGGTTCGGGCCTTTGTTGTACGGAGAAAACCTGTCTCTGTTCTTGCTCTTATTTTTGGACCCTTCCCACGAAGAATTCTTCGAAAACTTGTTGTTGCTATCTTTGTCTATCGGAGCCCCATTAGTGGACACTTCTTTTGCTTCGATCCAAGTATATGTCTTTTCGGTCAACCCCTTGTAAGTTGTCGGAAGGTCAGTGGACAAGAATTCCACCAAACTCCGATTCCGAAGGCCATGTACGAAACCAGAAATACGCTGGTCTTCATGAAGACCCAAAATTTGCAAAGTCTCATCGGTGTATCTAGTAACGAAGGCCCTCGTGCTTTCGTTATCTTTTTGTTTGATGTTGTGCACCATTAAATGAGTCCTTGTGAACTTCTTTTGCTGACTGAAGTGTGACCGGAACTTAGCTTTGAGATCATCAAGGTTGACGATGCTACCGGGCTTTTGCCCATTCCACCAAATACGAGCAGAATCCCGTAGGGTGTATGTAAACATATGACAGGCCACCGGCATAACCCATTTTTGCATTTTGATAGCCCCTTCGAACAAGTGTAAGAAATTGTCCGGATCCCCCTTCCCATCATAAGTCCCGACATGTGAAGGCATTTTCAACCCATCAGGCAATGGGTAATCTTCTATCCACCTAACGAAAGGTGTAGCCGAACCCATAGGGTCTGAATATAGACAATTATAAGGTGGTGCGTACATGGGGACAGTATTGTATGGATTGCTGTTTGGGGGCATTCCCATAGGAGTCTGGCTTGGGTAGGACTGATAAGGTGTATTCATGGAAAATGGGTAACCGTTTCCCAGGGCGTACGGAGGGTACGCCATAGGATGGCCGAAGGGCATGCTCCCATAATTTTGGGGGAAGTTTGGGTTATTAGGCTGTCCATTTACTGGAGGATATAAATTTTGAGGATAAGACTGAGTTTGGAACGAGGGGCACATACCATTGGGAGGAAGATTTTCTCCCATATTAATTGTAGACGGATTGCCTTCTACGCCTGATGCGTGAGAAGGCTGCAACGGAACCCCAGCTTCAGTCCTTCCAAGATGAGCTGCTAGCAATGGAGGCAAAGTCACCCCCTTTCTTCCCTTCGCTGGCTCCTACCGTTAGAGCCTTCGGTAACCGCCCCTTCTCTTCTTGTCGGAGCCCTCTCGGGGACTCCTTCGAAACCAACGGACCTCTTGCTTAGCCTTCGACCGATTGGAGACCCAATTCTTAAGGCCGATAGGGTTGGCCCTTGGGTCGGAGGCCTAGGTTCCATCTCCATTTCTTCATCATATTCATCCCTCGAGTATTCCAACTCCCTTCGGACCTCAGCATTCCTGACTTGCCTGTTACGAGCCCTTAAAAGGGTTTCCAACACTTCGTGGTTGGCGTCAACAAAGGCTGGGCTAATGACAGGTTCTGGGTTGGCTGATGTCGAAGCATGATTGTTGGTTGTGATTTCTGGGTGAGAACGTGTTGTGAAGGTGGAAGCGGTTATTGGGGGAAGGTTGTTAGAGTCGTCGATTGGTATAGGTGCCAAGGTAGAGAAACCCGCTGGGGGAGTATCTTCTCTCCCTTGATCCATGCCGGAATAATAGTGAAATTAGTTGGTAGGTTATAAGCTCGGAATTAACTAGACCAATTGTAGCGGTCCCACGGATGGCGCCACTGATTGAACAAATAATTGCCAACCAAGCCTTCGATGGTGATCAAAGGAATAATGGGGTGTTGAGATTACGCCAAGCTTGCTCTTAACCTGAAAATAAGAAATACGAAGACACTACGTTAAGTGATTGCGCAGGGGCTGGACCCTATTAACCACCTCCGGCGTGCGAGTAAGTATGTATAATGGTGATATAGGACGTAAATTGAGAGAGTGAAGTTAACCTACTTTGTTTTGGCCCGACTATGCTATTTATAGGGGAGAAATAGGACATAGTGGGCGGTTGCACATTGTTCAGAGATCATGGGGGCGTCCCATGGAAAGTGGTAACCGCTAGGGCTTTGTAGCCCATGATCTCTGTTTTGGCGGGAAAGCCAAAGGGAAGAGGAGACGTGGGTTTGACCAGGTCAGGATGGTCCTTCGTGCTAGTCCCTTCGTCAGGAATACCTCGAAGGGCTTAGGGCTTCGATTGGCGGATTCCCACATGGTAACCAGTTCGCAGGCGAATGGTTTTACGCCAATGAAACATGTTAGAAGATTAACCTGGGCCTCCGAAGGGAGGGATTTCTACTGGCTCGAAGGGGAGTTCTTCGACCCGTTCGGAGGGTACATCATCACATGTCAAATTATCAAACACAAAAACTAAAATTTACCAAAAAAAGTAAACTTTGTGTGTTAATATACATTACCTCTCCCGCTCGTTCAAAGGCCTGTGGGACCACATTTCCTTGCGACAGTGGCGTCGACCTCTGGAATTGTGCACAAAACTATCGGTTCAATCTGCAAATTAAAAACACAAAGAAAATCACAAACCATAGTAATACGACATCAATCGACTACTATTCAACTTAATATACATAGATTAAACCAAGAGAGATCTTAACGGGAATTATAGTGTGCAATTTACCAGTAATGGGTAACAAATGTTGCAAATGCATACTGTGCTATGATTATGTCCACGTCGTTCTGTCTTCTTTCGTCTTCCGTGTCCGCTCTCATTGGCCACTACGTACACCATACAACCAACCGCGTTTGGCAGTTTATGTGGTACCACCTTGAAAGCACAGGAAAGATAGTATTATTAGTAGCAGTAAAAAAGGAATCCTATTAAGGCGAAAAATACGTGGATGATGTACGTAACCTTGGAGCTGTTAACTCTGAAACCTGATTGTTCTTTGGTCCTATTTTGAACAATATCAACAGCCATATTTCCTTCCATAACATGCTGTCAGATGCTCCTGCAGAACCAATGTAAGCAAAACCAAAGACCAGCCATCTTAACATTAAAAAATAGGCTCAGATTTATGAATACAATACCAAACACATGGCATGGCAGCAATGACACTATGGTGTCACCACCCAGCCACCTTACCGATGTCAGTAAGGTATGTATAATAAACATAAAACTATCATCAATGCCTATGAAAAGGAAAAAGCTATGTGTTTTGGACCTTTTTGTTAGTAACAACATACGCAGACACTGACTTATTACTACCTGGTACGAAGGCACGCAAAATATTTCAAAAGTTGCGGCAGATTAATTCATGCCCTGCCTACGCACGTGGTGGTTGATGACACAACCTGTTTATAATCATATTTGTGACCACGGTTTAATAGATATAGACAAATGAAAACTTAGCTCAGATTAGTTGATGCCCTGCCTGCGCACGTGGAGGTTGCTGAGGCGACTGTTCGTCGCACTCTACCTTCCTTCCACCTTCCGCGGCAAGACAACATCATCATAGCCAAGTGGAAGGTGCAAGCGACAACCAAACCGCCTATATCTATTATAGCCGAAGAAGCTAAAACTGGCGGTATGCAATTTCTCCTCTTCCAGTGGAGACTACTTGGAACAGAGGTACATAAACGGCTGTTAGCCGGATTCTCAAGCGCTGGTCGAAGCAGCAACCTTATTCACAAACTACAATATTGCAAAATACCATAAATTTTGTTAAAAGTAACATGTGCTTGCTTCCACGAACAAATACTGAATACAAAAAAGTAACAGACTTACGACAGGAACAGAGTGGTTCTCTTGAAATACATTTCACGCTTACCCCATATGTGTTTCAATGTCACCTTGATTTCAGGCTGGCGACGATGAGCTTATTGGCATAGTAGAAAATTACCGTCCAATAACCAACGCGATAAATTACAACTAAAAAGATTCCAAATTCTTTAAAGGGTTTAGTAACCTTTGGTATGTCTGGTGTTTCGGTATATGAACTTTCGCGATAAGAGGAGCCTTCCTCCTTATTTTGCAACTGAAAACAATAACAGGAGAAACTAATTAGTAAGTGGAGAATAATGAGCATAGACTAATTAAACAGATAAACATAAAGCAAAACAATACCAGTTTCTGAAGATTTAAGAGAGTCAGTATCTCTTTTCACAATTTCATATGGTCTGCACAAACAGCCTTAATCGGGACTTTGGGTTTCAAATTCACCAACACAAATGAGTAAATGACACACATTTAGTTTACTACAACATAGCCAATACCTCAAAGAGTATGAATAAGATAATAATACATTAGCTATTATAAGATAGTAAGAAACCTTAAGCTCTTGTAAGAATTGTTCAACACGCTTAAGCTCTTGTAAGACACCAATATCTACAACAAACAGATAACCAACAACAGGCAATAACGAAAACCCAATAATTAGGGTTTTAAACCAACCATTTAAAACCATTAATCAGCACCACCAGAATCATGAGGAGGCAATAACGAAAACCCAATAATTAGGGTTTTTAACCAATCATTTAAAATCATCAATCAACAGACAATATAAAAAAGGAAAATTAGGGTTTTCAACGAATCAATTAATTAACAATAATTCTTACCACCGGAACCATGAGGCAGCAGCCAATCGACCATTAAACCCTCTATAAATCTAAAGCCCCAAAGTTGCACACATCGATCCATACGCACAGAAAAAGGCAGGGTCGAGAGAGTTCTGGGAAGTGTATTAGCCGATTTGTATTATTATAAAGTAGTAATGGGTTAGTTGGGCTGCATAGGTAGAAAGGCCAAGAGATTGGGCTGGTTTTAGCCTGCACTTAGGCCGCAACTTTTGGCGGGAAAAAAAGAGGCAAAACGGCAGCGTATTGAATCGGAATTAAACATATATATAATTATGCACTTTTTTATAGAAAAATATTACTCATATGTACCGGGGTAAATTGCAAATTTGTTCCCTGAACTATCACGAATACGCAAGAATCACACCAAGAAGATTTTTGTTACAAAAGGACATTAATGTTTACGTTTTTTGCAAAACAACCACTGAGAGACACTGTTCACTAACTTTCGTTATTTTTTCTCGTTAAGTGTCTCGTCACTTTGGGTAGTATTGTCATTTCACTGTTCCCGCCTAAATCATCATAACACCCACCGATTATCACTAAACCCAACAAACCCTACTCTTCAAAGTTCAATTTCAATTTTCTTCCCTAAAGTTATCAAAACCGCTTCGGAATCCAATAAAAATTGAAAATGATGGCTCTTCCGTTTGGGAGAAACCGAGCGTGATCTTCACCGATCTGTGATCTTGATAAACTTTACGGTAAGTTGGGTTATTGTTAAGTGTACTGATTTTTTAGTTAAATATAATGTTAACAACATGCACAATATGATTAGGAATTAGTTTACACATTAGGGTGATTTTTTTTTCTTAGGGTGTGTGTTGTTGTTTATTCTTTCTACACATAATCGAACCAGAACTTGTTCTCGCTTAAAATCATTCACAGTGGAAAATTTACCTCACCACCAGGAATGATGTATTGTTGTCCAATTATAGATTGGTACGATTTGGTTGATTATGAGTTGTTTTCGTTTCATGTGTATAATTCGTTGTTAGATGACCTAGGTGTCAAGAATGGTCGGATTTTATTGTCTCATTATAGGATACCAGGTGAGTCTTTGGATGATGGGTTGTTACCTTTGATGGATGATGATGATGTTGTTAACCTGTTGAATTTGGTTCCTACACATAGAGAAATCGAGGTTTATATTGAGGCTAAAGGAAAAAAATCCAATATTATTGATGAAAGACTAGATGAGACTGCTACTGAAAATGTTGATGATTTTCAGAATGCTACTCAAGCTTCAACAAGCAAACCCGATGGAAGCATTGTTACCAGGTTGTTAAATTACATAGACACTCCTGCTGCTGAACAACCTGTCAACAATAATGCTGGTGGAGAACAATCTGAACAACAATCATCAGTTATGGATGATGACTTGTTCCAACAATACAATCCTGTAGGTGTAGATGCTGTTGTTGAAGAAGAAGAAGACTATACATACATGGTAAATGAACTTCAACGATGGAGTGAGGATGTTGTTTTAGAGCTTAACGATAGATTTGTGGATGAAGAGGTTGTTGACAGGGAAGAGCCTATTGAGCAGGAGAAACAACTACTGCAAGCCTTGGATGTAAGTGATTTTGAAGAGGATGATGTGGGCACCCCAATTGAGCCACAGGTGGACATGATTGGTTTTCATTTTGAACTTGATGTCCACATTGACCATGTCACAAGCTTAGCTGCTAGTGTGGCGGAGGATATGGATTCGCATGCTGCCTGTAACTTTGATGATTTTGATAGTGGTGAAGATAACCGTGCTCCCAGAATTGCAAACTTAAGAAAGAGAAGGTTGAAAGAAATTAGGAGGGAGTACCAGGTGATAACATCAAATAGTCCAGATATTTTAGTGTCAATTTCCCCCTAATATGCTCATCATTTGTATCAATTTACATGAATATATACTCTTATTCGTTTATATTTCATTTTTAGGTTACTAATGAGCATTGGACGAAGAGACGCGGATTTGGAAGGTTTTTAATGCAAAATACACAAGAGTATGCTGACCAGACAAAGGTTACGGCGTAAATCCATATTCTACTTACGCCGTAACTCAGATTAACACTAGAAGACCAAAGACAACGCTGACCAAGGTTACGGCGTAACTAACTGATGAAGCGAAAAGTGTACCGCTTTTAGGGGGTCATTTAAGCCCTAAATCGTATTTATTTGATCAAATATCACCCTAAATCGTTCCTTTTGTCATTTTAGGTACTTTTGAGGAGAAATCTGGAAAAGGAAGCATTTTGGACGTTTTTGGAGCATAAAAGTGAAGAAAACGACAAAGTCTCAAAATCGGCTGAAAATTACCTTTGACGGCGTCAGGATTATCCCCAGACGGCGTCATGGCTTGGCAAGAAAAAGGTGGATGTGAAAATTACTCATGATAAGCCAGAGAAATTTGCATGGAATTCTGACGGCGTCACCCTTTAATCTGATCAAGGTCGTCACGGCTTAATTTAAAGAGGGACGGCGTCAAGCCATAATCTGACGGCGTCAAGCCTTGATAAGCCAGAACGGATTTTGGAGGTCTAGAGAGGGACGGCGTCAGGAAGGCCATCCGGGAACCCTAAAAGCGGCGAGGTGACGGTGTCAGAATCTACAACGTGACGCCGTCAGACCTTAATCTCTATATATAGTTTTGCAATTTTTTGTCATTAGTGTGGAACTTATTGGGGAACTTTGTGTGTGAAAACCCTAAGACGATTTTAGCTGCTTTTTCAAGGCTTTTTGCCTTGAGATCTTCCATGTTACATTGAAGATAAGTTATCAATTAATCATTCAATATGTCTATGTGTTGTTTGATTCTATCTTGTTCTTGTCTTTTGTTTAACATGCTAGGCTAGATTTATCTTGTGTTTGCTTAGATCTAATGAAACCTAGCTATTGATTATTGGTTATTAGTGTGTTATTAGTTGTATTGGATGATTGTTCATCTATGTTAGGCTTAAGAAAACTGGCTAACTTCCTATTCGGTAACTTGCTTGAACGTCTTCAGAAACATGAACCAATGCGTACTAAAGGTTTTTATGGTTGTATTTAATGCATGAGCGAATTCTAGTGATCCCATGTTAGGAGCTTCCTAGCCGGCTCGACATAGGAGTGAAGTAGGAGTTCATAGAGTTGGGGAAGTACGTACGCCACCCCACGATTGGTATTAAGGAATACACCCGTCATCCACGCAATTAATACACACTAATCAACCGGTAAAAGATAGTTAGGGAGTAAGGAAATCTAAGTAAACACATTTCTCTCCACATAAGTTTTACCACCTTTTCATTTTCTGTTATTTTATTTTATTTGCATTCGTAGTAACTTGGGTTAGTTGACTAGCAACTAATTCCGCCCACTCTTTCAAACCCGAGATTTTACTTGCTTTCATATAATTATAAAAACACAAAAAGAATCTTCTCTCACCCTTAGACCTATTAGAGTAGTTTTTCATACCTAACGAACACTATTCCCTGTGGAGAACGATCAATCCCCCGTACTTACCACTACACTATACTACATCGGTCAGGTACACTGCCTGGTGGGGTTGTAAGCCTCTTGAGATCCCTTGAGAGGTAAAACCTGTTGTAAGGTTGCAAAGCCACGCATCAAGTTTTTGGCGCCGCTGCCGGGGAATAGTTATTGTTTAGGTTGAATTTTTTATTTTATAGGTCTACTCACTAGATTCCTTTCTAGTGAGATTTTTATTTTCTTTTTCTAGGTTTTCTTTAGTCTATCTATTTTCTTCGTTTCTTTGTTCGTAACCATTACCATTCGACATCATGGAAGATGGTAATATCCTTAATCCCAACAACCCACCACCACAACAACCACCACCACCTCCTAGAGCCCGTACTTTAGGAGAGTACTCCCGTCCTAGCCACCATGGCTATCGAAACACCATTGAGCTCACTCAAGGAGCCAATGTCACTCCCTAGCGATCCGACACCATCCGGTTGGTGCAAAGCGGATGCGCATTCCATGGACTTCGTTCTGAAGATCCTAATCAACATCTCAAGGACTTTCTCAAAATCGTTGATTCTATAGACCTTGATGTTGCCACTCAAGAGACGACCCGACTGCGTCTCTTTCAATTCTCTTTGCGGGACCAAGCTAGTCAATGGCTAGAGCGTCAACCCGCAGGATCCATCACCTCTTGGGATGATCTCACCACTCGTTTCCTTGCCCAGTTTTTCCCACCGGGAAGAACTACCAAGCTAAGGAATGATATCTTGATGTTCCAACAAGGTCAAGGCGAAACCCTCTACGAGACATGGACTCGATTCAAGGACTTACTCCGAAAAGTCCCTCACCATGGCATGGATCCTTGGCTACAAATCCAACGATTTTATGACGGCGTAAACCATCAAACTAGAAGAACCCTTGATAACGCTGCCAATGGGAGGTTGAGCAGGCTCAGTGTCGATAAGTGCTGGGAAGTCATCGAGGACTTAGCACAGTACGAAGAAGAAGAATGGAATGACTCAATGTTCTCGGAAGTAGGGACTTTAAATTGCATAAGTGCAACCCAAGAACAGCTGTTCGAAAACATAAAAAGGCAGGTTGAGAAATTGATGAAAGCCGAGATACCTACGGCTGAGGAAAATCCCGATGAGTGTGTGAACACAATTGGTATACATACGTCTCATCAATTCTCACGACAAGTTAAATTTGAAGGGATAATGCTAACTTTCGTGAACAACCAAGAGAGACGGATCCAGGAATTAGAAACTCACTTGAAAAACACCCAAGATATGTTCATGGAACTAGCAGAAAAATTCATCTCGAGAATAAAGGAGAAAATTAGGGAAAAAGCTTCGCACAAAAAGATCGAGAAGATCTTTGAACTCCCGGTCCCTAATGAACCATACAACGAATGGGATGATGAAACCCCTCTCCCCAAGCCTTCACCTTTAAAACCCTCTTATCCATTTGGATCCCCTCGCGAGAAAGAGAATTCTCAAGATCATAGCATTTTCGTTGGAAGCATGGTTGTCACGCTCCCTAACTTTCATGAAGCTAGGAAACGATCTTTTGGCTTTAAGCCAGGTGTGAGAAGAACTCAATTAAAGCACACCCTCATTTCGAAAACCCCCTGGAAAAGTTCCTCTCACTCCCTGAATACCTGCCGTGATGAAAATTGTAACCTGAATGAGACGTCAACCGGCCCTTTTCGACATTTTACTACATCCCGTGACAGTAACAAAACATTTGACCCAGGAGGAACTTGTTAACGAGACTAGCTATCAGGATTATTGACCCTGACTAGCTGCTCCCTTAAAATACAAGGGGCTCTTTTGTAAACTGGCACAAAGTAGTAAAATACGCTGGCCTGACGGCGTCAGGATTTGAACGTGACGCCGTCACCCCGTCTGCACAGCAATAATAAATTTTATTTCCATCACTTTCATCACAAACCCCACAAACCATATCCACTCCAACCCCACCTTCGAATTTCCCAGGACCAATTCGCCAACTTCCGCTACCAATCTTCGCGTGGTAAGTAATTTTTACTCATTCTTTTCGCTTCAATTACTCATAGGATTCTTAAATTTCGAAAATCCCCAACTCATGAAACCCTAGGATTGATTCATGCTTAGAACTCATAATGTCCTTTAATTAGTGTTATTTAGCAATAATTAAAGCATTTGATGATTAGCAATCAATTGGGTCTATTCACTAATGGGGAGGCCACGAATTTGAACCATAACCTATGATCCAATCACCCATTTTGCTGTAAAAAGGGGCGTTTGGTTTATAAGCTTAAAGTTTGGATATTGATTTTTCCCTCGTAATTTCGGATTTGAATTTGGTCGAACCTGACGGCGTCACCTAGCAAAGGGTGACGGCGTCAGACCTGTCTGATGCTCCACCAAATCTTTAATTCACATATTAACACTTTTGTTCCTCCCTGCTTTGTTCCAGATAATGAGTAAGCGTCAAAGACCTAGCCGAGGGAGTTCTTCCAGATCTCAACAAGAGAACTTTGGGGACACGGTCCTCAGTTGGGGTGTCTTTGATGACGATGCTGCCACAACTAAATACGCCCAATTGCTACAACATAAAGTTGAGAATGGAGCCATGGTAGATTGGAGCTTTCTGAGGAGGGAAGGTCTTGAGCAAACCTTTCTCCAAAGCTTTCAGACGGATGAATTTACCGGCCCTCAGTGGGAAAGACTGTTTAGGATTCAAGAGCCGGTCTATGAAGAGTTGGTACGTGAATTCTTTGCCACTTTTCACTTTGACATGGCTGAGGCAAGGACCGATGTGGGCAGGACCACCATCTATTTCAGGCTGGGGGAGAGCTTAGGACGTGCTCGGTTACTGAGTTTGGGTGGAGACTTGGGTTGTATAGTCAGCATGAAACCACTCAGGTGGGGTTCATGAATAGGTTGTTGCATGGGGAGTCGATGAGGAATGATTTTAGATGTTCCATGTTCTGGCCGACTATTGGGGATGGGATGTACACCTCGACTACTGTGGCATCTCAGATCAGGGAGCCTAGAGTTAGGTTGACCCATAGATGTCTCACCTACAGCTTGACAGGGCGCCACAGCTCTCACCACCGTGTCACTGCTTCAGACCTCTTCTACTTGTACACCATTTACTCAAATGAGGTTTACTGCGACATCCCATTTTGGGTTGCTAGCTTTCTGCATGGTGGAGTTGGGGAAAGGGAAGGAGACAGGATTTATGGTGGGATGTTTATCACCCGGCTAGCCCGATCTTATGGAGTCCTCAGGCCCGAGGTCATGAGGTATTTGAGTGGTGATGCATGCAGGACAGTGACGGTGAGGTCCCTGAAGCAGATGGAGGTGGTTATGGAGATGCACGATGGGACCTTTATGTGGTATCATCCAGACGATGCTGAGGATGATGATGGTGGGGATGATGAGGAGGAGGAGGAGGAGCATCAGCAGCAGCAGCAGCGCGGGGGTTATGAGGCTGGTATGGCAGATTATTACCGGCACATGAGCAGGGGGGATTGGCAGGCTCATCAGGGGGCATGGATGGGCCAGGTTGATACTTGGAGGACCCGGGTGGACGAGAGGTTTGACTGGATGTACGATCACACTGTTCGTCAGATGCAGCATTTATCTACACGTGATCAGTTGGACCCACACCTGCAGATTGACCCCTTCCCGGGACGTGAGCAGGACTACCCACCATATGGGTACTACGGGCACCTTCCTCCTGGTTACGACTATCGCCAAGGTCCCCCACCCCAGTGATGATTTGATGTGATGTTATGATATTTGAACAATTTAATTTATGGTTGTATGATTTAGAACAATTGGGTCTGTAATAATTTAGGATAAGGCCTCTGTTGGCCTTTAAACATTTGTGACATTGATTTTCTTTATTGCATGCAAGCCTTAGTTGTTTGTTTATTTATTTATTTGTTTGTTTGATTTTATTTGTTTCCATATGTATGTTTAAATTTTATTATTATTGATTCATGTTCAAAACTAATTTGTGAAAATGCTTTATTTTGTTTTTAACTTCGTCTTAACTACATATAAAGGTATTTTGCAAAAGTTAAGTGTAAGGGAAATCCAAATCGGTTTATTAGAACACAAATAAACATGAATCATAATAATAATAAATGAACATACATATTAGTATTTGTTTGAGTCAAATGCTTGTATCGAGTCATAATGATGTTTTGCAGGAATTCCAGGAAGTAAGGTGTAGGTTTTTCCAAAAATTTTCCGGAAACGTAACATGAGAATTCTGTCAGATCATTTCTGACGGCGTCAGGTTTAATTTTCTGAAAATTTTTGAAAGTTTTGTTTTCATAAAAAGTTTTTATTAAATCTCTAACTTATAATCTCCAGGAATCTGCAAAATTATCATTCCACAAGCATTATATCCTTATATATAGAGTTTATCCCGCCGATGTTATGCAGGTTTTCGTGTTTGTTTTCTCAGGTTTAACAGGTTATTTTGGACAAGGAAATGTTTGTTGGATCAAGCTTATGGCGATGCATTAGTCATGGAGCTTCAACATTCTCTTGGAAGAAGATCTAACCGTGTTACGTCGTTATCCACCGAACGAATCAGGGGAGTATTTGATTTCATTCTTTTACTTTATGCTTTTACATCTTGTTATTTGAACATTGGGGACAATGTTCATCTTAAGTGTAAGGAGGGGGGGGGTAAAAGTACGATTAGAGAATGCTATTACGCTTGATTTTTGTTTGTTTAATGGTAGATGTGTAATAAAACTGAGATAAATACCTGTTAGGGCAATTTTAGTGCCAAATTTAAATTTTTTTACAACATTTAGGAGTGAAACTTTGATCTTAATGAGCGTCTCACGGATAGGAGTTATATGACTAGCACAAAAACCGTACCACTAAAAAATTTTCCACCCCAAATATGTGAGGTTCGCCCCTAGAATTGGTAGGAAAAGCATTTATGCTATGATGTGTGTACCGGTAGCACTTAGATTCTAGAACTTGCGTTAGGACCATTCCGAGGCCACAAGTGAGACTACATTCGTGTAGTTAGATTTACTACATGATAAGAGGCATTAGGATTAACCCATTGTTTTACACCTGTGTTTTTGTTATAATTACATTGGCTACATTGGTCAAGTAATTCTCCCACACCCTTTGCGTTGTACTCATTTTTAGTACACGATACCCCTAGTACACCCCTCAGAGCCTATCTTTTCGTTTCTAACTTTAAGCATTTTACTTAAAGGAAGAATTTGTTTACACCCCACTTAAATGTACACCCAAATCGCCTTAGCCTACCTTGTATGCACTCATTTTTAGTGCATTATTGTGACATTTGTTTAAACCCAAGTTAATTATCTAATTGATTACATGGTTGCTAAGTCGAGTCATATCCTTGTACATATTGTTTTGGGACGATTGGGACTCATGGGTAAAGTACTAGTGTAATGGTGTAATGGGGAAGAACATCATTTATTACCCCCATATGTGCTAAATATTTTAAAAGTACTCCAAGTGTTTTAATTATCTTAATTCGAGTCATTAGAATAGTTATTTGTAAAGTTATGTAAAAGTTCAAGTGTAAGGGGAATGCAACGCCCCTATGATGTATTATTTTGGATGGTAGGGCAAGAGTGTATGAAAAAAAAAATAAAAAAAAAAAATAAAATAAAAAAAAAATATATATATATATTCAAGAAAAATACAAAAAAATGAGAAAAAGAAAAGTAGAAAAATCATACGGACTACCATCCCGTTTCATTTTATGTTAATTTTATGTTTTTGTTATTTTCGTTCATTAGCTTAAATCGAGTCGAGTCTTGGCTTAGCAACATTGTATAGTACATGTAATTAATCAAGATCTTTAACTCGCCACCAGCAAAATATCCCTTATCCAACAAAACCGTGTTTATCATATCCCTACACCTAACGTTATAACCCATTTAAAAGCCCTCTTTGATAGTTTATCTTAGGTGCTTACGCCTAGTGGAGGAGGTTTTCGATCCTTTCCCAAGCCTATGGTAATCTATTTGCTATGACAGGTAGTGAGAGATATTATCCGTTTTCATTTATGAGATTTATTTTGATGACACTTGATAGATGTGAGTATCTAAACACTACTTGTGAGGTGCTAGTTTGTAATCTCCGTGCTTATTATGATTAAAGTGGAACGATTATTTGTTGTAATTACTTTTATATTAGTGTTAAATGACCCCTAACTTGTATTTTGATTAGAATAAAAGCGCATTTGCTTGAGGACAAGCAAATATCAAGTGTAAGGGTATTTGATGAAGCGAAAAGTGTACCGCTTTTAGGGGGTCATTTAAGCCCTAAATCGTATTTATTTGATCAAATATCGCCCTAAATCGTTCCTTTTGTCATTTTAGGTACTTTTGAGGAGAAATCTGGAAAAGGAAGCATTTTGGACGTTTTTGGAGCATAAAAGTGAAGAAAACGACAAAGTCTCAAAATCGGCTGAAAATTACCTTTGACGGCGTCAGGATTATCCCCAGACGGCGTCATGGCTTGGCAAGAAAAAGGTGGATGTGAAAATTACTCATGATAAGCCAGAGAAATTTGCATGGAATTCTGACGGCGTCACCCTTTAATCTGATCAAGGTCGTCACGGCTTAATTTAAAGAGGGACGGCGTCAAGCCATAATCTGACGGCGTCAAGCCTTGATAAGCCAGAACGGATTTTGGAGGTCTAGAGAGGGACGGCGTCAGGAAGGCCATCCGGGAACCCTAAAAGCAGCGAGGTGACGGCGTCAGAATCTACAACGTGACGCCGTCAGACCTTAATCTCTATATATAGTTTTGCAATTTTTTGTCATTAGTGTGGAACTTATTGGGGAACTTTGTGTGTGAAAACCCTAAGACGATTTTAGCTGCTTTTTCAAGGCTTTTTGCCTTGAGATCTTCCATGTTACATTGAAGATAAGTTATCAATTAATCATTCAATATGTCTATGTGTTGTTTGATTCTATCTTGTTCTTGTCTTTTGTTTAACATGCTAGGCTAGATTTATCTTGTGTTTGCTTAGATCTAATGAAACCTAGCTATTGATTATTGGTTATTAGTGTGTTATTAGTTGTATTGGACGATTGTTCATCTATGTTAGGCTTAAGAAAACTGGCTAACTTCCTATTCGGTAATTTGCTTGAACGTCTTAAGAAACATGAACCAATGCGTACTAAAGGTTTTTATGGTTGTATTTAATGCATGAGCGAATTCTAGTGATCCCATGTTAGGAGCTTCCTAGCCGGCTCGACATAGGAGTGAAGTAGGAGTTCATAGAGTTGGGGAAGTACGTACGCCACCCCACGATTGGTATTAAGGAATACACCCGTCATCCACGCAATTAATACACACTAATCAACCGGTAAAAGATAGTTAGGGAGTAAGGAAATCTAAGTAAACACATTTCTCTCCACATAAGTTTTACCACCTTTTCATTTTCTGTTATTTTATTTTATTTGCATTCGTAGTAACTTGGGTTAGTTGACTAGCAACTAATTCCGCCCACTCTTTCAAACCCAAGATTTTACTTGCTTTCATAAAATTATAAAAACACAAAAAGAATCTTCTCTCACCCTTAGACCTATTAGAGTAGTTTTTCATACCTAACGAACACTATTCCCTGTGGAGAACGATCAATCCCCCGTACTTACCACTACACTATACTACATCGGTCAGGTACACTGCCTGGTGAGGTTGTAAGCCTCTTGAGATCCCTTGAGAGGTAAAACCTGTTGTAAGGTTGCAAAGCCACGCATCACTAACCCTAGTGGTTACGCCGTAACTTAGTCGAAGCTATAAATAAAGCCCTAATTCCGCATTTTTACATATCCTCTCAACACACAAAAACCAGAGACGATTAAGGGCTTCAAGGAGGACGATTTCCAGCAGCATACAAGTCATTTCCAAGGGAGAATTCACGCTAATCACTACATAAGTTTTAGTATTTCATATTACATTATTGTATTTAATTCCATGTCTTCATTCATGATGTTAAACATTGAATTTTCTGCATGCTTTAATATGAGAGGCTAAACACCTTTGGTGTTAGCCTAGTTATGAAATTGTTAATGTTATGATGTAGTTTTCTCGTTCTTTATCGCTTTATATATATACTTTCCTTGCTTATTTCGGGACACCCTTGTTTTGGTAGCTTGGAAGTTTGGGTAATATCTAGGAAGCTAGGAGAATTGACCATAGGACCCTAGTGAATCAGGTTGCGAGTAGTGGTAAGAATTGACCATAGGATGACTACTACCTTGCATGCGAATTATACTAAACGAGCACCTTCCAAACGGAAAAGCTTAAGATGTTAGGGGGAACCTAAGATCTGAAAGGCCGGGTTCCGTTGAGTAAGTCTTAGATCGTTGCGGCACTTAATGACTCTTCCATTTCATAAACCCACGAACTCTTGTAATCATTAGGTTACGGAATAGGACGTTATGGAAGATAGGACTAGACGAATTGACCAACTGAGTCTGGTGACTTAAACCCCCATGTGGAGCGATAGAAAACATTAATTAGAAAATGTAATCATAGCATAACAAGATTAGTAACTAAGCTAGCACGTTTCTCCCTATTGATATCTTTCCTACATTTTAATTTCTTTTATTTTACTTTCTTTTCTTTAGTTTATTTAATCAATCTACAAAAACCCCTTTAAAACCAGTGACACTAGAACTTAAATTAGATCCATACACATAGCTCTTGGGACGACCTCGGCTTTACCGAATACTACACTACACACGACTGGGTACACTGCCCGTTAGTGCATTAGGTAGACCATAGGTAGACGAGAACTTATAAATATTAAAACCTGCTCAGAAATCCTGCATCAAGTTTTTGGTGCCGCTGTCGGGGAGCTATTTTAGGATTGTTTAAGTTTTAAATTTTTGTTTAATTTTCATCATCTCACGATTTTCTTTTCAAGTTTCAGGTACCATGGGTGAAGTTGACATCGATATACTTACCCTCGAGGAATACCTCACATTGACGCGAGAAGAGCAAGGGCCTGGTATGGTTAGGCCAGTTATTGGAGCGGTTGTTCACTTCGAGATCAATAATCAATTCATACGAGAATTGAGAAAAGACCCTTTTTTCGAAAACAAGACCGAAGATGCTCACGAGCATATTGAAAATGTCTTGTACGTAGCAAGCCTTTTCAATATTCCTGGAGTTTCTCACGATACAGTTGTGCTCCGAGTGTTTCCTATGACACTCACTGGAGCCGCAAAAAGATGGATTGATCGGTTGCCTGCAAGAACCGTTAGCACATGGGATCTCCTCAAAGAGAGCATTCATACAACGTTATTGCCCTCCTTCAAAGACGGCAAAACAACTTGAAGATATTCACAACTTCAAGCAAGACGGTGACGAGACATTGTACCAAGCATGGGAAAGGTATAATGATCTCCTTTACAGGTGCCCAACTCATGACCTCAACAAACAGCAAATGTTCAACATCGTCTATAAGGGAATCAACATTGCCACGAGGCAAATGCTTGACTCTCAGGGGCCGATCCCTAGGATGACTCCTATTCAAGCCCTTGCAGCTATTCAAGACATGGCAGACCATTCGTAAAAATGGCATAATAGAGGAAGCAGTAGAAGTATGGGAGGAAGTTTGGACGGTATTGCGGTTATCACTAACAAACTTGAAAGTCTTCGCAGGGATATGAAGAAATTGAAAGAGAATGTGCAGGCTATCCAAGTAGGATGCGAGACTTGTGGTGGAGCTCACCTCACCAAAGATTGCCCATTGAACATTGAAGATGAAAGACTTGAGGAAGTCAAGTATGGTGAAAGCAGACCTTTTCAAGGAAACAACAATGGGGCAAGATATCGAGTAGGACCTCAAGGCTACTAATAAAATGATGTCTAATTTCAATGTGTTTTGTTTTAGAATGTTGCACTGGATTTTTAATTATGAAAATTGTACTACTATTATCAATATGTATGACAGTGTTCATTAAATTGTACCCATAGTCAAGAAGTTGGTTTTGAAGCCATAGGACTTAACCACAGCAACTTGCAGCAGCTACATATTCAGCTTCAGTTGTTGAAGTAGCCACAATTGTTTGCTTCTTACACTGCCATGAGATAAGTCTACACCTAAGGAATTGACATCCTCCAGTTGTTGACTTTCTATCCAAGCTAGCACCAGCATAATCACTATCTGAAAATGCTACCAAGTCAAAAGGTGATTCTCTAGAATATCATAGACCCAACCTAGGTTGACCCTTGAGATATCTAAAAATCCTCTTGACAACTGTGAGGTGAGAAACCTTTGGAGTTACTTGAAATCTTGCACAAGTACAAACAGAGAACATGATATCAGGTCTTGATGATGTGAGATACATCAAAGAGCCTATCATAGATCTGTATGTGTGAACATCTACATTGTCTCCATCTAAATCTTTAAGAAGTGGCTTCTCAGAGTCCATTGGTGTGCTTGCCACTTTTGAATCAGCAAATTAAAATTTTCTAAGTATCTCTGAAACATATTTATCTTGACTAATAAATATGCCTTCACTAGATTGCTTAACTTGCAGACCCAAAAAGAATGTAAGTTCCCCCATGAAACTCATTTGAAACTTATGATGCATAAGTTTCTCAAACTCCAAACACATCTCCTTCCTTGTAGATCTAAAGATGATATCATCCACATACACCTGCACTAGCAAAAGATCATTCTTGTGCTTCTTGATGAATAATGTCTGATCAATCTTGCCTCTTTGAAATCCATTTTCAATTAAGTAGGAAGCCAGTGTTTCATACCATGCCCTTGGTGCCTGATGAAGGCCATAAAGAGCCTTAACTACCTTGTACACTTTGTCTGGATGATCTGGGTCAGTAAACCCTGGAGGTTGTGAGACATACACCTCTTCTTCAATAGTACCATATAGAAAAGCACTCTTGACATCCATTAAGCATAAACCGAAAATAACCTAATGGCTTCAATCCTTGCTACTGGAGCAAAAACCTCTTCATAGTCTATCCCTTCTTCTTGTGTGTACCCTTGGGCTACTAATCTAGCCTTATTCCTAATCACTATGCCCCTTTCATCCCTTTTATTTCTGAAAACCCATCTAGTGCCAATTACCCTTACATCTTTGGGTAAATCAACGAGCACCCAAACCTTCTGAATCTTGAACTGAAGAAGCTCTTCTTGCATAGCTTCTACCCAGCTTGAATCATCTAGGGCTTTAAGAACATTCTTTGGTTCTGCTTGTGAGAGAAAACATACAAACAAGCAAGAGTTTGAAAACTCATGCTGCTTTGATGCATAAAGAGCATCAAGAAGCCCTTGTTGGTCTGAAGACATCAGTTGTTTCCTTGTCTTCACCCCTGATTGTACATCTCCAATCACATTGTCCAGGGAGTGGACTTTGTGAATCCTTGTGTGTGGTGTAGAAGGAACTTGATAGTTAGGTGGGAGATTATTGAAATCCACTTCTTCATCTGAGAAATCTGCTTCATTTAAGTCTGATGGGCCAGCAGTAGAAATATTTGGCTCAGCAGAAGAAAAATTAAGCCTAGCAGTAGAATGCTCTGTCTCAGCAGTACTATCATCAGTAGAAACATTCTCTTGTTCTTTTGTTCCATCTTCCTTGTTTTCATCTTCAATCCCTTCTTTTGCTTCATCAGAAGAAGGTTCATCAATTTTTGAAGTTGAAACCACACTGGTACTTATTGGCATCCATACATGATCTTGATTTGTCTCCTTGTCAAACCCTGCCTCATTTGTTGTTTGTGAACCTGAAAAATCATTAGTTTCTGCAACAACAGGCACATAATTCATAGAATGGGTTAGTGTCTCAAGATCAAAAAGCCAATTAGGACCTTGACCTGCTACATTGGATTTATTCTCTAAAAATTCCACATGCAGGTTTTCCTCTACTCTTCTAGTTCTTAAGTTGTATACTCTAAAAGCTTTGCTATTAAGAGAATATCCAACTAAGAATCCTTCATCTGCTTTACCATCAAATTTTCCAAGATGGTCTAAGGTATTCAGAATTGTCACATGACATCCAAAAGGTCTAAGAAATCCTATTGCAGGAATTCTACCTTTAAAAAGCTCATATGATGTCTTATTGTGAGATTTGACAACCAAAACACTATTTTGAACATAGCAAGCAGTGCTGACTGCTTCTGCCCAAAAAGTGATAGGCAATTTAGAGTCGGCTAACATGGTTCTAGCAGCTTCTATGAGTGTTCTATTTCTCCTTTCAGCAACTCCATTTTGCTGAGGAGTTCTAGCTATACTAAACTCTCTCCTAATACCTTTTTCCTTGCAGAAGTCATCCATAACTCTATTTTTAAACTCTGTCCCATTATCACATCTAATGACTTTTACTCTTTTGCTAACTAGGTTTTCTATCTCTGTAATGAATGTTTTAAGAATGCTAGAAGTCTCATCCTTAGAACCTAAAAAGAAAACCCATGTAAATCTACTATAGTCATCAGTAACAACTAGACAAAATCTTTTATGCAACATACTACTAACAGAAGTAGGTCCAAATAAATCCATATGAAGCATAAACAATGATTGATCAATAGAGTTAAAAAATTTGGGCTTACAAGTGGCTTTGTGTTGTTTGCCTTTAAGACAAGCAATGCATGTTTGGTCATTTTTAAATCGTTTTTGAGGTAAACCTCTTACCAAACCATTCTTAACAATCTGATTTATGGTTTTGAAGTTAATGTGACCAAGCCTCCTATGCCATTTCATTGATTCATCCAATGTGGCCTTTGCAACTAGACAAGCAAGTGCCTCTTTAGGAAAAATCTTCTTCATATCAACACTGTACATGTTGCCTTTTCTTGGGATTTTAAGAAGTACTTAACTTTCATCAGGCATCTTAAAATCAGAAGAAAGTACAAGACATTCAGTGTCAGTAAAAAGAACTTTGTTCTTTTTGTCACACATTTGTGAGACACTAAAAAGATTATACTTTAGCTCTTGCACATAGTACACATCTTCAAAATCTAATTTACCAGTTTTAAGAGTACCTTTACCAGTAATCTTGCCACCGATACCACCTCCAAAGGTAACATATCCACTATCTAATGATTGAAAGTTGGAAAGATAAGACATGTTGCCTGTCATGTACCTTGAACACCCACTATCTGAATAGCCTTGATCTTCATGATCTGTTGGTGAATGTTCCTGCACACAAATAAGGAAATTAGTTTCCTTGGGGGACCCAAGCCATTACTGACTTGGATTTGCCATGTGCATCAATGTAATTAAATCTCTTGAGAACAGTTGATGCACCATTGGATTTAAGAGGTTTCCAAATCCAACATGCTGAGGCCTTAACAACATTGTCCTTCTTTTCCCTAGCAGTAGAACCCTTAGGTTTCCAAATTTGTTTTAGTGAAATTGCTATTGTTGGAAAAGGTCTCTTAGCAGTTGTTTGTGCATGTTTGTAAGATGTTTTTTCACTTTGTACTGCTGATTTAGGGTAAACGGAGTAAAAAGGTCTGGCAGTAGAAACTGCTTGACTAGAAGTAGAATCTTTTGGTCTAGCAGTAGAAACTGCTTTTGGTCCAGACTTTGATGAAACTACTCTGGGTGTTGTACTAGTATTATTATAGTGACTTTTATGTGTATGCCTTTTTAAATTCACCCTATTGTGTGTATACCCAGATACCCTTTGGTTGCAGAAAGTTGCAAGATGGTCAAATTCTCCACATACAAAACAAGCTTTGTTATAAAAGTCAAAGTCATCACCTAGTTGGTGAGACTTAAGGCCATTCCAATTCCTTTGGTTGCCTTTAGGCTTGTTTGTGGTTCTGTATTGTTCACAATATCTAACTGGTTGCCTAACATGTTTAATGTTGATTTTAGGCCTATCAGTATGATGTTTGACTATCTTAGGAACACTTGTTCCTGCTTTCTTAACCACTTCAGGTTTAGACATAACCTGTTCATCTTCATCGTCATCAGATATCCAGTCCTCAATGACTACTCTATCTGATCTTTTATCAGAGGACACCTTGTCCTCAAGAAGTGAAGTTTTACTTAAACTTTCACTTACTTTCTTAGGTTCATCAACAACTAACTTGGTTTTTGGCTGAACACCATATTGTAGCTCAGGTTGTTGAAATTCAGCTACTCCTGAATTCTCTATGTTTATCCCTGGGGGAACAGGAATTCCTCTATAAGGGGGTGGGACAACATTATATCCTAACCCTGACTTGGCTCTATTAATCACTTGACATTCAATCATGTTGGTTACACCTCTAGAAGCATGTTCTAGTGTTTCTACAGTCAAGTGAATGTTTCCATTTTCCTTTTTGATCCTATCATAAGCATCTCTTAAAAGCTTAATTTCAGCATCTCTAAAGAATATGTCTTGTCTAAGAAGAGCTTTGTCATCAGAAAAAGCAAATTCATTTTGTTTGTAATGAATGATCTGCTTCTCTAGGGATTCTAAACCACATTTATAATCTACTAAGTCTTGTTGAGTTCTGCTTAGGACTTTCTTTTGGTCATCATAATGTTTGATTAAAGTTTGTAGTTCTGAAAGAGCTGTGCAAGTATTAGAACAAACTTTATGATTTTGTACCTCAGTAGAGAAAGCCATGAGTGCCATCTGTGAAGAATCTTCTTCTTCATCAGCCATGAAACTCCAATCAAAACCTAGCCCATCAATAGCTACCATAGCTTTTGAGTTTGGCTCAGAAACCTCCCCTATCTTGCTGCCTCGGCCTTCTACATTCTCTTGAGAAGTGCCCCATCATGTGGCAGTTATAGCACTCTATCTTTGACTTGTCAAAACCAGCAGTATCATTATTGCTGATTGTGAGCTTCTTCCCCGTCCTTTGATAGAACTTCTTGTCTCTCATGCTAAGAAGAGAAATTTGCCATTTTAGGTCCATTTCCTCCAGATCATCATCATTGATCTCTTGGAGGTCTTCATAAGTGAGCATGGACCCATCATTTCGACTTGTGAGAAATGCACAACAAGTCTTCTCATCCAAAATACCCATGGTACTGCTTGATGAACTAGCAGCACCAACACCATCAACAACCTTAACCTCTTCACTTGGATTTGAGGTACTAGGAGATGACATAAATGCCATGTTCCCAGTATTAGAACTAGTACCTCCATTTTTCTTCCGATCTTGTTCCGCAATATTAAAGTTGCTATACAAGTCTATTAGTTCCATGGTGTCAAGGTTTGGCTTGTTCTTCCAGACAAAAACATGTATAGCCCACTCTTCTGGTAAGCTTCTCAGAAATTTTGAGTTTAAATCTTCTTGAGGTATTTCAACCCCAAGAATAGCAAGTTGGCTCACAATATTCTGAAGCCTATTAAACATGTAGTCAAGAGATTCATTGTTTGTTGAGGAGAAGTTTTCAAACTGCTGCTTGAGCAGAGTCTTGTGGGTTTTCTTGGTGGCTTCATTTCCACCATACCTGGCAACAATAGCTTCAAATAATGACTTGGCATCTTTGAACTTGCTGAAGTTTAAAAGTTGATCATTGGGAATGGTCATCATCAGCATGCTTCTTGCCTTTAGGTCATTTTTCTTCTTTATTCTGTCTTCTGCAGATGTTGGGTGGAGCTGCAGAGTTGTCACCACTTTGCCTTCAACTGTTGATGTAGTGTTTGTAGGCTGGTAAGAGTTTCCATCTTCAATAATTTCCCAAAGTGCATAGTCTTGCACTTGGAAATACTGCTCTATCCTCAGCCTCCACATCTCAAACTCATTCTGTTTGAGCATGGGTAGTTTTGCAGCTACATTCGTCTGAATAGATTCAACGTCCATTTCTTCTTCTTCTTCTTCTAAATCAAAGATATCAACCTTGCTCTGATACCAATTGAGAGGATGCGACGATACACTTAATAGGATGTTAGTCCTTTACAACGAGTGTATGTGATACTTTGAGTGAATATGATTAAGTATGCGGAATCTACTTAACCACACTTAGAAGGTTATTGTTATTGGAAATGGAACAGTGATGGTTGTTGAATTTGATAATAAACAATGAATGTTAACACCATACGATTCAATATTATTCAAGAAATAATACGAGTGATCTTCACTATCACTAGGGTTACAAAATCTTGAAACTTATGTTTCTATGACTAGAGATATTGTTGTGTTTGTTCTTGATAACTCATATGAAAGTTCTATGAAAAAGCACACAGTTAGTCACACTTAATGTCTAGACTAAGATCTCCCTTTTATACAAACAAAGGAGATCATTACAATTATGATAAGTCTTGTCGAACTACTTGCTTGAGTGTGTCAGTCATTAAAATACAACATGTATCTGTGTTTACAACTTGCTCTGTGTAAACCACATGGTGACTGATCACATTGTCAAAGATATTATCTACCGTATATACTTGACTTTAGTACAAAATATCTTCGTATACTTATCCAACCAGCAGTAGAATACTCGACACTTATCCATCTAGCAGCAGTATCTGTTGCACCAGCAGTAGAATGTTTGCGGCAGCAGAATCTTAACGCTAGCAGTAGAATCAAATGCACTAGTAGTAGAATGATACTTAGTGTATTTCCTTGAGCAGAACTGATCTTGTAAACCATTAATTCCCGATACTAATCTTCAGAATATTTAATTCCCAACACTTCGACTAATGACAAAGAAAGAAGGAACCTCAAATGGGAAGGAACAATATCATTCGACAATTGGATTTGTGTCGTGTATGGTAAGATTAATAGAGAAGAGAAAGGTAACATTTGGGAGAGCCTGAACCGTTCCAATGACAATGAAATACCCATCACCAAGGACGAAAATGAAGCACCCGAAATGAAGCTCACTAACAGCAAGGTTGAGCTAAAGGATGATACAAGAAGTACAAATGAAAGAAATCATTGGTGCGAGAAGATTAGAGTTGGAGGCGCCGATAGGGATGAATTTTGGGCTTCTTGTGACACTTATGACAAAAACTGTAATGGAGGAAGTAGCATGGTAAGGATTGGAGATGATAAGTATTTATGGTCATCCACAAACGATGATAAAAGAAGTGAGATACCATGGGTAGATAGGTTACGATTTGACGATTGGGTCCAGATTAGGTACGGTAAAGTGGATGCTTTAACTAGAGAGAAAATTTGGAATGGGTGCATGAATGAAGAAGCATGCATGGAAGAAGAAGATCCAAGCAATGATGTGAATCCTGATGATGCCAAGGATAATGATAAGAATGAATACCAAACAAGGTGGGGTGAAGAGAAAGACCGTTGCAAACTTGAGCTTATCGAGGATAAGCTTGATGATGAATGGTTCAAAGGTACGGAATACGACGATGACGATTTAGATGGAATTTTAGACTACCTTAACTTACAAGGGCATGATGGGTTCACTGATCCCGATGATGAGGCATACGAACAACGGAAATGCAAGCTTTTAGGCATACCTTACAAGAGACCCCCTCCGATTGTTGCGAAAAAATTTGAAATCACTAGGTACCATTTAGGGCCTGATGAGAAATTTTCTAAAGTACGGAAAATTGAGAAGAAGAAGTTTTTACGCACCGCAACGAATGTTGCATGGGTAAGGCATAATATTATGAGAGAGATGGATGAGGTTGGGCAAATCCATCGGGAACCTTGAACCGTGGCCCTGAGCCTAACTTAAAGACTCGGTAATAAACAAAAGTGCTCTTTCGGGAGACAACCTGAATTATCCCTTTTTCTTTCCTTTTTATTAGTTTAGTTGGGTTTGGTTTGTTTTGTTATGACTTTTTGCAGGTTTGGAGAAAGACGGAAGGCTTGGAAACGCACCATGGAGTCTTTCACTCCTGGAACTCCTCTCAGAGAGTTTCTACGGCGTAACTTACTGATATGGTTACGCTGTAACCATCGTCAGATATCTGCAGTTTTGTCAGGTGTCATTACTTACGGCGTAACTCAATCATGAGTTTACGCCGTAATTTTCTCCTGTACCAGAAAAACTTTTAATTTTTAAATAGCTTACATACCAAAACCTTGTATTAGTTTTTAAATGAACTTTGTGGGTAAGTTCCCTGTAAATCCTCACGAGACTTCACTCGTCCACTCGGGACACCGATTGGTTTAAAAGACTTGTTGCATACGCTAAATGCAACCATGATTCCTACGAAAGTGAGTTAGGTTTCTTTGTTTGTTTTTATTTTAGATTTATGCTTGCGGTAGTGACGTGATTCCAGGGATTTGGAGTTTGCTCATTAGGCAAAGCGAAGGCACGTTTTCTAAAACACGATCCTTCTACCATTTTCAAGAGAAAATTTCAGGGGAGTTCTCGTTCTAATTCTTCTTTTTCTCCTTTATTATTGCATGATTATGTATAAAAGGGACTTTGTACATTTCAAGTGGGGGGACGGGAGTAGAATTATAACTTGAACTTTATTTTGCCCATTTTTCTAGTTTATTTTGAAAAATTATGCCATTTTTAAAATTTTGGCATGTTTTTCTTAACATAACTAGAATAGACCTTAGCCGAGAGCACTATAAACCTTGAATTCATTGGTGAGGTTTAGCCTTTCAGTTTCCCCATTTTACTCAAATCCACCAAATATTGAGTGTCCGGTAGTTTGTAAATTTTAGAACTTGGCTTTTACATCATTTTGAGACCATAGAAGAGTAGTGTGTTAAGTTAGCTTGATACATTTGGGAGGGACATTTTGAGAAGGCAATGTTTAGGATTTACACCAAATAGCCCATATGTGTTTACTTGTGGGCGTTTATCGATTAGTCACCTCGACTTTTCGACCCCCATGTTAAACCCTTTTGTTGCACTCACCTTTAGTGCAAGATACCCCTAGGTACACCCTTTCGAGCCATTCTTTTCGTTTCTTTACCCATATATTGTATTGTTTAGTTACACATATTCGGCTTAGCCTACCGTGTAGTCTTAGTTTGTGATTGGGAAGTCGCCGTTTGCCTAAGTTTGAGGTTTGGGTAGAGAGATTTGGGAATCACGCCTACGTTTAAGACATGTCATTGAAGATCATTGAATACCCCCCCCCCCCCCCGTATTCCTTATATATGATTCATCTCAAATGGGGGGATGTTTGTTTATTATTTGTAGTTGTAAAAAAAAAAGTAGTTTATTTGTTTAATGTTGTAAAAAGGATAGTGCATGTATCATTAGCACTAATCCTTAAGTATTAGAGCTTATTGAACTAAGAATCGAGGAGCCTACCTCGATCACATTCGATTGAAGATTGAAGTTGATGGCTAATCTACATCAACTATTTTTGAAAACTAAGTTAGTGTGCACTTCACCATATGACATCTACATTGGCACACTAACTTATTACATTATGATCCGGTTTTTGCGTCTTAAAGCTTGGACTTTGGATGGACGGTGGGCGGTGACGACTTGGTTATAGGCTAAGACTATTTGCTTGTTTATTTTTTATTTTTCACCATTTATGTGCATCCCATGTCTTATCCTACCCTTTAGTCATGAACCATACTTAGGTGAGGGAGTGAGCAGTCATTGGTGTCTTGGCCATAGATTTGGTCATGTATCAATGGTCTTTTCCGCCTTCGCCGTAGTATGCTAGTAATGACAATTCACACCTAGCCTTATATTTATTCACCCAAAATTGCCTTTAAGAAGTGTCTTGACCTTAGCTCCAGTGGTGGAGATTTGTGTAACTGCCAAGCCTAGGATAGAATACATGCTACGACCGTGCAATGAGTGACCACCCCAAAATTGACACTTAGAATAGAGAGAGTATGAGTGTTTTGTTTCCATTTCGTGAGGTGTTCGGCTTTGATATATTCTAGCATAGGAATATTTTAAACTCATATTTTCCAAGTCTCTTGGGAGATATCTTTTTAAGAATTATTCTAATAAGGTCTACTTGATGGCAAGTAGAGTTCAAGTGGGGGGATATTTGATAACATCAAATAGTCCTGATATTTTAGCATGAATTTCCCCCTAATATGCACATCATTTATATCAATTTACTTGAATATATACTCTTATTCGTTTATATTTCATTTTTAGGTTACTAATGAGCATTGGAACGAAGAGACGCAGATTTGGAAGGTTTTTAATGCAAAATACACAAGAGTATGCTGACCGGACAAAGGTTACGGCGTAAATCCATACTCTACTTACGCCATAACTCAGCTTAACACTAGAAGACCAAAGTCAACGCTGACCAAGGTTACGGCATAACTCCTCAATAAGTTACGCTGTATATATGTTTCCAAGACTTAGAAGATTTTCGTGGTCCAAAGAAGTTACGAAATAACCAATTGCAAGGTTACGGCGTAAAACCGTTAACGAGGGTTCTACATTCATAACCTATCTTTAGGTTACACCGTAATATTATCGCTATGGATAAGATCGTCCTAGATCCAAAGGTTACAGCGTAACTAACCCTAGTGGTTACGCCGTAACTTAGTCGAGGCTATAAATACAAGCCCTAATTCCGCATTTTTACATATCCTCTCAACACACAAAAACCAGAGACGATTAAGGGCTTCAAGGAGGACGATTTCCAGCAGCATACAAGTCATTTCCAAGGGAGAATTCATGCTAATCACTACATAAGTTTTAGTATTTCATATTACATTATTGTATTTAATTCCATGTCTTCATTCATGATGTTAAACATTGAATTTTCTGCATGCTTTAATATGAGAGGCTAAACACCTTTGGTGTTAGCCTAGTTATGAAATTGTTAATGTTATGACGTAGTTTTCTCTTTCTTTATCGCTTTATATGTTTACTTTCCTTGCTTATTTTGGGACACCCTTGTTTTGGTAGCTTGGAAGTTTATGTAGTATCTAGGAAGCTAGGAGAATTGACCATAGGACCCTAGTGAATCAGGTTGCGAGTAGTGGTAAGAATTGACCATATGACGACCACTACCTTGCGTGCGAATTATACTAAACGAGCACCTTCCAAACGGAAAAGCTTAAGATGTTAGAGGGAACCTAAGATCCGAAAGGCCGGGTTCCGTTGAGTAAGTCTTAGATCGTAGCGGCACTTAATGACTCTTCCATTTCGTAAACCCACGAACTCTTGTAATCATTAGGTTAAGGAATAGGACCTTATGGAAGATAGGACTAGACGAATTGACCAAATGAGTCTAGTGACTTAAACCCCCACGTGGAGCGATAGAAAACATTAATTAGAAAATGTAATCCTAGCATAACAAGATTAGTAACTAGGCTAGCACGTTTCTCCCTATTGATATATTTCCCACGTTTTAATTTCTTTTATTTTACTTTCATTTCTTTAGTTTATTTTATCAATCTAAAAAAACCCCTTTAAAACCAGTGACACTAGAACTTAAATTAGATCCAGACGCATAGCTCTTGGGACGACCTCGGCTTTACCGAATACTACACTACACACTACCGGGTACACTACCCGTTAGTGCATTAGGTAGACCATAGGTAGACGAGAACTTATAAATATTAAAATCTGGTCAGAAATCCTGCATCACGACGGAAGAGAAAATGTTAATAGGGGTGAATTTTGTTTAATATAAAAAATTTCGAAACCGAAGGAAATCAAAGAAAAGCTAAGAATGTATGCTTTAGAGTGTAGAAGAGATATTAGGATTGAAAAGTGTGATCAAGAAAGGGTTAGAGCTTATTGTTATGGGACTGTTGTGGGTTATGGTAAAGGGAAACATGCAGATAGTGATTGAAGAAATTCTTTTGCAGGTTGTTGATTTGCGTGTAAAAATATGTCACAAGCTAACCCTTTAGGAAAAAGGTTATCAAGCAACACTTAACGCAATACGTTATAATAAACCGGATAAGTGAATACCCGGGTCGTGTCCCATCAAGGTGTGAATGGAGGATGTCGTTTAAGGTTTGGTATTAAAATGCTTGAAATAAGGATTTTCAGTTTTTGGTTTTTAATCTAGGAAAGCAAAAATCTAATTACTCAAAAAGAAATGTAACCGGGAATCTAAAAAAACGAGCCTAAAATGAAAAACCTTTAAAAATTAACCCTACAGATGCAAATTTAATTTCCCTAAGTCCTAAATGATAAAAGAAAATTTTAGAAAAAAGAATTGTATTTTTTAGATTTTTAATTAATTAAATATGAATTAAAAACTGAATTTAAAAGAAAAATGAATTAAAAATACTAAACCTATTTAGAAAAATCTAAAACTTTGCTGGAAAATACTTGATGATATTCTAATCCTAGAAAAATTAAAATGGTTAAGTCAGCTTATTGGGATAAGCTAAAAATAAGCCACGAATAGAAATAAGATAAAAGGGACCAAACTATGTTAAATAAAAAACAATGCATGGATGTTACTGGTAAAGACCCTAGGGCAGCTGGTATTGGTGTTGTGTTGTGAGTCCAGAGACCAGGGTTTGAATCCTTTGGTTCTCTTTTTGGTTTTAATTTTATTTTTTTTTTTTTTTTTGTTTTTCTTTTGCAACTCAATAACCTACTGAAAATAAGCTATTTTTAAAACTGAAATATATTTTGAAAACTTAAATAAGCTCAGAATAAGCTCAAAAAGATCTGATCAGTTGGTTAAATTTATACTAAATGAGATAAAGCTAGGAACATATAAACTAATAAGCTATCTTTAAGCTAAAAACCAAAATAAGCTCAATTAGACTAACACTAATCTAAATGATCCAAAAGAAATCAGATTTAAGCTAAAAGATAAGCCAATAAGCACTAACAAAATCTCATTAAGCTAATATGAAACTGAGGTGTAGGGTCAAAGTGGCCTGCTAAGGTGCTTTTAAGGCTACTGAAAAGCTATTATAAGCTATTTTTAAAAATTAGAAAAATGGGTATTAACTAGGTGAGCTACCAAGGCATAACTGTACCAGATTTTAGCTTAATTAAGCTTAAATTGAAGGAATGAAAAATAGAAATTATGGGCTGATTGGGCAAATTAGGGTACTGATGCAAAATTAAGCAAAAGCAGTCAAGCAAATTCCAACAAGCTAAATTAAGCTAAGATGAAACTAAACAAGCTAATGTAATCAAAATCTAATCTAAGCAACTAAATATCTCAGAAAAAGATACCATTAATCATCAAATAAGAACTTAACAAAAAAAAGGTCTACTGATGCACTTTGGTGCAGGGCAGAAAAGGGTGTTTTTAAGCTATCAAAAAGCTGCAATAAGCTAATTCTAAAAATTAATAAAAATGGGCAATAACTAGGTGAGCAAGCCAGCATTAATTGTGCCAAGTTTTAGCTTAATAGGGCTTATAGTAAACAAATTAAAAATGGAAATCAAAAGCTAAAAAGGGCAAAATTCAAAAATGTGCAGATTTTTGCAAAATGGGTCAAAACCAAGCAAATCTTAATGAAATGCTTCAAACTTTTGAAAATGCACTTTGACACCTGGTTTGCACTTAAAAATACCAAAAATGAAGACCAGATAAGCTTTAGCTTGTGCGGAGCTTATATAGTCAGTTCAGAACCTATGTTTGCATCATCTAGCTAAAATCCTTAAAAGGCTTCAATAAAGCTTAACTCCTAATGAAAACAACTACTCTAGACCAAAATAAGCTCAATCAAAACTGGCCTTATGGGCAATGAACAGTAGTGAGCATTTTTTACCAAAAATAAGCTTAAACCAAACACTCCCTATAAAACTGAATTTGAACTTTTAAACTAAAAAATGCTATATTTAACCTAAAAACTGATTAACTACTGATCTCCTAACTCATTTTAACATTAATGAACCAATATCAATAGTAAATACGCACTAAATAAGCTCTATACTAATTATGCTATTTTTTTGGCTTTTTAACTTTTTAAGGCAAAACTGAACATAAGCACTACCTAAGTGGAGATTATCATTTAAAAGCATCTAAAAAGCATAAACAAGCAAAGAAAAAAATTAAATAAGCTAATAAGTAATACAATAAGCAAATAAGCTAATAAGTAATATTTTTGGATTTTTTCTGAATAATAAAACTAGGAACTGAAATTATATTAAAAAGAATAAATTACAATGCTGGAATAATAAAAAGCTCAAAAATGTAAAAATACCTTAAAAATAAGCTAAATACTACTTCCGTTTCTACTGGTTACATATTCAACTATTTATACTACTCCTAAAACTAGGGTTACACTAAGTCTTGTGCTTCTTCTGTGTGGGAATCCTTGCTTGTGCTTTCTGAGCTTGTTTCTCAGCCCTTGGATTTGCTTGGTGCCCACATCTTCACTTGTCAGCCGTAGATCATATTTCTTGTCCTATGGGATTGCCAAGGTGGCATGGAGGGGGGGGGGACACAGTCATGTGACCAATTTTGGATGGTAGTGAGGTTGAGAGTGACTGGTGAGGGATTATGGTTAATGGGGGGAAGATGTGGTTAAGAAAGAAGATAAACAGTGTTTATCTGGGTTTTGACTTTTTCATTGACCCGTTTTTTTAGCTAAAAGGGTGTGTGGGATTGGGCTCAACTCTTGGGCTGGTGGGTTTTGTGGGTTTAGTTTTATATTGGATGGGTTTAGTATTTAGGATCCGTATAGGTTAAGGGTAAAATGGATTTAATTTAGGGACCATAGTTGTAAACTGGGAAATTGTAGGGACCATTCTTGTCACTTTTGCAAAGTTCAACTAGGGACCAATTTTGCCAACTAATAATTATCCAAGGACCATTTTGGGATTTTTGAGCTCGAATTAAATCCAAATGAAAAATGTCTTTCCCGGCTTCGGTTTTCAGCTCTTTTCCATTCCAAGCTCGGTTTTGTCCATATTTGCCTCGTTTTCAATCCTTTTGTACCTGAAACACATAAAACACAATCCAAGGATATTTGTAACAATATTTGGTCCATTTGGGTGTTTTTGGTCATTTTTGTGGGGTTTTTTGGGTATAAAATGATGAGTAAAAGGCCACTCATCAGTTGTCAAACTAGAGCTTCTTGTTCACATTCAAAGGGCAAGTTTGGGACATCCAAAACCTATAAGAAAATGGCCAAACTCATGTGCCCGTGGTCCCTACACGTGTCAAAATTCAGTGATGAACCTACTTGGTCTGTCAAAACATTAAAAGATGAATATAAATGCCTCCAAACAAGAAAAATTAAATTGTTGACTGCAAGATTCATCTCATCCGAGGTTGGTAAAATTCTTGTTACCAACCGGAAAATCCCAACCGCCGCACTCAGAAAGCAAATAAATCAAAAATTTCAGATCGACATCTCTGAGACAAAGGTATTCAGAGCAAGAAATATTTCTATGAAACGGATTTTGGGTGACTATGAAGAACAATATGCCAATCTTAGGGATTACGCGCTGGAATTGAAGGAAAAAAATAAGGATACAACTGTGAAGATTCAAGTTGAAGCAAACACGGATTCAACCCTGGATTCAAGGGTTTTCAGATGGATCTATGTTTGTATTGGTGCCTTGAAAAAAGGTTACAGAGCAGAAAGAAGGGAAATACTAAGTTTGGATTTAGCTTTTATCAAAGGACCATATACTGGTCAAATCTTAACTACTATTGGTGTGGATAGCAATAATGGGGTGTATCCAGTTGCTTAGGCGGTAGTTGAAGCTGAGTGCTAGAGTTCATGGTTATGGTTCCTTACCAATCTAGCAGATGACCTTGATTTGCAACCCAATTCAAACTACACCTTCATCTCAGACAGACAAAAGGTATAAACATGGTTTGTCTCTTTATTAGTTTTGAACATTATTCAATCCTCATTCATATCTTATCTTATGTTTATTGTGACAGGGGATATTACCATCTATTGCAGAACTGTTTCTTGCTGTTGAACACAGATTCTATGTGAGACACATATATGACAACATGAAACAGTTATTCGGGGGACAAAATTACAAGGATCTTCTTTGGAAGTGTGCTACAACATCAACAGTGGTTCAATTTAATAGAATAATGGAGGAGCTCAAATTAGTGGACACTAAAGCTTATGACTGGTTAAGAAAGATACCAACATCATCATGGTCAAGGTCATATTTTTCAGGTATAATATAAACATATTATGACTTTCATCTGTAATATTAAAAAGCTTAAAACTGATGCTGGCACTTTATGTAACATACAGGGAGAGCTAAATGTGTCATCCTTCTAAACAACTTATGTGAATCTTTTAATAGCAAGTTGGTGGACGATAGTGATCAACCAATCATTGGTTGTTTGGAATACATTAGGGAGTATCTTATAAAGAAAATTGTCAGTGTGCAGCAGGTAATAGACAGAACTGAAGGTCCATTAACCCCAACAGCAACTGCAATTTTAAGAAACATCAAGCAAGAAGCAAATGATTATATTGTTATATGGAATGGGGGGACACATATAATTGTAAGGGACCTTGAAATGACCAATGTGTTGTGAATATGACTACAAGGGTATGCACATGTAGGAGATGGTAGCTAACTGGTATTCCATGTAAACATGTTGTTGTCGCTATCTACAAAATGTCATCAAATGGCAAAGAGGTTGGGATACTAGAGGATTGGGTGTCCCAATGTTATTGGTTAAATACACGGAAGGAGATGTATCAGTACAAGATTGAAGGACTTAGTGGTCCCACCTTTTGGCCAAAATGAAGTATCCCTAGCAACCTAAAGCCACCTCACCACCATGTTCCCATTGGTAGACCAAGGAAGAAGATAAGATGGTCAAAGGATGAGATTACTGAAGAAGCTTTGAAAAGGTCATTGGTGAAAAATGGGAAGCTGTCAAAGAAGGGCAGTACAATCAAATGTGGTGAATGTGGTGGGAAGGGCCACAATAAGAGAGCTTGTATAGGTACAAGAGACCACCAAACGAATAAGGGTAGTAGATCAAGAAAGGAAGGAGTACTAGATGAGGTACTAGGAAGCACTACCCAGCCAGTGGGATCACAAGCAACAGAGGTAGCAGCAGGGCTAAGTCAGCCAGTTGGAACACAAGCAAGTGAGGTATCAGCAAGGACAACTCGGCCTGTGGGATCACAATCAACAATGGAGGGTGGAGGTCAAAGGAAGAAGAGGATGAAGACAAAATCAAAGATCGCCAAGTAAGTCAACACCAATGTGATGGTGCAATAAACTAATTTGGTTCTTTGTTTGTGTGTTTTAAGACTGAGTGTATCGATTATGTATGTTTGTGAGTTTCTGTCTTGTAGACAATAATTTGTACGGGATTAATACTTGGTTTGATTATGAATGGTATTTGTTTTCATTTGGGTTTACCATGGTCTTCATGCAAATTTATTGACTATTTGCTGCACAAGTCAAAGTTGCCGCATAAAGATTAAGCAAAGGGCCAATTTGGTGCATATTGATTCAGCAACCAAAACGTTAATTTGCTGCATAATGCTGCACAATTCAAAGACGTTTTGCTTTGACATCATCATATACTTCATACAAGTTAAATATATTCACTGGCCTAAATTAGTTTTGACTATCGTAAGTCAAAGTTGCTAAGTGATGTAGCGAAAAGTGTATTTTTATTCCAAAGGAAATGCAACGGATGTATTTCCCGGGTCGTAGTCCCAGCGAAGGTCGAATTCGAGTTGTCGTTACGTTGTCGAATATGTGTGGTGAATGTGAGTGAAAAAGTGATATTTTGGGGATTTTACACTGCGAATAATGAAATATATAAAAGAAACAACTAATTATGCTAAGGGTACAAGTAGATTAAGCAAATAAACCTAAAAACGAAAATTGAATTTTAAAAACGTTACGCGACGAATTTTAAAACGTAATTAAAAAGTGATTTTCTAAAATTTAAGCCCTAAAAATCAAAAATAATTTTTCTTAAATCCTAAATATAAAAAGAAAATTATAGAAAAAAGAAAAATATTTTTTTGACTTTTTATGAATTTTTTATGAATTAAAAACTAATTTAAATGATTTAAAAATATTAAAACAAATAGGAAAAATCTGAGTAAATCTAAAATTTAATTCTAAATCTAGGAAAAATAAATTCAAGAACTGACTAAACCCTAATAAGCAGAACAGTGGAAATAAGCAGTTTGCAATAAGCCAAAATTAAGCTAAACTGAACCAGAAATTCCAAAAAGCTCAAATACCAACAAACACACTATTTTAAGCTTAAAACAACTTTTAGGAACCAAAGAAGCACTCAGAATAAGCAGATAAGCACATGAACAGTAGCTATGTAAGAGCATAAATGAGGCTTAATCAGCCAACTTCTCAGCCCAAATAAGCAGTCCTAATAAGCAGTGAGATTGAATCTTAAGGGGGCAAAAGACTCTCAGAACTACTGGCTACCCAAAAATACTTCAAAATCCAAATTCCAACATCATTAGCTTATTGAAATCAGGCCTTGAAAAAGTGCTTATGGACTGAAATTGGTGCAAGCTCAAAATCAGGTCTGATGGGGGGTTTTGCAAGCTTGAAATAAGCTATCTAATAAGCTCAAAAGCAGAATCCCAGATGATGCACTAGAAGCTAGCTATGCTGACTATCTATAAACCAAAAATCAAGTCCACAGCTTATCTGGTTAAGCCATAAATAAGCCAAGAACAACTCCTATTTGTCTGCTCTGCACAAGAGAATCTGTAACAGCAGATTTGGTTATTTTGGCGCAAGCTTGTGAAAAACTAATCCAAACCTAACCAGCTCCTAGGAACTCACTTTAACACCTAAATACTACTCAGAAATGCCAAAGAATGGGTCTCAATAAGCTCAGCTTATGCTGTGCTTATTGAGGGCAGTTGAGCTTAATTTTTTTTTTGCACTAATCACCTCTAATTTCCAAAAACACTACAACTCCTTAATAATCTAACAACAACAACTTCTCAGTCCTTAATATTGCTCAATCCAATCTTCAAAAGTTACCAATGAACAGTACTATAGCTTAATGCCTCAACAAACCAAATTTCCGAAAAACCTTATAACCCACTGATGCATGTTCCTACACTATAGCTAACTGAATTTAAACACAATACCAACTTAACTCTGACTAACTAAGGTACTAATTAACTAATAAGCTAGATTCAATAAGCAATAAGCACTAATAAGCAATTTCATAAAATAAGCAAAAAATGAAAAACTTACAAAATTCCCCTCAGCTGAACAGAGGGCAATTCTTCAACAAAGCCTATCTTTAGATAGGCCAAATACTTCCACTAGAACAGCTTATCACCTCCAGAAGTGCTTATTTGACCATCAGTTGACTTTGGTTGACTTTTTGTGATTTTTGAGATAAATTCAGAATTGAACACAACAAAAGCTCACAATAAACTAAACAGCTTAAATGAGCTTATAATATGGATAAAACAGCTTATTGAAGCTGGACTTTATAATTATTTTTGGATTTTTTTTTTTTTTTTTTTTTTTTTTTTTTTTTTTTTTTTTTGCTTTTTTCAATATTTTTGGATTTTTGCAAATGAGATGAACTATAAATGAAAAATGTAAATCTAAGAGAACTGAGATGATAAAAATGAGTGAAAATAAGCTAGATAAGCAGTAAAACTAATTAAGGATCAAAAGAGACACGAAATGAGAATAATGTAAACTAGTATTTCATTAACCAAACTTTGAAATTACAACTGAAAACTTGGAAATTACAACTAAGAAAACAATTTAGCAGCCTAACCTTACACTAAAACTACTTTTCATTACATGATTTGCTCCTCTATTTATAGACTCGGGAAAAACCTTCTAGCATCAGCCATGCTGGCAATCCGTGTGCTCATGAGCCCTCTATCACCCTTAGATCAATTCCTTGCCCTCCAATCTTCAAATCCAAGCCGTAGGATCAAATCGTGAGGTGTCTGGTCCAATAAGATGTGCCATGTGTCCATGCGTGCGTTCCTTGTGCTTCTCTGACACTCTGACATCCAATGATTGGACTTAATTGCCCTTAATCTCAGTGAAAAAGTGTACGGTTATTTTTAGGGTTCATGGTAAATGGGGATTTCTGGGTAAAAGGGGGAAACGTTTGGCGGGGTGTAAGTGTGAGTTTATTTTTATTTTTTTTTATTTGACCTAAGTGTAGTTGACCGGGTAAGGGGTGTTATGGATGGGTCGGGTTGTTTATTGAGTTGGGTTTTGAGTTGTGTTGTTTATTTAGGATTAGGATTTGTGGAATGAAAATGATAAGGATCATTTGTGTAACTTATGAAATTTTAGGGACTGAAATTGCTCATTTTTCCAAAATTGATCTAAGAGTGATTTTTGACTTTTGGTGAGATTTTAAGGATTGATTTTGACTTTTGACCAAACATGTCTCTCCCGGCTTCGGCTCTGAGTCTTTTCCGTATCTCGTGCTCGTTTTCCCGGGTTTTCCGTGTCTTTTGTCGATTTTTGTAATATCCATCCCTGCACAATCAAAAACACAAAAACACAATATCTTTTGGCAATTTGGTTAGTTTTTGGTCTTTTTAGGTCCGGTTTTGGTCAAGAAAAAGTATGTGAATAAGCACGCATCACTAAGCAACCAAAAACCAGTTTGCAGCATAGTGATTCCGCAACTAAAAGGAACATTGTTGACTATCACAAGTCAAAGTAGATACAGGTTAATGTTTTCCATCAAGAACACAACTTTAGCAACAATCCATACCAACTACATTGTCTTTTTAAAATAACAACAAGCAACTACAATGATCCCACAATTATGCCATAAACATCAAATTTTTATTAGCATGGTAAAGTCAACATAAATCAGGGATGACCTTATTCCCTGTAATGATGCAAACCAGAAAGATAACACAAGACCTCCATAACAACCTAAACAAACTTAAAGACAATGAAAAAAAAGATCCAACTTAAAACAAGAAACTTCTTGAGCTTCTTGAACTGCTCATCCTTCTCCCTCATCAACATCAACTGCTCCTCCAAGTCTTCTTCAAGCTCATTCCTGGCCCTTCATTCCTTGCCCTCAAGAGGCCAGGAATCACATCGACTGCTCGGCAACACATTGGAGGATCTGTCCATCCAATAAAGCCACATGCCGAAAAACAGTAGAACCGTCGGCCTGGGTTCCTGTATGTCCAGCTTGTTTTGATTGTTGCGTGTTTGCCACAGTCACAAATAATGACCATGATTTTATAGGAAAGTGTGTAAAAAAGGTTGTGTGGGAATGGGTGATGAAACGTTCATATTAAATTCGGATAAAAACTTCGGTTGCAAATTTAGTCTTTATAGCAACAGTGCTATGACACGTGGGCATATTAACCGGGAACAGTGAAATGATAATACTACCCTCAGTGACTAGGCACTTAACGAGAAAAAATAACGAAAGTTAGTGAACAGTGTCTCTCAGTGGTTGTTTGGCAAAAAACGTAAACATTAATGTCTTTTTTGCAACAAAAATCGTCTCGGTGTGATCCTTGCGCATTAGTGATAGTTTAAGGACCAAATTTGCAATTTACCCTATGTACTGGGATGAAAAAACAATAGTAGAACCCATAACCACTATGGTTCATACTAGGCAATCGAGTCGTGTTCGTGTTAACCTATTCGGGTTCGCGTGTTGGCGGGTTAGTATAACCTCTACCCAAACACGACCCATTTATTAATCGTGTCAAGAAACTCAACCCTAACCCAGACCTGCATAACACGTGTAACCCGTTTGTGACCCGTTTAACCCGTTTAAGTAAATAGGTCAAGCAGTTAATAAGGTTAGTGATTTGTTGATTTAACTAGTTCAAATGCAGAAATGATATAAGGATCTAAAATATGATAAAAATAACATACAAATAATTATACGACAATTTTATGACGTTAATTTCAATGATATCTGAAGTATAATCGTAATTCACCCATATAAGTACTTAACAAAATACATTTAATCCAAATCCAACATAAAAATGAGGTTATATATTTATTTTTAGAGTTTTATATACTTAAACGGGTTCATGGGTTGACCTGTTTAATGCTTACTCAACCCAAACACGACCCGTTTATTAAACGGGTTAGACAGGTTAACCTGTTTTTGACCGAAACCTGTTTATCCTCAACCGAAACCTGTTTAACTTCATGTGGGGTTCGTGTTGTTTATCGTGTCGTGTCGAGAATTGCCGCCCCTAACCACTATGGTTCATACTATGCAATCTTATAAAATCGATATCTTTAAAGTTTCAACATAAGAACTACGGTCCTTCAAGTTAATCTAAATTAAAGTCTGCATAAAGTAAAATTATATTAATTCTTTGTCATGAAAAATCTTTCGGGACCATGTATCTTAATTGCTTTCAACGTCATGTCATACGACTCATTTGTTTGGTCCCAATTTTCTTATCATTATTCTCAAATATTTATCTTCAAGTTTTAATTTCTTTTATCTATAAATTTGAATTATAACAAAAATAATTTAATTAATCAAGATTAAACAAAGACAAATGCTAAAATGTCTTCAGGTTTTCTCAATGTTTGTTGAATAGAAACATAAACTTAATCCAGAAATAAATTGTTATGTCACATAAGGAAGTAGTTGTTTGCTCACCGGAATTTTTCCACTAATCCGAGCATACAGTAAAAACTCTATAAATTAATAATGTTGTGACTGGAATATTTTATTAATTTAGCGAGATATTATTATATCGATAAATTAATAATTTATTAATTTAAAAAAGTTTTAAGTATGACATTTAAATTTTCAAATCCAATTTACTATTTACAATGTATAATAGTTAGAGATGAAAAATAAATTAGAAAAACAAGTCCCAATTAATAGTGAATAAATTCACATTTACAAATTAATTGAATTTGTCAAGTTATTGTTTTTGAATAATTAAAATATTAGTTTCGTTGGGACAAGTTCCAATTAAGTATAGCATTAATTAAATTAATTGAATTTGTACAAGTTATAATTACGTATGACCTTTATATATATATACTAGCTTATAGACCCGTTGAATCACGGGATTTTTAAAAGAAATAACAAAATGAGATTATAAGAAAAGTAAAACGTGGTAGATCGACTAGCAGTTTCAGCTACTGCTCGTGATGATGATTTTTATTAGCGAGATGTTCACTTTTACTTGGATTATGCAATAGATTTTGCTTATTCTCATCCCACGACTTCGGGCAATTAGCAATAATTTTTCTGTTGACTTCTGGAAATCTCTTTCAGCGAGGAAGGGAAGAAGGAAAGACATAAAATAAAGCAAGTAACCCGAAACCCTTTAAGCACGAGATTGGACAGTTGTGATTGCGCTTCCATTTAATATATGAAAGAAAGAATGAGACAATGCGTCCATTATCAGATAAGCAATTGCTTCTGTTACAATTAAACTAACAAACGTCCAAGCTTGGGGTCTGCAAAACTGATTGTCTTGAGTAGCAAAAGATGTGTGTGAGCGCCTATCGATTAAAAACCCAATGTCCATGCCGTGCACACCTAATAGTCCATATCTGATGTGAGTAAATGCATGTTGTTACTGATAATATTTTATAATTGAGAATATGAGGAAAGAAAAGGGACTTGTGTATTTTACATACCTTTTGAAGTTTTGATCATAGACTTTCAAGTACTTCTTTATACACGACATTTGTTGTAGTTTTGTAGACATTACCATCCTGATCACAAACGACAACCTTCAAACCTTGCTTGTTTTTTACTCTTGAAACAGCAACGTACAGTTATCCATGTGTGAAAACAGGACGCGGCAAGTACAAACCAACTTTAGAAAGCGATTGCCCTTGGCTTTTGTTGATTGTCATGGCAAACGAAACTGAGATAGGATATTGTTTCCTGACAATCTTAAGAGGCAAACGCTTATCTGACGGAGTAATCCTCAACCTTGGTATAATCACCTTTTTTCCAAAGTTGGTTCCGTTAATGATCTGCGCTTGAATAGAAGTTCTTGTTAATTTAAGTACTTGTAGTCTTGCCCTATTACATAAATCATTGGCTTGGTCTATATTTCTTAACAACATAATCGGTACTCCCACTTGTAAAGCTAGCCTGTGGTTTGGAACACCTGAGAACTTCAATCCATTGATAAATTCCGGCGAGAAAACGGACTGATCTATGACGGCACCACGTTCACTTTTATCTACGTTGTCGTAACTTAAGTAGACCATTTCTTTTATAGTGTCGACGATTTCATTGGTGGGAGAAAGAATCGCCTTTTCTTGGAAGTACGCCGGATCATGTATGTTATCCAAAATGTTTGGATAAGTAAAGTCAATAATAGATGCTATCAGGTCATCAGTAGCATCTATTAGAATTTCTTCCGGCACATCTATCGAAACCTCTCCTTCATTTGGTCCTCCAAGTTTGCCGTCTCCCACATTCAGTATCCATTTTGCAAATTCTCTTATTTCGCTAACATCTTCCGAGTGTGATCCCACAGTAAGCCTCATGTTTGCGGTTAGCTTAAGAACTTTGCAGTAATCCCACAGGTACGATTGCTTCAAAGAAGCACCAACAATGTCTTGCCGAGATCCTTTTGGAATGACAGGAAGAACCTGCCTAAAATCACCGCCAAACACCATGGTCATGTTTCCAAAAGGCTGATCACACGCGTCATACCGGCTCTTACCAAGTACATCTCTCAAAGACCGATCTAAGGCCTCAAAACCACGCTTATTTGCCATCGGAGCTTCATCCCAAATAATAAGCTTACACTTTTTTAACATTGCTCCCAGATCGCTTTGAGCACTTATTGAGCAAGTGGAGGTTTCATCAACGTTGATTGGACTATGAAATCTGGAGTGAGCAGTTCGCCCTCCTGACATTAACAAAGATGCAATACTGCTGGATGCAACGTTCAAAACTATATCACCTTTTCTTCTAATGCCGGCTACAAGTGTTTTCCATAAAAACGTCTTCCCGGTACCTTTGTAACCGTAAATAAAATAGAGACCCCCTGTTCCACTATCAATGGAGTTCACGATGGTGGCATATACACCCTTCTGTTCTGTGGTCAATAAGGCGTACAAATGCTCATATTCAGATTGCATCTCTACCGGGTTATAATCCGTCTCATCATATATAATCCGGTTACCAAATTCAGTGATGTATCTCTCATCCGGATAAGGCATCTCAAGCCAACGCCTCAAAGTACTTCCTCTTGGTTGCATAAGTTCTTCAATATAGTACAAAGAGATATTTTTTTTCGTCGTCACTAACAATCAAATCTGCATAAAACAAATGACATGTTGATGGTTAATTCGTTATGAGCTTATTAAAACAAAAGATGTGACATAACTGTTGCATAAGAAAACATGTTAGTAGTTAAAACAAAAAAAATAAATGACATAAATGTTGCATAAGATAACAATTTCAATAACAGTTTAAAAAGAAGATGTATAACAGATCATAGTAAAACATCGTGTTTCAAGGTTTTACATGGAATCCGTAAAATCTGCCTTCTCTTGTATTGAACATCTTCTGCCAGCAAATGCCATGTTTCCAACCAAACAGTCAAAGGCGTTGTAAGTTCCTTTTGAGAAAGCAATGTGACAAAGAGTTCATGAAGATGTTCAGCGGGCGCCCAATGGGCTGCGTCTTTGATACTTTCAACATACTCCTTATCGTCCTCCAAAAGGCCCGCTGCGTAGCAGGCGTCTTTGTAAGTAGGATAAACGACACCGTTAAGATGTTCAGCGGGCGATCGACATCCTTTTGCACTGTTCAGCAGCATCCTACAATAGTAAGCATCTCCTGTCCCTATAGGAACACTATGAATTCTTCCGATGGCTCTACCTTGCTTTCTAAGCGTCGACATTCTTTTTGCCGTGTTCCACACATACTTTGTAGGAAACTCATCATACGTTAACACCCTTGCTTTCGGAAATTCTTGATTCATTTTCATCCAACCATCAAACATAGAAGCACCAACAGTTGGCTTTTGAATAGCAGCTTCAAGGTCTGCGTTTTCATCATATACAACTGTCTGCTCGCCCACAAGATGAAAGGATAGCCTCTCAACGTTCGGTGTTCTATAATGAATCTCAAAACCAAATATCCTCCATGCCGCCTCGCACGCAGATAGGTACCTGCAATCCAAGAACGCCTTAATCTCAGTAATTTGTTAGGAAAAATTGATGCATAAAAGAGTTGTATATTGGTTCTAAATAAGCAAGTAGACATTAGATTATTAAACACAATTTTACCTGCAATCCAAGAACGCCTTAATCTCATCAACAGGTTTATCAACTTGTTCACCTTCTTCTGTGGTAACCGGCTGATACAACTGTGCCGACACTCTATCCGGACCTTTGTTGATATACTTAAACAAATATTTGATTGAACCGGTCTGGTTACACCACTCAACGTTAATGTGGCATTGATAACGTTTGAGAAGCATAGCATTATACGGGATAACATAACCGTTATGAAACTGATGTCCATTCTTTTCCACATATTTTCCGTCGTCCCGTCTTCCATAAACGAAATAGCTTTCCGCGTCAACGGAGCTGCGTTGTGTGAATTTTTTTGGAAAGTGTTTCATACATCGAACCTCATCCATACAAACCTGTTTTGTTTCATCTTCATCGCAAGGACCATGCATCATAAAATCAGAAACCAACTTGTACAAATCCGGGTCATCATCTTTATCTGGTATCTCGGCGGAAATGTATTTATCAATCTGATCAATGTTTGGGAACTTTTCGTCCTTGTGCAAGAACAAACAAACATGCGCGTGCCGAAGTCCTTGATTTTGGAACTCAACGGTGTACACGACTGCAAAATATTGTAACAGTTATTTTGAAGAGTACAAATGTATAAAATTCGTGACATAATATAAAATTTATAGTAAACATATAAATATATACTAAAATCTTATGTACAGTACCTGCTTGAACACATCCAAATAAACGTAGCTCTTTGAAATCCTTCATTAACTGGTCCAGTTTCATTTTAAAAACTCTTGTAAGCACATCAGGGGGATCTGTAGCAGAAAGGTTATGCTCTTGCATGTATCTAGCAATCTCCGGCCAGTTAGGATTGCAAGTAACGTTTATAAACAAATCTGGACAGCCATACCATCTACACAACGCCATGATATCCATATAGTTTTGTTTCATGTACCTTGGTCCGCCGATAAACGAAGATGGCAAGATGACGGGCTTTCCAAGTCTCGTTGGGTCGTTATTACCAGACGCAATGCTCTGACAAATGTTTGAGTACGTATCACACCTAAGCATTGTCTGTTTTGATCGATGGTAAAACAAACGTTCCGTCTCAACCATAGTGTAACCATCCACAAGAAATTGCTGAAACAAATGACCTCCACGCGTAAATAAATTTCTTGATTTGGACGATCCTGTATCTGAAAAGCAAACCACTCCCTCATAGTAACTGTTTTGTCCTTCTTATCGATGGATGGGACGGAGCTTTCAGACCGAACCGAGCATTGGGGAGGTTTCTTTCTATATGGTATACCCAAATGATAACCATCTTGCGCCCGTGGCATCAACAAAGGGTATTGCAAAGGAAGGTACATAGGCTGGAAAATGTTGATACGTTGCAAACCTTCACGATGCTTTTCTATCACAATATCTCTATCTTCTATACATGTATCGAAGTTACCTACAATAAGACCAGCAACCTCGTTGGAAGTTGGAAGATTGCAATTTCGTCCATCTTTGCCTCGCTTTGCAATGAGCTTTATTTTTATATTCTGCTCATTGTCTTCGTTGTACCGGTCACGCGCTCTTCTAAATGTTCGAACCAAATCACTGGAGGAGTCTAAAATATCTCTTACCTGACCGATAATGTTTCGATCAATACGATCATTTGATGTGGTATGACCAGAGGACGACGAAGAACTGCTGCAAATGAGACGGTTCATGTGATTAGAGCTAATTTCTGAAAGTTACAAAGCACGTTTTACTCGACATGGATAAACAAAATAAAAACTTACGTAGCGCATATTACCTTAACGCTCTTACTCGATTCTCATTTTCGTTTTCTGTGTCATATATATCCAGCTATGCAAATTTAGGAGGAGCACCTGCTTCCGGAAGCAAACTACCAATACTATGGTACGTTTGTCCATGCAGGCGGAAAACGTATGGAGCACGGCCTTACTTGTTGATTGCATCGTCCACCTTTCTACCCATTGAAGTAAATGCAAACATGCTATTGTATGTTCTAATATTCTTTTTGAAATTTTTACTCTTAGCATCGTCATTAAAAACAAATCATGCAACGGCTGTGGAGCAGGCGACGGTTGTTTCACAAAGACTTTTCCCTTGCCACAATATATATTATAGGCTTTGTTTGTTGGATTAGCGTTTTGTTTTCTTGCTTCCGGCTCCCACACCAAAGCATGACATTCTGTGCACTCAAAGGACGGATCACCAAGGTCGTAGTACTCTGCAAATTAAAAAACATGCTTCTTTAATGTCATGTGAAACACTTTTATAACTTTTTTGAATGATGTTAAATGTAAGTTATAGAATTACCTTCAGATATACCAACGTACTTTTCATATTCTTTCCTGACATTGCCATCATTAACACTAAGATTAAATCTAACCGGCGAGCGAGACTCTAAAGCAGGTCTCTTCGACCTCTTTGTCCTTCTTGATGATTCACCTACTTCATATGTTGATTTTGCTGTTGTTATAGCAGGATTCGTTGTTTTAGCACCAGGTCTTGGTGTTATCTTGTTGGGTTGATTAACATGACCAACCGCAGGTGTGTGGAAAGAAACTGCCAACATCATAATGGCAATAATGAAATCCAATTTATTTCTTTAACAATGCTGGCCTTAGAAATATTTTTTGTTTAAAAACTTACCGTTTGAAACATCGGTTAGGGGAGTTTGTTGTCTACGTGTGGCAGCGAGCGGCGTAACTTGATTACTACTTGTTGGCGAAGCATTAGACGTGGTTGTACTACGATTAACAGTGGCACTCGTGGTCGAAGTAAGTGGAGTTGGTGATACTATAAATAAATTATGGAATGGAGTTAGAAATTATATACTTGTTAGAAAGCGTATAGCATAATAAATAGGTATATAAGAATTACCGATTAACTACGAACACATTCGGGCAACTATACCGTAGTCATATGTAGTATTGGGGTTGGTAAGTCAAGGTCGTCCCAAGAGACTTGGTTGCACTCAAGTGTCGTTTGTTTGTTTAAGCAAGTAACAAGTTGATGGTTATGATTGTCACGGATCAAACCAACAAGAAAAGCAATATAAGAACAATCACACAAAAAACATACATGTTTGGACAAATGATCACATAGATATTAGGATGGTTAGTTTGGAAAACATATTATCAAAAGTAATCCTTACGACCTTTAGAACCAATAATAATTTAATGTTTTATAAATCAAATATGTATATGCCTCAATCAAATGGTCATGTCATGAGCCTTATGCCTATAACAAGAAAGAATCCTTTCGAACTTTAGACTTTGATGTTATTAATTCGTGAAGTTCCATTTACTTGAAAAATGATTAGAACACATATTCAAAAGATGCCTTTCGACCCTTAATCTAAATTAAACTTTCACTTGTTATGTTTATTAAGTTTCTCATACAATCGTCACAAAGTACAAGACCAAAACATTCGTCGACTAATGAATTGAAATCAACCACTATTGAGAACCCTTTCGACATTTAGACTCAACAATGATTAATCAAGACAATAAACAAGACAAGTTCCAATTTAACCAAATATGATGTTATCATCATATTCCAAACAAACACTACAAATATCCAAACATCCCTTTATCACAAGTTATCATAATATCCAAACAAGTATACAAAACTATTCCATGGTTATTTCAATCAAACACAAAGATTCAACAATCATGGTAATCATAAACATCATGAAATATAAAAGTAACAAGGTTTACCCAAAGTATGAATTACAATAGGCAAAGGTAAAATACCAGGAAATGGAGTAAATGGAGGTAAGTGATCGGGCTTGGGGCTTAATGACACTTAATAATGCATTAAAAATAACTTGGGAAGGTCAGATTGGTCCATCCGATCGGATACGGGACCATACCGATCGGATGGATGAAAAAGTTAGCTCCATCCGAATCGGTTGCGGGCCAATACCGATCGGATGGAGCATTTTCGCCAGAAATGATAAACACGAAAGTTGTAGATCCTTCTCTCCCGGTTCCGTGGCCGCTTGAATCATCTAAATCCGAGTTCGTATGCTCAAATTATGGCCAAAATGGTGAAGGTATGTCGGGAACAACGAGTCTTCCATTATTTCTTCGTTTTAGCTTCTTTTCTTCATTTCTTTTCTCGTTTTCCCTCTTGTGCTTTATTTTTGAGTCTTTGGAGTGACGACTTCATGACTTTATCTTCTCGAATATACTCCAAGAGACTCGCTTTTGTCGGGAATTCTTCGTATATGCATAAATCTTCGTTTATTGATCGTTTCTTCGTCTTTTTCTTGGTTTTCTTTGTCGTGAGCTTCCATGAACCTAAAATAGAAATTATACTTCATTAAGTACCATAAGTTCATAAAAGTGATCAGTATATATGCATAAAATCCACGATAACGCTCCTAAAAACATGTACAATTTGAGCGTTATCAAATTCCCCCACACTTGAACTTTGCTTGCCCTCAAGCAAATCTAGAAAAAGAAAAATCGAAATTCATACCTAAATGACAAAACGAAAAGAAAATTTTAAAAATTTTGGAATTTTTTTTGAAATATCGAAAAATATGTTTGGTTTTTTTTTTTTTTTTTTTTTTTTTTTTAATAAAAGAGAAAATGAGCGCAAACTCCCCCACACTTAAGGGTTTGCTTGTCCTCAAGCAAATATTAAGAAAAATAGATCCCACATGGTGCATGAAAAATGATTATAAAAATTATGATGCAAATCTACCAAGTACAAGATACGATTCATCATTTTTAAGCGTTATGGTGAAAAACTGAGATGTATGACAATACCCATAGATTTTCTTGCTTGAGTAACATTTCTAAACACCTCACGAAAAAGAAACGAAGTATAATTCACTCAATCACTCATTTATTTAGGTAGTGGAGTATATATAAGAGAAATCACACGCATTGCTCAGTCATGATCCGTTTATTACCATAGGCTTGTACAAGAAACAAAACTCCACCGACGTGGCGTAAGCACCAAGTGTAAACATCTAAAGAGGTCTTTTATTTGGGTTGTAATGTACAGGTTTCGAGGTTGTACCAGGCTTATGTTTAAATATCTCATACAAGAACATATTAGATCGCTAGCGCGAATTCTTGATTTACTCGAACAACGGATGGTCACTAGGGCATATCTTGGATTGCTGGCGCGCTATTCACATAACGGATGGTCACCAAAATACACACTAGATCGCTGGCGCGTCATTCGATCACTCAAAAACCGGATGGTCACTAAAATATTAATGCACTACATATTTTCACAAAGCCATCACTATATCCGGATGCTCGAAAGCTAACAACGAATAAAGCAATTTGGTAAGGGTATGGATAAGGCATGGGAGTATTTATGAAATTGGTTTTAAAAGAAAAATAAAGTCAAGTCTAAGTCCCATTGTTGCTAGTTACCGAACAAACCGCAAACCCGTAAATGATTATAGTTAACAACTTCCTCTTCTTTGAACTTTCCCATATCGATACATCGATTTGCCATAATAATATTCCTCATATTTAGCTCATTGGCTAACAACATATCACATAACTTTCTTTCTTCATCTTCATATATAGCACATTGGCTATAATTGTCACCTTATAGTTGCGATGACTTATCTTCTTCTTTTTTCCTTTTTTTTAATATTTTTTTTCTTCTTCATACATACACATCTCCCCCCCCCCCCCCAACACTTCGTATAAGCATACACCACAAAAATACAAATAAGAAGTATGCATCCTTCGTCTTTGTCGGAATCGCACACACAACTGGCAAAGTGTGGCTAACTATCAATCATCAAAAACAATCCAACATTCCAAGCAACTAGCAACCACCATTTAGACTTCGACTAAGGGTTATGCTAAGGTTTAAAGTGTAAAATATTTTTGTATTTTTCTGGATGTAACATAAATGAAAAGGATTGGTTCGGAGGGTGAACTAAGGGTATCTAGAGCTAAAGATAAACACTAACAAATGGGTTCCAAATACGAGGTTAACTAACCGATGTGGTTAGCAAAAATTATTCTGTAAACGGATGGCCATTTGGTGTTATTCCTAAGGATGCCTCTTTATCACACGAATACACTTATATCACACGAATGTGATCTTACTACGGTCTGGTAATGATTTACAAGTACAAGTTCTAGAATAAATAAAATCATCGGCACACTCATAGCAAAAGATCCAAGCATAAAAGATGTATGCTATATACGAAATAGGCTCAAATCCTCACATATTAGTGGAAAGGGCTATAATATGTGTTAGCAAATGTTATCGATCCCAGAATGGATTGCAATATTAATCGGGACACATCTCAATTTTTTCAAAATTACAGATTTCACTAGTGGATTGATCCAGTTAGTCTAATATATTATCCTAAAAGCGTGAAAACAATTAGATCACAAGGGCAAATAAGTATACAAAATTTTAAATTGGCCCCAAAAATTATAAATTTGAAAATTAGTTTTGTTTTTTCTATGTACTTCCCCCCACACTTAAGTTAAACATTGTCCAAAATGTAATGAAAATTAACTTCAAAGCATGTAAAATTGGGAAAATAAATAAATAAATAGTCCAAGAGAAACGAAACTTCCCGGGCAAGAAATCGCGATCGAACTCCATATGATAAGGTGCTAAGCAAATGCTAGCATAATCTTATGAGATCAATCAATTTCTCATTCAACAAAACATCTCCACAACAAGTATAATATCACCAATAATCCAATCTCCAAGAGCTTATTAAATCTGCAAAAATAAACTAAACTACAAAAAACGCGTAAAATTCTAAAACTCACTTTCGTAGGCATCACGGTTGCATTTAGCGTATGCAACAAGCCTTTTAAACCCCTCGGTGGCCCGAGCGGACGAGTGAAGTCTCGTGAGGGTTTTCAGTGAACATACCCACAAAGTTCAAAACATTTTTATTTTTAAAACAAGTACTTATTTATTCACAACGTACTAAATTAACAAAATTTAAAATGAAAAAAAAACCAAATTTAAGTAGAATAAAAGAAATGATGCTCTTGCAAAAACCAAAAGACATTTAAACTTATTCGATCTAAACACAAACACACAAGAACAAAATACAAAAAATGAAAATAACATTTTTTTTTTTTTTTTTTTTTACCGATTGGTCCATCCGATCGGTCAGAGGATCTATCCGATCGGTTGGGTTGGTTTTCCTTGGGCCAATTTTTACCGAGAGCTCCAACCGATCGGCATAGATTGCATCCGATTCGGTTGGCACTATGGTGACCAATTTTTTTTTTTTTTAATTAGTTTCAGTTATAAACTTTTATTGACAAAATAAAACAAAAAGACATAAGGTAACGAATACGAAAATAGACACAAGTAAATAAAACACATAAACACATATGTACTAGAAGAACATCAAGAACATAATACGACACTTAAAACAAAAATAAGCAAATAAAAGCACGATCACAGAAAATGACAAGCACATAGATGCAAGCAAACATAATTAATCACGTAACACAAATCAAAACAAAACAATCTAAAACAAGATAGTCTTATTCAAAATTAATATGAAACTAATCCGAACAAGAAGAACACGAACAAATAACACAGAGACATGCAAGAGATCACATAACATATAAAACATAAAACTCACAAAACAAGAAAAACACAAACTAGAAAAAAAATTGGTCCAAAAGCCTCCAACCGAATCGGTTACGGGTGGTGACCGATCGGTTGGAATGGTTTGGGTGGTTTTTTCGCAAACACTTTCGAGCACATTTAGCAAACTTTTAAATGCGTATTTTTAGAACACATGAAACGAAATCCCAACATCAAAAAATTTGATTTTTAAGCCAAGATCATTTTAAGCAATTATGAGAAATGATAAATTTTTTTTAGACAAAGTACAAGAGAGGCAATTAAGCAATCATCATGAGAAAACAAGCAAGCAAGCAATCAAACAAGAACAAAGAAACAATCATTTATGAGCAAGAGCAATATAGCATTCGAACAAATTAGCAAACAAGCAATCGTTCAATATATCAAGGAAACGAACAAACAAGCAAACAAACAAACACCTAAGAACAAAAACCAAATCCCCGGCAGTGGCGCCAAAAACTTGATGCGCTCCATCGAAGCTTTAAATTTATAAACACGAATTACCGATTAACTAGGAACACATTCGGGCAAGTATACCCTAGTCGTATGTAGTATTGGGGTTGGTAAGTCAAGGTCGTCCCAAGAGACTTGGTTGCACTCAAGTGTCGTTTGTTTGTTTAAGCAAGTAATAAGTTGATGGTTATGATTGTCATGGATCAAACCAACAAGAAAAGCAATATAAGAACAATCACACAAAGAACATACATGTTTGGACAAATGATCACATGGATATTAGGATGGTTAGTTTGGAAAACATATTATCAAAAGTAATCCTTATGACCTTTAGAACCAATAATAATTTAGTGTTTTATAAATCAAATATGTATAAGCCTCAATCAAATGGTCATGTCATAAGCCTTATGCCTATAACAAGAAAGAATCCTTTCGAACTTTAGACTTTGATGTTATTAATTCGTGAAGTTCCATTTTCTTGAAAAATGATTAGAACACATATTCAAAAGATGCCTTTCGACCCTTAATCTAAATTAAACTTTCACTTGTTATGTTTATTAAGTTTCTCATACAATCGTCACAAAGTACAAGACCAAAACATTCGTCGACTAATGAATTGAAATCAACCACTATTGAGAACCCTTTCGACATTTAGACTCAACAATGATTAATCAAGACAATAAACAAGACAAGTTCCAATTTAACCAAATATGATGTTATCATCATATTCCAAACAAACACTACAAATATCCAAACATCCCTTTATCACAAGTTATCATAATATCCAAACAAGTATACAAAACTATTCCATGGTTATTTCAATCAAACACAAAGATTCAACAATCATGGTAATCATAAACATCATAAAATATAAAAGTAACAAGGTTTACCCAAAGTATGAATTACAATAGGCAAAGGTAAAGGATTTATATAAACCTTCAAGCCTCCAATCAACTATACGCTTTCTACCAAGCCAGAAAATAATACCCAACACCTTCTTCCATGTGTTTGAGCCTTCTTCTGAAAATGGCAGAGGTTGGTGGTCTTTTGGGAGAGATAAGTTGGTAAAAATTCGTCCTTAAGGGTGGAGGGTAGAATTTCACAATGAAAACCAAGCCTAAGCACTCATATATATAGTAGAAATCAACTCTTAGCCTCTAAGTATGAAACTTGGGCACTAAGTGTCATAAAATACCAGGAAATGGAGTAAATGGAGGTAAGTGATCGGGCTTGGGGCTTAATGACACTTAATAATGCATTAAAAATAACTTGGGAAGGTCAGATTGGTCCATCCGATCGGATACGGGACCATACCGATCGGATGGATGAAAAAGTTAGCTCCATCCGAATCGGTTGCGGGCCAATACCGATCGGATGGAGCATTTTCGCCAGAAATGATAAACACGAAAGTTGTAGATCCTTCTCTCCCGGTTCCGTGGCCGCTTGAATCATCTAAATCCGAGTTCGTATGCTCAAATTATGGCCAAAATGGTGGAGGTGTGTCGGGAACAACGAGTCTTCCATTATTTCTTCATTTTAGCTTCTTTTCTTCATTTCTTTTCTCGTTTTCCCTCTGGTGTTTTATTTTTGAGTCTTTGGAGTGACAACTTCATGACTTTATCTTCTCAAATATACTCCAAGAGACTCGCTTTTGTCGGGAATTCTTTGTATATGCATAAATCTTCGTTTATTGATCGTTTCTTCGTCTTTTTCTTGGTTTTCTTTGTCGTGAGCTTCCATGAACCTAAAATAGAAATTATACTTCATTAAGTACCATAAGTTCATAAAATTGATCAATATATATGCATAAAATCCACGATAACGCTTCTAAAAACATGTATAATTTGAGCGTTATCAATGATTCTTACCAGTTGAGTTTCCAGAAGGTGGAGTTCTGATGAACGCATTAGAGGAAGGACATATTGTAACGTTTTCTGGTTGGTTCGCCATAAGTGAAGAAGGACCTACCAAATTGGTGGAAATCAAATGAATGTTAGATATGTTATGTATGTATGATGTTGTTAGACGAATAGGCTCATTTGACATGTGTTCTTAACTAAAAACATAGAAGAATTTTGATGTAGGAGGTTTAAACGCGAATGGGAGTTTTAAAAAAACCGTTTGAAAAAGGATGCAAAGGAGATTGTCTTTTTCGTGTTGCAGCAAGTATAGATGCTTCATGATCACTTCTTGGCAAAGAATTAGGCATAACTTTTGTACGATTAGCATTGGTAATGGTGTTGCAAACACCAGATCTTTGAGATTCTAAACACGTAAAACATATTGGAGTTGAAAAAAACTACGACTGTTAAGTACATAAATGGTATAATACTGAATATATATATATATATATATATATATATATATATATATATTATATATATATATATATATATATATATATATATATATATATATATATATATATATATATATATATATATGTTTCTAACCAATTGAATTTCCTGAAGTTGGAGTTCTTATAAGACCTAAAGCGGAAGAACTTGATGGAAAATTCGTTTGTTGGGGTGGCATATGTGACAAACGACCTATAGAATGTGCGGAAACATTTGTTCGTTGTTGTGCATTTTGATGACCTATAGAATTTATTCCTGATATAATATAAAAAAAAGATGTTAAAACAGTGTATTTTTTCAAAATGCAAGAGAAAACTCTATTTAAAAAGTACATGTACGATCCTTAAAAGAATAGATATGTCCCCTAATTGTGATTGAAAAGTTGAAGTTGTACTTCTTTTAACATGTGAAGCCGCTGCTGGAGTCAACGGTGATAATCGAGTTGCAAGCGGGACGTGACTATTTAATGGCAATATGTTGTTTGTTGTCAGAAAAGGTGATCCTGAATGCATATAAAAACTTTATGAGAATTTTAATTGGTTTTGTAAGTAATGTAACAGATAATAAGATGAACGATAAGTAGTTTTGTATTAGGCAATTAAGAAGCAACTTACGGTTAGTAACGTCTGCAAGAGGTAGTCTACTATGAGTTCTTGGTTGCAAGTGTGTAGATTGAGTAGATGAACCTATAATTTCAAACAAAATTATTAACAGCAAAAGTTATGTCATAGCAGTTTGTAAGGTGTATAATGAAAAAAATATACGCCAAACAAAATAAATGTATTAAGAGTTATGTTGGAAAACCTGGAAACTTTGATAGTGGTGTTGAAGATGTATTTGATAACGAAAATGCAGGCAAGTTTTCCTTTAGTGGATCATCTAATGCATACATACATAGAAAGTTAGCCACCATAATACGAAGTTATATCATTTTGTTTTGTATCTGTGCATAAACTTACATGTGAGAAGCTCTGCCAAAGAAACTCTTTTGCTTGAAGGTGGTGTGAGTAAATCTGACAAAGGAATTCTTGGGTTTGAAACTTGAGGCGTGGGTATGTATGTTAAAGGAACACTTTGCTCATTTAAAGGTTGACGGTTCTGACCGGAAAACACTTCTTTTTTACGTTTTCTTGAATCTGGTTGTTTGTTTAAATCCATTATTACAGCGTAATAGGAGTAGTTTGTCTAAAAGAATGTGAGTTTAGAAAAGTGTTATTAGGGACTTATGTAACGGCAATTACAAAAAAAATAGCAATGATCCTTATTCAATAAAGATTATGATATCATTTAATTTCACACATAAATGAGTGTTGAATAATAGGATGTATTTGATTCATTTTGTAAAGTCAATTTTTGTATTTTTGTAAAGTAAAACTCAGTATTAAGTTTAATGAGGCATATAAACGATTTGTAACTGAAGATATTATTCTGTATTAATAATATAGATTGACATTGATTGACCTAAAAATAATGATTGGAATCTCAAACTGAATATTATTTTTAACGTACGATAATAAAAAAGTATTCAAGGGTAGGCTAAAGTAATGTTGTTACATCAAACAACTCAATAGAAATCTTAATATCGGAATACATTTATTAAGAAAAGAGAAAGCAGAAAATTAACTTGAACGATAATGACATGATAAAAGTTCAATCTTCACTAAAGAAGCTTAAATCCACAACGTAGTCATCAGTTAAGTCATGACCCATTGCGCGTAATTCATTGATCAAAGCATCTGTCAAGAAGAATGAATTCGTCAAGGTCATTTGTCACAGCAAAACAACATGGATAAATATATAGTTACTATCAAAACACATATGTATTTAACTTTAGTAAACAAATTATATTCGATACCTTTGTTATTCCCAGAAGAATCACCTTCTTCAAATACTGATGCAAGAAACCTCAATGCTACGTCAACTTTAGAATCTGGTTGTTTAGTGTGTTGTTCACGTACCCCATGTCGAGTGTTTGGTTAGATTGAGGGTTTGTCAGCAGCAAACGTTGGGTCTCTCAATTTGGAGTTATTGTCAGGAACGGATGATTTTGTATCTTCAATGTTTTTAGGGTTTGATGATGCCATGGATAAAACGTATTTTGTTGTAGGTATAAGGAGATATACATCAATTAGGATGAGGAGTATATATATTCGTAGGTGTAGGTGGTCCTTCATGGTTTAAGGGTTTTTTTTTTTTTTTATTACAATATTTACACATATGCTCCTTGATTATTACCAAGATGTTTAGTATGGTTTTACATCTATGCTATACTATAAAATCGGTAAAGAAAGTATATATACAAAGTGTATCACACGTTAAAATGTAGTAATGCAAATCATCTCAATTAAAATTAACATAAAAGAATGCATAAAATGTTTAACAAAAATAAGGCAAAACATAAATAAAGTTACTAAAAAACATAGTAAAATATAAATAAAATAAAACCAAAGCATGTCATTATTTAGAAAAGGCTGACCACGTGCAATTACGATGTTTTGAATATCAAAAATCATCGTCGTCGTTTTCATCATCCGAATCATTGGAAGTTGCATCTTTATCGTCAATGAAATCGGCTAAGTCAGCTCCATCGTCTGCCTCATCCGTAGATTCGTCACTATTAGTTTCAAGATCACTTAAACCAATTCCATCTTCCTCATCGGTACCTTCTTCAACGGTATATCGCTAAAGTATATGGCATTATCTTCAATAATGTCATCAAGCTCATTATCCGTGTCTTCGTCACTAAGGCTAAACGGATTGGATGATAACGTCCTTCGTTTCTTGTTCGAACGACTAAAACTGATAGGTGCATCCTCATCAAGTTCCTATGTCAAAGAGTACGGTAATATGACATTAATAGTATGTTTTACATATATAGATTTTAACTATAACACTTTAAAAAATAATATCTCATTTTGCTAAATTAATACCATTTTAGCATTATTTTCAATGTCATCACTGACCATTTTTTTTTGTGACAATGCTTCTACAGCTTCGTCGTCAGAAGATGGAATATCATCAACATTGTTTGTCACAACATCACCATTTTTCATCAATCTTCCACGTTTGCGCAAGACGGGAACAGCCTGCACAATTTAAAAATAAGTTAAATCTAGAATAAACTGTGCATTTTTTTATGTAAGAAATATGTGATGAAAAGTGTTCAGTGCAATATATAGTTGTAATTCTTACCACGTCATCATCCGATATATCGATAACATGTATATCTTTATCGGGCACATCGATAGAATTGGATGCTTTAGCGTCTTCTTCTTGTTTGCTTGTCTACATTGAAACAAACATAAAAATTTAAAAGTAAAGTATAAACATTTGACTTACAAATGAATTCAAAAGTAAAGATAAGTTTAGTGATTTCTTGACATTTATAAAGATACATGTTTACCTTTGATGATTTAGTGTTCACCATGATGTGATGTTAAGAAATTTGTTTCAATGATTTGTGAATGAAGATAGTTTAGTTTTTATAGAAAATGAAGGTTACAATATATTAGGAATTTATTTGTTACATATTTTAATTTATTTGTGGATTACACATTATTTGAGAGTTGATTATATGAAATATTTGTTTTTTTATAAATCAATGTTGTTAAGTAAAATGTAAGTACTTAAAATAGATAACAAAACCTTGTCAACATAATAAAAACGTTTTACTTACTTTTTTATTAGATAGATTTTACTTTTGTGTTATTAAAAGTTACTTGTTTTTCACCAAAACATACATAATATCAAAAAAAAATATTTAATTAGTATCAATAACTTCTTGCATATCATCATTGTCTAAGCAACTTGTATCTTGTTATGTGTGAGAAAATACGGTTGTGACTTAATTGAGTTGGTCTCACCATAATTGACTTTCACTCTTACCGTTACTTGGCTCATCTTCTCGAACACTCTCTCCCTAAAAAACTGTTTGTATCATCAACGCTAGTTTTTTTTTTTTTTTTTTTTTTTTTTTTTTTTTTTTTTTTTTTTTTTTTTTTAATTCTCTTGGTTAATCTACCGATTGTAAATACATGTTCATTATTTGTATGATAGTATTTATTGTTAGAACAAATATAACCGCGAAAAATGTTTCGGTTACATCAAATAACCGATTCAAAATGCATGTGAAGTAGTATTGTAAAGTTAAAGAAGTTAATTATGATATTGCATCCTCTGATCATAAGAAAACATGGTTTTTAGTATTAATATGCGCGATCCATAGATTAGTTTTGATGTTTTATGTTTAATGTACATGTATGCTGATTTTAGTTATAAAAGTAAATGATATTTTGGTTGATGTTAGGATTGTTTTATAAAAAACATGTTTAATGAAAGATGTAATAGTAGTTAATCCAAATGAAAGATATCCTAAAGTGAACTTAGTACTTTTAAAGACATGTAAGACTTAGGTTAGTTGCGATTTAATACGACTTGGTTAAGTAGTTAAGGAAGATCGCGTTATGCATCTGAGTATAGGTATCAACATTGTATGAAAGTATGGTGGGAAGGTAGGTTAGGTAGATTATATATTAGTTATTAATTATTGAAAAACGCGTAATATGGTATAAAAATGGTGAACAGTAAGGCATACGTATAAGTACTCTAAAACGACTATATGATTAAAAATGTGTCAAACACTTTTGTATGTGGTAACATAATCTTCATTTTCGGTTGACACTTTAAACATAATGTGTGTTGATGATCTAAGAATATCCATATCTATAAGAATGTCCATATATAAGTATAGATGTGAAAAACTTATTGACGAATTACACGTTTGTGGTTTTATTAAATAGAATGAACATGCAGTTTTTGGTGGACGAAAACCGAATAAACATTCGAACACTACAGGTATTTTCTATTTGAAAAAGTTATATAAATTAACAGTTTATTCAAGATTGTTAAAATTAATACACGCACTACGTTTGTTAATTTCAACTTCTTCCTACTCTGTTTACGGAAACACTGTACCCTAAGAAAGGATGGGTTTACTTAATCCACAATCGGGGGACTAAGCATAAGGTGTATGTAAAGATGGCTGGGGGGAATTGTTTAAAGTTGTATGAAGCTGAGTGGTGGGCTTTTTTAGATGACAGCAAATACACTGGCGTGGCCACATTCCATTTTATTCGTCAAGAAGAGGACATGTACTACGTAAAAGCATATAACAATGATGGATATGAACTAAGTGGATACAACCTCAATATGGTAGGTTACAGATAGCGTAGATGCTTGGCTACTTTGGAACAGCTTGAAGAATCGCCGGTAATTTCCATACTTGTAATCATTAAACTGTATAACTTTATTGGAAATGTGATGAAAACCAATCCCTTACCTGGCAAATTTTTTTCTTCAAAATAACTGTTACGTAGCCCATTCCTTGCGATTTCCTGACCAACACTGAGAATCCTCAATTTCGTGTTTATGTGAGTGGCGTGCTGGTAGCAACTGTCACTCACTGTGAGATTGAGCTACTGGATGAACAGAGGCGTGTGCATGTGTTCGCAGGTCAGGGATGGAATATATTAGTTCAAGTTGAAAACCTCGTTGTTGGCACAAGATTGGTTTTCACAAACTTGCTAAACAATTCTGTTTCCCTGATGCCATTGGGTGCCAATGGTTTGGAGATGCGTCATAATAGGGTAGAACGTATGGTACTGAACTGGAGAAACCATTCGTGAAAAGCACGATAGACAAATGTATGTTAATGAAACTGTAGGCATTATACATGTAGTTATTCGGGGAAAATAAAACCAATTAGATATGATCATTTTAATTTTCTATTTGTTTACTAGAAATGTAGATAAAAGAATGGAACACATGTGTGACTAGGATGGTGATATGCGCCAACAAGCTTTAAATTTATAATACAAGAATTACCGGTTAACTAGGAACACATACGAGCAAGTATACTCGTCCGTGTGTAGCAAGAGGATTGGTAAGTCAAGGTCGTCCCAAGAGACTTGGTTGTACTCAAATGTTGTTTGATTGTTTAAGCAAGTAACAAGTTGATGGATATGATTGTCACGGATCAAACCACCAAGAAAAGCAATTATAAAAGCATGATGTAAGCACACAAAGAACATACTTGTATGGAAAAATGATCACAAGGATATTAGGATGTTTAGTTTGGAAAACATATTATCATTGGTAATCCTTTCGGCCTATAGAACCAATTATAATAGCTTGGCGTTTTATAAATCAAATATACATAAGTCTTAATCAATTGGTCATGTCATAAGACTCATGCCTAAACCAACAACAAACAAAGAATCCTTTCGACCCATAGACTTTGATGTCATTAATTTGTAAAGTTCCATTTACTTGAAAAATGATGAGAACACATATTCAAAAGACTCCTTTCGACCTATAAACTAATTTAAACTTTCACTTGTTATGTTTAATAATTCACTTGCACAATCGTCACAAAGTACAAGATCAAAACATTCGTCGACTAATGAATTGAAACTAATCACTATTGAGAATCCTTTCTGCCTCTAAACTCAACAATGATCAACCAAAACAATAAACAATGACAAGTTCCAATTTAACCAAATATGATGTTTTTCATCATAAACCAAACAAACACTAATTATGTCCAAACATCCTTTTATCACAAGTTATCATAATAACCAAACAAGCATTAAGAGATAATTATAATCAAACGTGTAACACAACACACAAAGGAATTCTCATGATCAACACAAGCAAAGACATTAATATGATTGAAATAGAAACAATACCAAACATTAGAGTCAAAGCATCAAGTGCTACAATTCCAACCATGTGATTCCAACCAAAAGAAACTACCAAAATACAAATCCTCCATCCCTAAACCTTCCTGGAAATCGACCTCATGTTGTGAGTATATGACTTAGGGGTGTTTGGTAATAAGGATTGTTGGTGATGTATGTGGTGTTTAATTGGTGTGAACTATAATCAAGCCTTATGTTGTAAGGATGATCAAGTCATATGTCCTGCGAATGTAGACCAAACCAACTCCCCAACACCTCTAGAAATGGGTGGGGAGTGGTAGGAGAGAATCCTCCAAGTGTAGAGAGAATTGGTTGTAGATGGTATAGATTATGGTATGAGAAAGATTTTTTTATATATCATAACACTTAACCAAGCACTCTTATTTGTAGTTGAATAATCCTTGGTCACCAAGCATGTTTCTTGGGCACAAAGTGTCATAAAAGTGCAGGAAAAATGAGTAAATAAGAGTAGATGATCGGACTTGGGAGTAATGGTACTTAATTCCTCACTTAAATGCAACTTTGAAAGACAATAAGTGCAGCAACCTGCGGTTAGGATCTCAACCTTGGTGGCTAGGAACATTCTGACCAACAAAATCACTCTCAACCCACGGTTTGGACCTTGAACCCGCGACTGGGATGACTGCTCAACCTCAAAATGGGCTTTTGAACCTTGGGTTTGAATCTCAGCTTCAACCTTGGGTTTAGAAATTGGTTTGCATGTGTATTTCAACCTTGGGTTGGCAATAAACTCCATCTTTAACAATCATCTTTGGCACTTAATCTTGACTCCTTCTTTCATCGAATAACTTCATAATCTTTTACTTGAACTTGGAAATAATCATAGCATGAATCTTTATCTTGAACGGAAAACTTCTCTTCGTGCACATACACTTGATTTGTCGACTTTTCTTCGTCTTTTCGTTATTTCCTTCGACATAGTTGTACCTGAACCTGAATACATCTTTTGTACCTTTTAAGCGTAAAATGTTCACAAATACAACCAAATAACATGCACAAACATACGAATAACGCTACTAAAATATGTACAAAATGAGCGTTATCAAATCCCCCACACTTAAACTTTGCTTGCCCTCAAGCAAATCTAAGGAAAGAAAAATTAAAATACATAACTAAATGGCAAAATGAAAAGAAAATTTTAAAAATTTATGAAAATTTTTGAAAATATCGAAAAATCTTTTTGGTTTTTTTATAAATAAGCGAAAATTGAGCGCACACTCCCCCACACTTAAGGGTTTGCTTGCCCTCAAGTAAATCTAGCAATTAACAAAAATAGATCCCACATGGTGTATGAAAAATGATTAATAAAAATATGATGCAAATCTACCAAGTACAAGTACGAGATACGATTCATCTTTTTAAGCTTTAATGGTGAAAAACCGAGATGTTTGACAATACCCTATGGATTCTCTCGCTTGATAACATGGCTAAGCACCTCACGAAAAGGAATGAAAGTATAATTCACTCAACACTCATATATTTTTGGTGATGGAGTATATAAGAAAATCACACTCATTGCTCAGTCATGATCCGTTTATTACCATAGGCTTGTACAAGAAACAAAACTCCACCGACGTGGCGTAAGCACCAAGTGTAAACATCTAAAGAGGACTTTTATTCTGGGTGTAATGTTTAGGCTTCGTGTTAATAAGGGGTATGGATAAGGCATGGGAATATTTATGAAATTGATTTTAAAATAAAAAATAAAGTTAAATCAAAGTCCCATGTTGCTAGTTACCGAACAAACCACAAACCCCGTAAATGATTATAGTTGCAATCTTCTCTTCTTCACATATCGATCACCAAATATATATGTATATCACGTCTTAGCACATTGGCTAATCGATATCTCAAACATACTTCATCTTCCTTCATCTTCATAATAATAATATAGCACATTGGCTATAATTGTCATCACATATATTTTTCTTTCTTTCTTTTTTTTTCGATGACTTATTCATTTTTTTTTCACATTTTTTTCTTTGTACATCACATCACCCCCACACTTCGCATAAGCATACACCACAAAAATACAAATAAGAAGTTGGCCACCTTCATCTTTGTCGGAATGGCACATTCAAATAACGAAGTGTAACCAAACTATTAATCATAGAAAACAATCCAACATTCCGAGCAACTAGCAACCCACTGTTTAGACATTGACAAGGGGTAAGGCTAAACTTTAAAGTGTAATATATATATATATATATATATATATATATATATATATATATATATATATATATATATATATATATATATATATATATATATATATTTTTTTCTTTTCTTTTGGATGTAACAAAAATGAAAAGATTGGCTCGGAGGGTGTTCTAAGGGTATCTAGCGCTAAAAATGAGCGCTAACAAATGGGTCCATATGGGTGGTTAACTAACCGATGTGGCTAGCTAATATATCATTAGATGTAAAATGAAGGCCATTTGGTTTAATTCCTAAGAGTGCCTCTTTATCACGCGAATACACTTGTATCACACGAATGTAATCTCACTGCGGTCTGGTAATGATTTACATGCACAAGTTCTAGAATAAATAAAATCACCGGCACACTCATAGCAAAAAGATTCAAGCATAAAAGATATATGCTATTTGAAATAGGCTCAAATCCTCACATATTTAGTGGTAATGGGCTATAAATGCGCTAGCAAATGTTATCGATCCTAAAATGGATTGCAATGTCAATCGGGATACATCTCGAATTTTTTAAAATTTACCGTATTCACCAGTGGGATGATCTAGTTATTCTAATATATTAACCTATATGCGTGAAAACACTAGATCATAAGGGCAAACAAGTATACAAAACTTTTAAAATTGGCCCAAAAATATGAAAATTTAAAACTAGTTTCGTTTTTCACTATTTTACTTTCCCCCACACTTAAGTTACGCATTATATTCAATGTGAAAAATAAACTTCAAAGCATGAAAAAGTAGGGAAAATTAAGATAAGAAAAGACCGAGAGAAACGAAACTTCACGGGCTCAAGAAATCGCGATCGAACTCCATATGATAAGATGTTGAGTATGCGAGATCAATCGATTTCTCTTCCAACCAAACATGTCCAATCAAGAGTGTAATGCCACAATCATCCAATCTTCAAGAGCTTATTAAATCTGCAAAAATAAACTAAACTACAAAAACACGTAAAATTCTAAAACTCACTTTCTTAGGCATCACGGTTACATTTAGCGTATGCAACAAGCCTTTTAAACCCCTCGGTGGCCCGAGTGGACGAGTTAAGTCTCGTGAGGGTTTCCAGTGAACATACCCACAAAGTTCGAAAACATTTTTTTTTATTAAAAACAAGTACTTATTTATTTACGACGTACCAAAATTAAAAAAAAGTTAGAATGCAAAACACAAGTTTAAGTAGAAAGAAAGTGATGTTCAAACATTTTTAGGAATGATTTCATTAAACATTTAAACTTATTAAAGAAAAACTAAATTAATTAAAACTTAAGCAATAAAAACAAATAAACAAAAAATAAAAAAATTATTTATTTATTTATTTATTTACTTTTTTCGATCAGCACTTGGCGGTTCAAGTGTGAACCGGGCGGTTGGGAATGGTCTGGGTCACAGAAAAGTACGAACCGGTTCGGCTGAAATTGAACCGGACGGTTGGAATGGGTCAGAGAGTTATGAACCGGGCGGCTGGGTTCGGAACCGTCGGTTGGGTTTGGTCTGGTTCACAGAAGGTGCTGAACCGGACCGGCTGAATACTGAACTGGGCGGCTGGGTTTTTTCGGGGTCACGGAAAGTTGTGAACCGACGGTTTGCAAAAAAAAAGAATTTTTTTTTTGATCACACATGTTTAAACTTTTATTAAACTTAAAAATAAAGTTAAACACAAAAGGGCATATTCTACTACTCTAAACAAATATGAAAACACTATTAATCACGGAAAACAACTAAGAAAATTAAGACAAACACAATTGGTGGGTTTTTTTTTGCAAGCAATTCGAGCACAAACTTTGGAAGCAATCATTAAGATGAGCATTTTTAGAACACATGAAACCAAATCCCAACACCAAAACACTTGATTTTGATGCCAAGATCATTAAGCAAAAGATGAGAAATTAGAAATTTTTTAAGCAAAACGCAAGGGGGGCAATTAAGCAATCATCATGAACAAACAAGCAAGCAAGAGCAATCAAACAAGAGCAAAGAAACAATCATTCATGAGCAAGAGCAATTCGAACAAATTAGCAAACAAGCAATCAATTAATATATCAAGCAAACGAACAAACGAACAATTCAACAAGAATTCAATTCAAACAATCAATCAAAGGAACACGCAAGACAAACGAACAAAGAGCACAACAAACAAGTCCCCGGCAGCGGCGCCAAAAACTTGATGTGCTCCAACAAGCTTTAAATTTATAATACAAGAATTACCGGTTAACTAGGAACACATACGAGCAAGTATACTCGTTCGTATGTAGCAAGAGGATTGGTAAGTCAAGGTTGTCCCAAGAGACTTGGTTGTACTCAAATGTTGTTTGATAGTTAAAGCAAGTAACAAGTTGATGGATATGATTGTCATGGATCAAACCACTAAGAAATGCAATTATAAAAGCATGATGTAAGCACACAAAGAACATACTTGTATGGACAAATGATAACAAGGATATTAGGATGTTTAGTTTGGAAAACATATTATCATTGGTAATCCTTTCGGCCTATAGAACGAATTATAATAGCTTAGCGTTTTATAAATCAAATATACATAAGTCTTAATTAATTGGTCATGTCATAAAACTTGATGAACTCAAATAAGTACATTTTATTACTATCATTTATCCGAATAATTTGACTTGTTTTATTATATTATGTATGAGGATTGATACTTAATCGTTTACTTTTGTAATTCTCAGGTAAAAACAAGCATTTAGTGAAACTTGACGATTTTGGACTAATTATGGAGCAAAACATGCAAGAAGTTAAGAGTCTACTGAAATGTACAAGATCAAGACATTCTGCTCCAGATGCGCCGCATCTTGCTTATCACATACGGCGCATCACTATCAATATTTCACCAGATACGATCCAAGATACAAGAGGACATGCGCCGCATCTATAAATGGAGTTACGCCGCATCTTCTGGCGGTGTACGAATATTTCTGAATATTATAATCTTGGACCCCACGCGAAGTTAAGTCAATGCGCCTCATCTACTTACTAGATGCGCCGCATCTTACCCTCAGACAGAAACTATAAATACCCCAAAGACCAGACGAATTAAGAGTTTCGAAGTTTAGACAGAAGACCGAAGTACAGAAACCTAGGACGAATTCAGTCAAGGCAGCAGCACAAGACACACCCAAACGAAGATACAAGAGCTGTAAGAAGGTGCTGCATGTGTTTAATTCATTAAGTAGTTTTGTTTTATTGTGTTAGTAAACCTTAATTCATCAAGATTGGTGGCTTGTGTAATGTGACAACGGAAAGATTGCACTCCCTTAAAACTGCTTTCTCATCAATTAAAGTTTATATGTTGATGTCTTTGGTGACTTTTATTAGTGCATTGATAACCTCTGTGTCTAGCTGAGCGTTGATCGGGTCGCCATGCCTCTGCCCTCGCCTATTTATTAGATCGCCTATGCATTCTATCGTCTGTAGAAAAGTAGGAAGAAAGATAAATAGGATAGTCATAAGTAATCATTAAGGGTTTACTCGCCGATAAGATTAGAACCAACGAGAAAGGACTTAATCTCGGTGCGTTGCATCGAACTATACACTTCATATAAAACTAGCAATAAAACAAGTGACAAACTACTTATCTATCAGGACAGCCTTCTTATTGTCTCGAGTATTTATCTGTGTACGTGTGTGCTACTTGCTGATTCGTGCCTATTGGTTTAGTTTATTATTTAATTGCAACCAAATCGTGCCAGTCTCTCAGGCTGAACCCCTTTGCGTTAGATTAGGTTGTATAGCTAACTTAATATATTAAAATACTGATTAGAATAACTAGATAATACGTTCCACTCTTAGTGATCAACACTCTACTTACCATTATATTCATACTGACCGGGTACACTGCTCGTTAAGTGTGTGTGTTATTGATAAGTCGGCTAAATATAAATTTAAAACTTGAGTAAGCATTAATACTGCTAAACCGCAACGACACAACGCGATGCGACGCATCAAGTTTTTGGCGCTACTGCCGGGGAGTGAATTGTTATTATCTGTTAATTTGATTAGTATTTTAATTAGGTTTTTAATTTTTTTTATCTAATCGCTAATTCTGTTGTGTATTAGATTAATTTGCATTCATTGTAATATTTTGCATATTTTCTGTTTTTGTGTGTTATTTGTTTGCGTTTCTTTGTGTTTATTTTCGTTTGTGTTTTTATTTGTTTTTATTTTTCGTATTTTTTGCATACTGCTATCGTTGTACTGAGCTAAATCAAACGATACGGCGTATCTGATCTCTCAGATACGGCGTATTGCGTTTAATTTTTATAAAATACAACGCGTTTAATTAATTCGATACGACGCATCTTTTCCCCAAGATACGGCGTATCTGTTTTTGATAAAAAAAATTTCTAAACGTTAACGCCATAAGACGCATCTGCTTTAGCAGATACGGCGTATCTATTATTTTAATTAAAAACAGTTTTCGAATTATTAAACAGATACGGCGTATCGATTTTTATCGATACGGCGCATCTTCTGAATCAAAAATCTTATATTTTGAAACGTAACGAAAATACGGCGCATTAACTTTCGTTAATACGACGCATTTAATTTTATAAAATATCGATTTTTGATAATTAAAACAGATACGGCGCATTCTAATTTCTAAGCGGCGTATCTATTTTCTGAATAAAGTCTGATTTAATTTTAACGATTATAAGATACGGCGTATCCAACTTTTTGGATACGGCGCATCGTCAGCAGATATCAGAAGTTTTTATTTTACTTTGATCGTTTCACCCTTCTTTTGCACGAGTAAGTTTTATTTCAGGAAGATGGACGATCCGGATATTACAATGGAAGAATATATCAAGCTTATAGAGGAAAGAGCCTTGAGAAATAATCAGATGTATGATTGGAAAAGAGCAAGATATGGTGCACAAGTCATTGAGACGAAAGAAATCACTATGGAAGAATACTTGATTTTAGGACAAGAAAAGTCAAGGAAAGAAAGAAACAAATTGCCATTTCAACACACTTGGTGTATGTCAAATGATGATGAAGAAGATTCATATACCGTGAAACCAATTCCGGAAATTGTTATTGATAGTACTTTTTCTCCGGAGATTGCACAAGATGATGTGTATACGGAACCCTACGTTGAAGAATATCCTGCAATCGTATTACCACCATTAGACAATCTAACGGATGAAGATGAAAAGTATTCTAATTTTGATTTCGAACCATTTGACGCCATAGTTTATAATGACATACCTCAACCAGATTTTGACCCAACGAGGGATTTTGAAGAAATCTGGGATTACTTATTTAAGGATGAAATTCGGGACGATGCTGAAATTGCAAGACCACTAGTTAAAGATGGAGATTCACAAGATGAATTGGAGTCACTTACAACACAAAGTGGTACAAATTTATTTAATATTATTAATCCCGTTACTAATAATCTTGCTAGTTTTCCTAAACAGGTTGCAAAACAAAAAAATGATGAGGTGAAATTTATTACACTACCTATTGAAGCACATAAAGCCCCTGTGATAAACCCGTTTTTGGTGGAGGTCGAGGATGAATTTGGTGATGAGCTCTTAAACATTGCTATGATTAATGAAGATGATAATTTCGACCCTATGAAGGTTATTGAGGAACTCGAACTTTTACTTGCCAAAGACCCTTTCTCATCTTCTGCGGAAGTCAAGGGACGCCTTACTACCAAAGAGACTAACCAAGAAGAAATGAGACTCATTTTTCCTCAACACACTACTCTTTCAGATGGAATGGTCAAGTCATCCAATTTATCAACCAAACCGGGTAAGGATAGGAAAGATGTACATATATTGCCAAGGTATGATCTTTATTTATTTCTTCCATCTTTACTTGCAAATTTACACTCTTTTCGTGTTTATTGCTATTATCACCCGCACTTGATCCCAAGTGGGGGGAACAACACCCTATTACACAGTAAATAAGGGTGGAGTCAGGCTCGTGACTCGAACAAAAACAAGCGCTTTGTGGGAGGCAACCCATGCTTATCTTTTATTTTATTTTCTTTTCTGATTTTGTATTGAGTCAATCAGGCCCGCAGAGGATACGGCGCATCTCAATCCTGAGATGCGACGCATCTCCTGCAATGGTCATATCTTTATTTTTCTGCATTTTTACTTTTCGACTTTAAAACTTTTTATCAGTTTATTTTAATGCGGCGCATCCCTGGTTAAGGATGCGGCGCATCTTCTATTTCTGATCCGTACTTATTCCAGGCTCGATACGGCGTATCTTCTTCAATAAGATACGGCGCATCGACTGACCTGATGATTTTCATTTTAAATTTTTATGTTTTATTTTTAACTAACAACTAATGTATTATGCAAGTTTGAACCTTTCTTAACTTAGGTGTGTTTTAAAGCCTTGGTGGTATTATAGATTCCTGCATTCCCTGTGGATACATCAATTATGAAGCTTAAACGTTCTAATCCACAAGAAAGATGATTTTTGCTCTTATACAAAATGGAGGATCATACCGAGCAAATCTCAGGGGAGTTTTTCTGTTCTAATTCTTTTATTTTCCAGTTTTTAACCTTTTATACAAACAACGAGGACGTTGTTTAACTTAAGTGGGGGGATTGGAGAATTAGAACACTTAACACTTACTTGTCCTAAACTTTCAAAATATGCTTAAAATGTGCTTAATATATCAAAATTTAAATTTTTTAGCATGTTTTTGTTTAAAGTCTAAGTTGCATAGCTGCACACATGACGTTATTTTCAAAAATTGTGATTTTTCAAAACTCACAAATCTATGAGTGTGCCGGTGACTTGTAAACTTTAGAACTTGGCTTGTATACTATTCGAGACCACCATAATAAGTATTATTTATATAATTGGAATGACTTGTCTAAATTGGTAAAATTTCTAGGATTACACCCAAATAGCCTTATATGTTATGTGTTATTAGCTAACTACACTGGTTAGTTAACCCCGTATAAACCCTTTTGTTACTCTCATTTTTAGAGTAAGATACCCCTAGAAAAACACTCAGAGCCATTCCTTTCGTTTCTTACACCTTTGTTAAAATGTTTCGTTACACCCTTACACCTTAGCCTACCCTGTAGATTAGAATCCGTGGTTGGTTAATTGCTTTAGGCAAAGTGTGTTTCCTTACATTACCTGTGTTCGCATGCGTAATTCATTATCTATGGTTAGGTCGGGAAATTGCACAATGCAATTGGAGTGAAAGTAAATATTGTATATCTTTGAGTTTATTTTTCGTGTGTTTACTACTTTCACTATTACCGTTATTTCTGAAGTCATGAAAAGTATGGAAAAATTATCCAGAATTATCATTTTGGTGATGTGGTGAAATTTTACACATCTATGTTTATGTTTAAAAAAAAAAAAAAAAAAAAAAAAAAAAAAAAAAAAAAAAAAAAAAAAATCGAAAAAAATCGAAAAAAATAAATGAGAAAAGAAAAAGAAAAAAGAAAGAAAAGTTGGATGTTTGTTTTAACCAACGATGTAAAGTTATGTAAGTGGTCGATATCACCACTAGTTGTTGTATATTATATCTATGGATTGAATGGAAGTTGGCCGTTATGGGAACGCCAACTAAGGTTTATTCTTTGATTAAGATCTTGTTGAGTATAATTCGTGTCTACCTAAAGCGTGTGTTTCAAGTGTTAAAGCATGAGTTATTCTATGATATGAGTCTTATTCATGGGATGGTTGGGATAGTGATTAACCACACTTAGGATTTTAATTTATTTGTTTTGTTTATTTTTCATTTTACACCAATTTATATCCCAAATATTATCCATACCCTTTATTATTCTTTATCCAACCAAACCTTTGATTTATTGAGATTAGGGATTTGAGCATTCTTAAGTATCGTAGTCGTGGATTCGGCTATGTATTTATGATTTTGTCGCCCTTTTTGATATATTATTATTGGTGAAGTTTGGACCTATCTTTAGCCTATTCGAGTTAAGGATTTGAGCAATTGCAAGTATCGTGTTCGTGCATTCGATCATGTATTTGTGATTTTGTCGCCTTTTCTGGAATTTGAGATCGATAGAGATTAAGAATGATTAACCCTTAAACCTCAAAACCCTTTTTACCGCTTTAGACTTGTTATTCCTTGGCTTTAGTGGGGGAGATGTGTATACTTGCCAAGCTTATGATAGAATATTCGTCACGACTGGACAGTTAAACGATTAGATTTGCTTTTATCAAATTATTTTATCTAACTTCTAATTCGTTAAGTGTTTAGTTGTGTGATTATGACAAAAATGAATACATGCTTAAATATAAAAATAAATCCTAATATCTTTTAGGATACATTTTCATAAGATTAATTCTAAGGTTTACTTGGGGACAAGTAAAGTTCAAGTGGGGGGATATTTGATGAACTCAAATAAGTACATTTTATTACTATCATTTATCCTATTAATTTGACTTGTTTTATTATATTATGTATGAGGATTGATACTTAATCGTTTACTTTTGTAATTCTCAGGTAAAAACAAGCATTTGGTGAAACTTGGCGATTTTGGACTAATTATGGAGCAAAACATGCAAGAAGTTAAGAGTCTACTGAAATGTACAAGATCAAGACATTCTGCTCCAGATGCGCCGCATCTTGCTTATCACATACGGCGCATCACTATCAATATTTCACCAGATACGATCCAAGATACAAGAGGACATGCGCCGCATCTATAAATGGAGTTACGCCGCATCTTCTGGCGGTGTACGAATATTCCTGAATATTATAATCTTGGACCCCACGCGAAGTTAAGTCAATGCGCCGCATCTACTTACTAGATGCGCCGCATCTTACCCTCAGACAGAAACTATAAATACCCCAAAGACCAGACGAATTAAGAGTTCCGAAGTTTAGACAGAAGACCGAAGTACAGAAACCTAGGACGAATTCAGTCAAGGCAGCAGCACAAGACACACCCAAACGAAGATACAAGAGCTGTAAGAAGGTGCTGCATGTGTTTAATTCATTAAGTAGTTTTGTTTTATTGTGTTAGTAAACTTTAATTCATCAAGATTGGTGGCTTGTGTAATGTGACAACGGAAAGATTGCACTCCCTTAAAACTGCTTTCTCATCAATTAAAGTTTATATGTTGATGTCTTTGGTGACTTTTATTAGTGCATTGATAACCTCTGTGTCTAGCTGAGCGTTGATCGGGTCGCCATGCCTCTGCCCTCGCCTATTTATTAGATCGCCTATGCATTCTATCGTCTGTAGAAAAGTAGGAAGAAAGATAAATAGGATAGTCATAAGTAATCATTAAGGGTTTACTCGCCGATAAGATTAGAACCAACGAGAAAGGACTTAATCTCGGTGCGTTGCATCGAACTATACACTTCATATAAAACTAGCAATAAAACAAGTGACAAACTACTTATCTATCAGGACAGCCTTCTTATTGTCTCGAGTATTTATCTGTGTACGTGTGTGCTACTTGCTGATTCGTGCCTATTGGTTTAGTTTATTATTTAATTGCAACCAAATCGTGCCAGTCTCTCAGGCTGAACCCCTTTGCGTTAGATTAGGTTGTATAGCTAACTTAATATATTAAAATACTGATTAGAATAACTAGATAATACGTTCAACTCTTAGTGATCGACACTCTACTTACCATTATATTCATACTGACCGGGTACACTGCTCGTTAAGTATGTGTGTTATTGATAAGTCGGCTAAATATAAATTTAAAACTTGAGTAAGCATTAATACTGCTAAACCGCAACGACACATCGCACGCGTCAAAACTCATACCTAAACCAACAACAAACAAAGAATCCTTTCGACCCATAGACTTTGATGTCATTAATTTGTGAAGTTCCATTTACTTGAAAGATGATGAGAACACATATTCAAAAGACTCCTTTCGACCTATAACCTAATTTAAATTTTAACTTGTTATGTTTATTAATTCACTTGCACAATCGTCACAAAGTACAAGATCAAAACATTCGTTGCCTAATGAATTGAAACTAATCACTATTGAGAATCCTTTCGGCCTCTAAACTCAACAATGATCAACCAAAACAATAAACAATGACAAGTTCCAATTTAACCAAATATGATGTTTTACATCATAAACCAAACAAACACTAATTATGTCCAAACATCCTTTTATCACAAATTCTCATAATAACCAAACAAGCATTAAGAGATAATTATAATCAAACATGTAACACAACACACAAAGGAATTCTCATGATCAACACAAGGAAAGACATTAATATGATAGAAATAGAAACATTACCAAACATTAGAGTCAAAGCATCAAGTTCTACAATTCCAACCATGTGATTCCAACCAAAAGAAACTACCAAAATACAAATCCTCCATCCCTAAACCTTCCTGGAAATCGACCTCATGTTGTGAGTATATGACTTAGGGGTGTTTGGTAATAAGGATTGTTGGTGATGTATGTGGTGTTTAATTGGTGTGAACTATAATCAAGCCTTATGTTGTAAGGATGATCAAGTCATATGTCCTGCGAATGTAGACCAAACCAACTCCCCAACACCTCTAGAAATGGGTGGGGAGTTGTAGGAGAGAATCCTCCAAGTGTAGAGAGAATTGGTTGTAGATGGTATAGATTAGGGTATGAGAAAGATTTTTTTATATATCATAACACTTAACCAAGCACTCTTATTTGTAGTTGAATAATCCTTGGTCACCAAGCATGTTTCTTGGGCACAAAGTGTCATAAAAGTGCAGGAAAAATGAGTAAGTAAGAGTAGATGATCGGACTTGGGAGTAATGGTACTTAATTCCTCACTTAAATGCAACTTTGGAAGACAATAAGTGCAGCAACCTGCGGTTGGGATCTCAACCTTGGCGGCTGGGAACATTCTGACCAACAAAATCACTCTCAACCCACAGTTTGGACCTTGAACCCGCGGCTGGGATGACTGCTCAACCTCAGAATGGGCTTTTGAACCTTGGGTTTGAATCTCAGCTTCAACCTTGGGTTTAGAAATAGGTTTGCATGTGTATTTCAACCTTGGGTTGGCAATAAACTCCATCTTTAACAATCATCTTTGGCACTTAATCTTGACTCCTTCTTTCGTCGAATAACTTCATAATCTTTTACTTGACTCCTTCTTTCTCTTCGTGCACATACACTTGATTTGTCAACTTTTCTTCGTCTTTTCGTTATTTCCTTCGACATAGTTGTACCTGAACCTGAATACATCTTTTGTACCTTTTAAGCATAAAATGTTCACAAATACAACCAAATAACATGCACAAACATACGAATAACGCTACTAAAATATGTACAAAATGAGTGTTATCAGATGGCCACACAGAGCATGACAATGAGGTGGATTGTTTTTACGCTCCAATTCTGGCGTATGTGACCGACAGAGGTCGTTTGGTAAGTGGTCCATTTAGATTTTCATTTCAGTCATTATGAACTTGATTGATGTTACTATGTACGTCAATACATGGACATATTTATTCTGTTGAGTTCTTTGAATGTTATATGTTGAGTTTATTGTCCTACCATATGAAATATACTAAAATTTTATGATGATGAAACGGTTACGATAACTATAGACCACTTATTGATAATATATAACTAATCAAATCTACAAACTGTGTGTTTCACGACATGCTAATACTGTGTTATTGATTTTTTTTGCCGAGGAAGTTAGCGTATAGTCACTTTTTCCTCTTGCTTTTCAATGAGATAATTTTAGTTTTCACAATTTAGTATGTTATTTTGGTGATATTATCCAGTAAAATTTATGGTAAAGGTTCACATATTGTGTTTTTTGTATCAACTTTCACTAAGATGACATGTTGGACTATTTGAGTTTAAATACATGGACATATTTACTCTGTTGACTATATTGTCTTATTCTGTTGCTTATAATAAAATGAATATAAATGCAGAACATACCTCATGAATTTGTGAAGCCACGTGAGATGTGGAAGTACCATAATGCACTTCTGCGATACACTGGAGAACGGGAGTTCTATGTAGATGTTGATATGGAACACCACAGTGACAGGCCTACCAGCAACAACCATGTGACGATAAATTGCAGATGGAGGGACATTGTTATGTTATGTCAGTGGGAACCTAACAAAATGGTTAGGTTCAAGCTTGTTGACACTGTTCCAGACGTCCGAGTTTCAGTGCCTTCCCGTAAGCCAGTTCTAATTCCAGTCTTTCACATGTGTTAAGACATACCCCGTGATGCAGCAAACTTTGTGTCTTTGTTTATGTATTAAGCTGTTATGGTTAGACATCCTTAAGTATTTGTAGTTGGAATGTTGACATTATGTTTTATATTTTGTGTTATGTACCGCCTACCAGCAGAAAACTGTGTCAATGGCTGTCCTTAGATGGCAATGAACATTATTATCTAACGATATGATATGAAAGTAATGGTAACTGTAGTAATGGTAACTGAAAGTAAGTTATGGTTTGTAACAATATTTTGAATGGTTTTTTGTTTTGTGATAGGATACAGTTAACTTTATTGTCTTTATTAATTTTGAACTGCAGGTTACACTATTATGCCTTTATTTTCATGTTGTATTTGTGATAGGATACAGTTAACTTTATTGCCCAATTCTGGTTTTTTTCTTATATAACATATTACATTCTTTTGGCCCATTATAATTTATGGTTTTAAAAGGTGGGTGGATATGGGCTAACTTTAATGATTGCGTGGGCTTCTTTTTATTGATTGCTTGTCATTATAAGTTTCTTCATTGATGCTTTGTAGTTTTAATGACCAGCCTTTGTTAGACTTTGAAAAGGGATACTTTTATTGTTTTAGTTACGCAGAATGTATTAGATTAATATTCATGATGTAAAGTACTAAGTAAATGGTTTCATAATCATAATATTTAAGTTTTCATTGGCCCATACATAAATAAAATAAAAAACAACGCAATGCAAATCATGTTGAGTCAAGATCTTGGCAATCAAAGATCATTGATGTTAACCCACACGCCATCTTCAGTTGTGGTATTCTTGTTATCAAGATCTTCATCAGTCTCTTCATCAATGAGAGCATACTTGTCTTTGTTGGCTAATGAACTGTGTAGTGGTTGAAGAAAACCTACGTCATCAACAAAGTAATCCAAATGGTGAACATGATCAGTAGATTCTTCAATGAATTGCTGATCCTCTTGATCAACTTTTTTGGATTCTTCAATGGTGACATCAGTAGGTTCATCAATAACACTAAAATAATGTTTCTTTGAAATGGAAGTTTGTGTAGCCTTCTTGCTGCGTTTAAACCTAATCGGGCTTCCGTCATCGAATTCCTAAGTTAAATTTGGCATAACAAACATAAAAGTTAATAGTGAATCAATCGGCAAAAACCATTATCAAGCTGCTTAAAACGAAAATAAATATGAAACTTAAATAGTGAAAAGCTTCCATACCAATTTTTCTTCCTTTGGAAGATGGTCTTGGATTACATTGTTATTGGATAAAGTTAAAACGTCCTCATCATCCGAGGAAACAATATGAATCTCATTTGTGTTCCCAACAGCAGCATATTCTTAGTAACTCTATTGCGTTTGTTCTATTGAGGCAAATCTTGTATGTATAGTAATAAAAAAGGATTATATAATACAACAATTCCTTCATTCTATATTGTAATATATTTTAACACATACCAAGTCATCGTCAAATACAACGGTAATCGGTTCATGTTTTTGGGCTACATTGGTTGGTGTCTTTGAATGTTCTTTGTTGTTGGTAACCTATACGACAAAAGAATAAAGGTATTAATAAAAATTCAACAAAGTATGCTATGAATATACATAGATTATGTAGGAACATAAATGAAAAACGTATAGACAATAGAATTTAGTATTCTTACATTTGATGATTTAGGAGGAACCATTGCTTATGCTTGAAAGAAGAAATCAAGAAATATAGGTTATTATCGTTTGGTGATGTTGACATCTATATATATAGAGTAGGAAGAGCTTGAGATTTAAGGAAATGATTTGATTGTTTATATATTTTAAATGTGGTTGAAACATATCAATCAAAAGTAATGATTTTGTTAGTTGTATTTTTGTATAAGATTGAAACATATCAACTTTGTGTGCTTAACCAAGTTCCTATAGTTGAAGGTTATAATATATTAGGTAGTGATTTGTATGATAATGTATTTTAGAAGTAAATTACACCTAATTTGTGAATGGATAATATAAGAGAATTGTTTTGTGTAAATCAAATGTTTTTAAGTAAAATGTCTTTGCATATTCGTAACATATAAATGTCAAATAGCTAATATATAATTGACAAATTTTTATGAAAAAAAAAAAAAAAAAAAAAAAAAGATAAATAAGTTTAATAAATTTATAAAGTTGAGCATAATAGTTTAACAGGAACTTGTCCAAATGTAAGTTGACATGGATTTTTATAGCCACAAATCATGACTATATTCATCGAATTAGTATCAAAGCAGGCTTTCGATTCGCCTCGACATGTCCACTTATCCATCCGTTTCTTTCCAATCTTCGTTCCAGCCACCTTTGACGATTTGGGTCAATAAGCGTCAGATAGCGACGATGAGCCAAGTAGATGTCCAATGCATGACCAACTTGAATTTGCGATAGACATGCGTCAATATACCATTCATGTTCTATCTTACGAAGACTATCTTCTTCTTCCATTTGGACTGTCGAAACACGCAAGTAGTAAGCAAATACATCAGTGTATTGACTTAGATGTTGGGCAACTAATCGTCTAATGGTGGTTAAAGTTAAATTGTGTGTTGACACATTGCATATCATAAGTTCATCGCCGCCCCAATAATCATAAAGCACATTTGTAGTTACAACTCTACCACCATGATGAATGCATATATCAATGGTAGGAGGAGCGACACCCCATTCACTGTTATAAAGAAAAATGAAATGATTAGATAACAGTGGATAATATGATAAACACTTAAGATGCAAACTGTATAACTTACTTGTTAGCCCTAATCCTACGATTTCCAGTGTTGAATCGTAGAGGCATTGTAGTGTATAATGTGATGAAGATGTGATGTTGAACATAATTTATAGCATACATCGACTATTATATTTTTAGAAACGATTTATTAACATTAAAGGGTCCATATTTTAGACAATGATTTGATTGTTTATAATTTTTGAAATGATTGGTGATAATTCATATTTTTAGTTTCACATCTATACTAATTTGGTGGCACATTTAAAAAGGGAAAATTAACACTACTATTGGTTGAAACACAAATGACATAATAAGATTTTATAAGTAACTTTATAACTTCAATATACTTATAGATTAGTATAACTTCAATACAACGACTATTGTAACTTGAATATACTTACAAATTTGTAAAAGTAAACATTGTTGTTGTGTAAACAACCTTTATACAAAAATAACTATTTGTAAATGTATAAGCTATGCAGTCACACTTGATCATACAGCTGCAGTCCTTCATTTCAACTCCGTCTGCTTGTACGAAAAATGATGGCACCAAAAATCTGCACAATGAAAAGCACAAACGCAAACATGGAGTGTATAGATAAAAAGTGAAGTATAACCTGCACATAAAAAGTTACACACCACATGACCAAGTACCATAGATAAACTAATCCATAAAGATAAAGTGTCATAAAGTTTGAATAGGACTCCCCATTGCCAAACACAATCCAAAATGTCTAAAACCATATCAGGTTAGTTGCAACATATTGTCTAAAAGTTAGTTAAACTCCCAAATCACAATCAACGAAACAAAATGTCAAAATGCATATTCAAAATGGAAACAGTTTGAAAGAAATGTCTGTAAATGCAAAATTGTTGCATTTATTTATTGGGATTTATCAATCTTCACTTTGCGGCTTTCTCCATCTTAATATCGAGAATCTGTCTTTTAATGCTTGAACCATCACTTTCTGGCTCCACATCAGATGCACGTTTTGCACACTTTTGTTTCTCCACTGGTGTAGTATTTTCGTCAGTTTGAGATTCCAGATCCTGGATAGTAGACCATATTAAGTATGAGTTACTCATAAGAATAACGTGAATTTCTAAAACACTAAGATGCACTTACCAATGGAGTTATTTGAGGCACTGCTGAACTTGTCGCCTCAGTCTCCTATTTAACAGTCAATTGTCAAAGAATAAACAGGTTGGTCAACATTAGAGTATGCGTTATAGAAAAAATGTTGCAGAATCATTACCTTAACAGGAGTTGTCGTGGCAACGACAGAGTTCAGAATCTCAGCATCATCCGTGAGACGCATCACAATGAAGACAAGCAAGAGCTTTTTGGCGTTGAGCTCGTCGATAGCCACTTTAAAAGCGTACCTCTTACCAACCAAGTTAGTGATCTCTGTTGGGAAATTTTGGTCTTCAGCATTCTACATGGCAAAAATAATGTATTTACGGTCATCATCTTTTATTAACCTAAACATTGACAATTTAAAAATGTTATAATATTTAGATTACCTTGCATCCATAGTTATCACAAAGCTGGTACGCAGATCTACCAACCATTGCCTGCACTTCATCATTAAAGAGAGACAACGATATTGTCCCAGATTTATCCTGAACTCTAATCTGAAGACGAAATCTAAACACAACAGAGAAATGCACAAAATTGGTAAGGTGACAGTTTAAACTAACTGTCGTATGAACTATTTCACTTTGAAAGAGACAATGATAAAACTACTTACTCAGTTTTGATGCCGGTAACAATCATAGCGCATTTGGTGCATCTCCACTCATTAGGTGTTTGATATCCAAACTTGTTTTTGGTTTCGGTCTCGAGATCAACAAACTGACTTTCTTTAACAACTTTTTTATTGCACTTCCTGCAACCGAGGTACCACCAGCCCTCCTCCTCATGAATAGCAATTACCATTCCAACAATAACGCTTGCCTTACCCTGAAAATGATGTAAATTGATATTTAGGTTATTAAAGCGTTTCATATATTTTATAAAGTTGTGTAGAGGTTATTCTTTAACCTGATCTACATCAAGAAGCTCCACAATGTTTTTGACCTGCAACTTATTCAGAAATTCATCTCTAGTTGAATGTTTGGACTGAGTTGAAATACGGGATGCCGTATTTTCATATTTTGCTTGATCTTTGTCAGCAAACAGCCTGAAAATAATCCCAATAAGTAATTATACAACATCAAACATATGTATAACATTCAACGAAAGGTATACAACATAACTGTGAGCAGACCTTAGCCTATACAATTCGACATCCATAAATTCTTCCTTTGGAATACTTTCGTTGCCATTGAAAAGGAAAAGCTTGGTCCCATTATAGCCATTCTGAACTCCCATTTTGCCTATTTATCGACAATTTTTAATAAGATTAACGAATTCTAACATATAGGAAAGTATCATATTTTAAAGAAAATTGTTACCGTCCCAAATCTTCATCATGGCCAAACTGCAGAATTAACATGATTTTACCATGGTTTGGGCAAGTATTGACAAAATCACTAAACTGCTGTGCATAAGCACCCCCACAAAGTGCATCTCAGTTCGTTACCACTGCAAATATTAAAAATATTAGAAACAGAACAAAACACAAATATAATCATGTTATGGTACAGACGAACATGATAAAGTTTAGGATACGCAATCGGCATCAGCAAGGGTTAGCGGCTTCTTCTTCCCTGATCTCCCATTTTTGTCGTAATTTTCGAGATCGTCACAAGCAACCAAATGTCCAATAACATCTACAAAATTAAAAATACCAAGCAATGTGTAATCTTTTATATTATGGTGTGATTTATACAGGTAAAGCATGTATAAAGCAAAAAAGGCGTAAATATTACGTACCAAACTGCCCATCTTCTTCCTGCTGCAGATCGGTTATTGTTTTGAATGCTCTAAAATCAAACCCATAAACCGAACCGTTAAAATCAGCACACGGTTCAATTATTGTGTTGGACAAAAAACTCAGGCGAAGTGGCTTGTTGACCATGCGATACTTGGGTTGAATCTCCCCAAGACTGTATCGAGAAAGTGTAACAGCACTGCCCTCTTCGAGCTTGTGCTTAAACCCATTCACCAATGTCATACGCACAGTCTCCTGCATCTTAGTGCTCTGCAACAAATTGAATATAACAAAAAAATAAATATGTAACTGAGTTGTAGGATTAACATTAACTTTTAATTATAATATTAAACTTACTTGTTCATCCATAATCACTAATTCCATATTTTTTTATCCCTGGTTTGCCATAGACGTCCTGCATCCAACTTCTTACTATTCGCACTCGCAGTTTGATGTTGTCTTTAACTGCCGATAAGTCGTTGATATAGCCTGCAACATATGTAGCCATGGTTGTTGTGCTTATTGAAAGTGATAAGAGAAAAGGTTGATGTGGTAAAGAAAATCATAACCTAAACACATTATATAGGATGGAAGTTACTAACAATAAGCACCAATAATTTTAGAATGGTTTTAATTTCTTTGATTCTTTGAAATAAATTGTGCCAGAAAGATCAAAAACATTTTACTATTAACAAAAACAATTAGGAAAGTATTCTCCTAATTGTTCTTAATGGGGTAAAGACCATAAAATAACAACTTACTTTCTCCATTTTACCGAGATGAAACACCTACTTTTTTATTAACATTTAAGCCAACGAAACTATCAAGTATTGTTCCGATATCAACAAAAAGTTGTATAAAATAATTAAATAATACTTGAAATGACTATATTACCCTTGTCTTCTTAAACAACTTTTTGTTGATATCGGAACAATACTTGATAGTTACGTTGGCTTAAATGTTAATAAAAAAGTAGGTATTTCATCTCGGAACAATACTTGATAGTTTCGTTGGCTTAAATGTTGATAAAAAAGTACGTGTTTCATCTCAGTAAATTGGAGAAAGTAGGTTGTTATTTTATGGTCTTTACCCTTCTTAATGATCCAAACCATTTTCCCCAAATGCTAATATTATTAGGGTTTCATTAAAAAAATTAATCTAATTCGAATTAATCAGGGCTTTAATAATCTATTCTAATATTATAATAAATCAATTCAAAAAATATGCAACAAACCAATTTCACTTTTATAACATTATAAGCAATTGAGACAAAAAATAACTTTAACAAAATTATTGAAAAAAATAATAAACTTACATATTATACCGTTTGACGTTTATTACGGTCCATCTGCAATATAGAAACACACATAAAAGTAGATCATTACCAATGTTAGAATGGTGATTGATTCACAAAACGCGTTTTGCAGATTTTCTTTGTCGATGACTTTTTGAACACGTTTATAAGTATGGAAATGGAGCGTATAAAATTGAATCATGTTTAATTATTTACAAAATTAAGAAGCTTGAAGAGGAAGATTGATTCTATAACTGAAGAGGAGCGTGTGAATTGTCCATCAATGCATAATGAAGCACTTTACTACTTCACAAAAATATAAAAACAGATTAGTTGACTTTGTTCATCTGATCTACAAAAACTCTTGCATTGTGCTATTGTATTTTGGAGCTAAATATGGTAGCTACACGTCAGGAAATTAAATGGATTTTTAATGCTCCATGCTTAATGCACTTGTCCAAAACCTTCGTTTATTAGATAGAATAGATATAATTTTTAGTAATTATTAATTTATAGTGTCGTTGGGCCCAAAATAAATACATTAGGGTTTCAAAAAAATTATTATCTTATTATTTTATCGATTAGGGTTCAAATTTGTACTGGTCCCAAATTGGGACTTGAAAAATTGTTAATTTTATCGAATTTATTAATTTATCAAATATTAATTTATAAAGGTTTTACTTTATGTTATCATTTACAAGTGATTATATTTCTTTCTTTTGATTGTGATGTGTTTTTGGTTAAAATCTAACATTATGATAACTATTTCAAAACTATTGACAAATCTTTTAGGGCCCGTTTGGTACCCAGGTTTTCATCGGTTTGGATTGAAATCATCTTTTAAAACTATGTTTGATTTGATCCTAAATCCCTGACACTCCTCTGACAAGGGGATGTGAGTACCAAATTTCAACCCAGTCCCCTTAGGTGGGTTTTTAAAAGGGTAATGAATTAAATGTATTATTTTTTTTTTTTTTTTAATTGATGCTATTTTTTGCCACATGTTATTTCATTTATATTTATATTTTTTATTTTTTTATTTTAAACTAATATATAAAATAAACTTATTAATAATTTATTTTCTCTATTTTCATTTAATTCAAAACATATACTAAATCCAAATCCAAATATAAATCTAAATCCAAATCTTAATCCTAAATACGTCTACAAACCAAACGGGCTCTTAATTCGTCTCATGGTCGGGTTTTCTTTCTATTTGCTTAGGAAAATAAATTTGATGTCTTACTTGATTTTGGAATATTGTTAGTTACGACTTAGAATTTGGTGAATAAGTATTGCCTGTTGATTCTGCAAAATGCAACTTTTTTTTTTCGCATTTAACAAAGACACACACAATGAGAAAGAAAAATAATACACGACTAACCACTTTTGTTTACAGACTTATGACTTAGCATATTGCTAACGTGTTTGCATCAATAAGTGTTATATTCGTGTTGTTGTATACCTATTGTCATATATACATTTTAACTATATATGGAATTATGTGGTGCAAATGTAAATGGTGCAAAATTTGATTATCATATTAGCTATAGGGTTAAAACACGTTGTGATTTTATGAGACTTATATTTTACACATCGAGTAACAATGTAGCATGATATAAAAGAAATCATTAAGAGTTGGTAGGTGCTATAGGTAGGGTACGTGACCAAATTTTGCTTTTTATGGAGAGATATAAATTAAAAGGGATATAAAACTGGAAAAGGAAATCAGGTCCACAAGCGCATTAGAAAAACCAAATATAAAAACATATAAATAAACAAAAGCACGATAAGTTATGTAACGTGAACTACACGAGAAAAGGTCCAGTTTCCAAACGGCATTAGCCAACTTTTCTCAATTACGGGTTATCACATTTTCTGACTTTCAAGAATGCTCCTTCGATTAATATTTGTTAAACACTTCAAAAAAATTTGGTATGTCACGTTTAGCATTTAAAGATGTAATCTCCATTAATATTTGTTAAACACTTCAAAAAAATTTGGTATGTCACGTTTAGCATTTAAAGATGTAATTGAGCTCGAGGCAAATTCAAATTTGTCATCCATCTATCAAGCCGAGAACATAATATTGTTGAATCGAGCTCTATGAAACTTCGACTAGAGTCCTCTAGTCACAATGTTTCCAAATTATTTACTTTGAATGTTTTAAAACCCAGGTCCATGTGGTTGGTTCAACTGGTTGAACCGAGAATCGGTTCAATAATGAGGTCGGGTGTTGCTGGGCTATTGCTTGTTTGAGAACCGGATTAAACCAATTGTTTTTACTTAACCCAAGTGAACACGGTTTGATAAACACAGTCGGATCTTGACTATCTTCATTTTATTCATCATTTTAAACAACAAAAACCTTTTATTTCCCTTAAAAATAACAAAATCCTTTCGTCTTTTCATTTCTCATTCACTACACTCGCAAAACTTGTGCTGGCTTAAGTTCTATACTTTTCTTTTTGAACCGCGAAGATTCATTAAGCTAGTAAGAAGCTAGAACAAAACAAAATTACAACATAGAAGTAAGAAGAGTTGGGTTTTGAAGCCAACCTACCCAACTAAATTTTATAGATCTATACCTACTATTAATCCAAGTAAAAGATTTCGCTACAAAGTTATCAAAAAAACACACTTTTTCTAGGACTCGCCACTCCAAAAACACAATTGTTTCTATGCGCCCAAACATGCCACCATAAGGAGAAGAGCAAGGCTTGAAAATTTTGTTTTTGCATCCTCTTGATGCGTGGTTTTGCGACCTTACAACAGGTTTTACCTCTCGAGGGATCTCAAGAGGCTTGCAATCCCCACCAGGCAGTGTACCTGACCGATGTAGTATAGTGAAGTGGCAAGTACCGGGGGATTGATCGTTCTCTAGGGGAATAGTGTCGTTAGGATTGAAAAACTACTCTAATAGGTCTAAGGGTGAGGGAAGATTCTTTTTGTATTTTTTTTATATATTTATGAAAGCAAGTAAAATCTCGGGTTTGAAGGAGTGGGCGGAATTAGTTGCTAGTCAACTAACCCAAATAACTACAAATGCAAATAAAATAAAATAACTGAAAATAAAAAGGTTGTGAAACTTATATGGAGATAAATGTGTTTACTTAGATTTCCTTACTCCCTAACTATCTTTTACCGGTTGATTAGTGTGTATTAATTGCGTGGATGACGGGTGTATTCCTTAATACCAATCGTGGGGTGGCGTACGTACTTCCCCAACTCTACAAGCTCCTACTTCACTCCTATGTTGAGCCGGTTAAGAAGCTCCTAACATGGGATCACTAGAATTCGCTCATGCATTAAATACAACCATAATAACCTTAGTACGCATTGGTTCATGTTTCTTAAGACGTTCAAGCAAGTTACCGTATAGGAGGTTAGCCAGTTTTCTTAAGCCTAACATCGATAAACAATCATCCAATACAATTAATAACACACCAACAACTAATAATCAATAGTTAGGTTTCATTAGATCTAAGCAAACACAAGATAAATCTAGCCTAGCATGTTAAATAAAAGACAAGAACAAGATATAATCAAACAACACATAGACATATTGAATGATTAATTGATTACTTATCTTCAATTGAACATGGGAGATCCAAGGGTATAAAACCCTTAAAAATGGCAGAAAAATCGTCTTAGGGTTTCTCCTCACAAAGTTGCACACTAATGACTAAAAATTATGAAAGTATATATAGGAAAACAGATCTGACGGCGTCACGTTATAGAGCTTGACGCCGTCAACTCGCCGCGGTTAGGGTTTCTTGATGGCCTTCTTGACGCCGTCCCCCTTTAATCTTCCAAAATCCTCTCTGGCTTATCAAGGGTTGACGACCTTCTTGACGCCGTCACAGGTACTTTCCAGCAGATTTTTGAGACTTTGTCGTTTTCTTCACTTTTATGCTCCAAAAACGTCCAAAATGCTTCCTTTTCCAGATTTCTTCTCCAAAGTACCTAAAATGACAAAAGGAACGATTTAGGGCAATATTTGATCAAATAAATACGATTTAGGGCTTAAATGACCCCCTAAAAGCGGTACACTTTTCGCTTCATCAAATACCCTTACACTTGAGATTTGCTTGTCCTCAAGCAAATGCGCTTTTATTCTAATCAAAATACAAGTTAGGGGTCATTTAACGCTAATATAAAAGTAATTACAACAAATAGTCGTTCCACTTTAATCATAATAAGCACGGAGATTACACACTAGCACCTCACAAGTAGTGTTTAGATACTCACATCTCTCAGGTGTCATAAAAGTATATCTCATAAATGAAAATGAATAATATCTCTCACTACCTGTCATAGCAAATAGATTATGTGGAACGTTGTTGTTCTTGAAGTTCAAACACTTGGGATATGAATCTTAGTAATGTGTTTGAGAGATATTTATGTATTGAATGTGTTTAGCATGCGGAATCTACTACAACACACTTTAAAAGAACACAAGGTGGTGAGTTTAAGTAAACGTGAGAATGCAATGAACAAATAACACAACTTTGGTTAACACAAAACGATTCAATATTATTGATGAAATAATACGGATGATCTAAAATATCACCAGGATTACAAAGTAATCTTGAATCTTTGATTGTAAAGGATTTGTGATTTGAACTAACTAAGTTACTTGAGAGATAGTTTGTTTTTGGTTATTGGTTGTGAAAGATGCATGCATGAAGTAGTGACTAAGATATCCTTTTATAAGATAAGGATATCTTATTACATGTTGTCAAGTGGAAGAGTATTATACTATACTTTGACTATTATGTGCGCCTACAATTAAATACAACTACCCATGTACAACTCTGATAATATTCCTCTGTCACCACAGAAGACTAATCTACTTCTACATAACGTATAACTTTGTACAAAGACTAATAATTCAACTAAATATCTATTACAAAATATCTAATCGACTTGACATAAGCTTGGCAGGCTCTTCATCAACCAGCAGTACCTTTTACCCAGAAGGTACTGGTAGAACATCTTCATACTTGTTCAAAATCAACTAGCAGGCTCTTTTCATCATTGGCAGGCTCTTTGACTTTGATCATTTTATTCCCAACAATCCTCCCCTAAACTTGTTATTTCCATTAAAATACACAAGTTTCTGATGAATAAAATACATACCTTGAGGATTTGAGAGAACTCTTCCAAAAACCTTTACTTTCTATCCTTCCTTTTTCTTTCATATTGCTCAGATATGCTCCTCAGCAAACTCTGAACAATTTCTGAGTTTTCTTCATCCTTGTCACACCTTAATCTATTGGAGATCATAGCTTTAAGCACTTCATAGCTAAGTGGATACTCTTTCTCAGCTAACATAAAGAGTTCTATCCCACTCTGTGTGAAAAGGTGATGAATATTGCTATGGCTTAGAAATTCCCAAGTTGTTGAAGGATCATAATAGGGAAATTTCCAATGAACATCTTTGGGATCAGGATCAAACATCCTATTGAATTCTACCCAAAGTTCTTATTCCTTAGCATCTGTACAAGAAGTTGTGTCTAGCCTAATCTGCACTAGATTCCACAATTCTTCCAAATCTGCTCTATCAGATGCTCTAACTAAATTTTCAAAATTCTTGAAAATAGCAGACTGTCCCCCAACCCTTGATATTTTCCATGACTTACCAAATCTATCATGGTGTATTTCCCAATCAATTATAGGGTGTCTAGACCTAATTGGATCAGCATGTATGATAGTAGGTAAAGTAATCAACATTTTACTTACTTGCTCTGTGTCCAATTTTGCTACTTCTTTCTTCTGAGCATCTTTCTTCTTCATTGAGGGATGTACATCAGATGGAACATTATAGTAAAGACTCTTGTAGGCTTGAAGATATAAAAAGAAGATTTCATCAGCAGATTTCTTCTTAAGTTGATAATCAGTCCAATTTGCCTGATTCTTCAAAAATTTCTTCATAAAGATTGTTTGATCTTTGTTAGTTTGGCCCACTTTAAAACCTCTCTTCTGACTTTCCTTCATCTTCTCAAAAATGTCAGCCAAAGCTGCTTCTTTGTATTTCTTGTTGATGAAAGATTCAAGTGCTTCAGTCTTCTCATCAGAATTTAGTGTCTTGTCATTTACTATATTTGCTGCATGACCTTTCACAATTGGATCATTATTGATAATCCATAACATCTGTGCATCAAAGGTCTCTTGAGCAATTTGAGTATCAAGAAGATCTTGAGCAGCATCTTCAGTATCTTTCTGCTCTTTCATTGCTGCAAGCATTCTTGAAGCTTCAAGTGCTTCTAGCTCTTCTTGTTGAACCCTTTTGGCCTCTTCTTCTCCTAAAGCCATCTGAATTTGCTGAGTTCTTTTCAACTTCTTGGACTTTGGCTCATCTTCAATCATAATACCTTTGCCCTTATCCTTTGGAGTTGAATCTTGTGATGGAGCAGAAGATTGCTCATCAGCAATTAAAACCCTCTTTCTCTTGTACACTCTCTCAGCAGACCCTTTATACCCCATAGCCAATAGCCTTTCTCTCCTAGCAGACTCTTCTTCTGCCCTAGCAGGCTCTTGCCCTGCTCCAACAGGCTCTTGCCCTGCTCCAACAGGCTCTTCATCATAAACTTGAGTTCCATCATGGAATTCAAATTGAGCCTGTTTCTCCTCTTCATCCTCATCTTCAGACCTATCCTTCCTCCCCTTTTTGGAAGAGTGATCTATCCTATCAGCATCTGACTGTGAAGAACTAGATAAAACAACCTTTGCAGACTTTTTACCCTGTAACTTCTTCACTTCACCCTCCAATCTCTTTACCCTCTTGACCAATTTGATGTTGATCTTAGAAAACCTTTCATTTTGACTTTTAAGAGCATTCTCTAAGAACTTCACCTTGTCTTTCAGTTCTTGCATTGTCTGAGGTGATTGGGTTTGTGATATATGATGTGGTGATGGTGGTGGTGTTGCTGATGGTACTGGAGATGGTATTGGTGATTGTTGATGTGTTTGTGAAATGAAACCATGTGAAGAACTAGATGATTGTGTATCAGCAGATGGTGTTGGTTCTTCTGGATATTGTGGTACCATTTCATCAAAAAGTGGAACTTCCTCCCCTCTAAAACCAATTCTCATATTTGAAAATACTTTGTGAGAAAGTTTTGGTGTTTCATAAATTGAGTCTGTGGGAAGCAACACATGTTGTAGTTTTCCAATGATGCAATCAATAAATCTTGGATACATCAAAAACTTTGTTTTACTTTTCACATTGTTTATCAATCCTTCAAAAATATATTTAGAAAAATTGTATTTTCTGTTTGTGGCTAAGCAAATGAGAGCAGAAGCCATGTTTCCACTAAATTGCTCCCAAGAGGTTTTCTTCTGGCTCAAACAGTGAAGGATTGTGTGAATCAAAAATCTCCATTGTGGAGTAAGATGCTTTTTCAGAAAAGTAAGTTTGTTAGACTCAGCATGATACCCCATTCTTTGTAAATTTTCAAAAATTTCAGTATCTGGTAATTGACTAATACCATCAGAATCATCCAAATGAAGATGTCTTCTTATGGATGACTCAGTAAGAGTCAAATGCTTACCATCCACTTTGGCCTTAATTCTTTGTTCCCCATTTTCAGAAGTTTTAATTTTAGCAGATTGCCAAAATTGCAAAATTTGATTTTCATAAATAGTGGGATTGACTAGCAAAGCAAACCTGATGTAGGAGTTGTTTAAAAAGTCCACTACTTGATGAAATGAGGCATTATCCTCTGACTTCTCCAAAAATGCTAACTGATTGTGACGTTGGACAAAATCTAGAACAACTGTGGAAGCCATAATGAAAATTTTGAATATGTTGGTGGGATTTGTTGGTAGTACTGGTAGAAGATGAAAGGTGTATGTGAATTATGATAGTGACTGATGAAAGAAGATATGAGAGAATTACTTTTAACCGACAATAAGAAAGATTAAAATAAGTAAATGAAAAGGCGGTTAAAAAGATCTTTTATATGTAAAATAAAATATAATATAATCATCAGTGAATTACATAACTACCCCAACGGCTAATTTTAACTACCAGGCCTAATGGCTAAAACTTTTTCTGACAGGCTCAACGGCTATATAGCAGTACCTTTTTATACTAGCAGTACCAATTTTGAACTACCAGTACCTTTGAAAGTTTTATAAAAATCCCTTATAGTTTTTAGCAAACTACCAGCTATCAACGGATTTGAGTTGTCTTTACCAAAAGCCGTTTGCTTATGGACTAGCTAACTATTTACAATTAAGTATGGTTAGTTAACAACCATATAGTTTTTGGTAAACTATCAACCATCAACGGATTTGATTTGTCTTTACCAAAAGCCGTTTGCTTATGGACTAGCTAACTATTTACAATTAAGTATGGTTAGTTAACAACCATATAGTTTTTGGTAAACTATCAACCATCAACGGATTTGATTTGTCTTTACCAAAAGCCGTTTGCTTATGGACTAGCCAACTCTTAAGTTTTGTGAAAACTTGGTGAGCTGAATACCAAAAGCCAGGATGGCCCAAAGATGGTGCAATTTCCTTGGATGGAGGAAATTTAGAAAGGCAATGATGCTGTGTATCTTGGATGATTGGTTCAACAAGTGAAATCATCTAATGTCATGCCTTTGAGTTGAAACCTTTCTTAGTTTGATCTAGATAGAACTTTCTCCTTTGAGAAATGCTTCATCCCTTCTAGATATGTGATCTAACTTTATCTTTTTCAACTCTGCATCATCTTGTATGCTCTTGTCTTTTCTTTCACTAATTGGTTTTTCTTCCATTCTGGGCAATTAATTCCTCCCCTGAGATTGTTATCTCTCCTGAAATGAATTTAATTTTTGTTGCACCTTTTTGATTGGAAGAACTCTTGTTTTGTTATCAACCTGAAATGTGTTAGTTGCAAACCAAAAGAACAAGATGCAAAGCACTTGATCTATAGCATTTTAAACATTCAAGCCTTTATATGAACAAAACATAGCAATTTTGTATCAGCAGGACCAATTATGAACTAACAGGACCTTTTGACTAACTAGCAGTACCATGTTTAAAATCCAATACCAGTTAATTTTATGAACAAAAACACATGTTTTTCAAAGATTTATCATTCCAATACCTCCTACAAGATATTTGAATCTACCTAAATCAAAAGCTTTGGTGAGAAGGTCTGCATAATTCTTTTCAGAATCAATTTTAACTACTTGAATTAACCTCTTCTCATTGCAATCCCTTATGAAATGGTGTCTGATTTCAATATGTTTTGTTTTTGAGTGTTGAACTGGGTTTTTAATGATACAAATAGTACTGCTATTGTCAATATAAATAATGGTGTTAAGAAAATTGTACCCAAAGTCAAGCAATTGATTTTGGATCCAAAGAACTTGCCCACAACAACTTGCACCAGCAACATATTCTGCTTCAGTTGTAGAATTGGCCACCATTGTTTGTTTCTTGCATTGCCAAGAGATTAGTCTGCAACCAAGAAATTGACATCCACCAATTGTGGATTTTCTGTCTAGTGTTGCACCAGCATAGTCACTATCCGAATAAGCCACCAATTCAAAAGATGATTCCCTTGGATACCAAAGACCCAACCTAGGTTGACCCTTAAGATATCTAAAGATTCTTTTGACTGCTGTGAGATGAGAGATCTTGGGATGTATTTGAAACCTTGCACACACACATACTGAGAACATGATATCAGGTCTTGATGATGTAAGATACATCAAGGACCCAATCATAGATCTATAATTGTGCAAATCCATATCTTCTCCTTCAGCATCCTTGAGTAGCCCTTTGTCTGGATCCATTGGTGTACTTGCAACCTTAGAATCAGCAAAATTAAATTTTCTTAGGATCTCTGCTACATATTTATCTTGGCTGATAAATATGCCTTCATTGTATTGTTTCACTTGGAGACCCAAAAAAGAAAGTAAGTTCCCCCATGGAACTCATTTCAAACTTACTATGCATAAGTTTTTCAAATTCTACACACAAGTCTTGGTTTGTTGATCCAAAGATTATGTCATCAACATAAATCTGCACTAGCAAGATGTCTTTCTTTGTTCTTTTGATAAACAAAGTTGGATCAATCCTGCCTCTTTGGAATCCACTTTCTAGCAGAAAACAAGCCAATGTTTCATACCATGCCCTAGGAGCTTGGTGTAGACCATACAAAGCCTTGGTAACCTTGTAAACTTTGTCTGGATACTCAGCATCAATGAAGCCTGGAGGTTGAGACACATATACTGGTTCTTCAATTTCACCATATAAAAATACACTCTTAACATCCATTTGATAGACAGTGAAGCCTATGAATGAAGCATAAGCCAAGAATAGCCTAATTGCTTCAAGTCTTGCAACTTGAGCAAACACTTCTTCATAATCTACCCCTTCTTCTTGAGTATATCCTTGTGCTACCAATCTAGCCTTGTTTCTGATCACTATACCCCTTTCATCTTTCTTGTTTCTGAACACCCATTTGGTTCCAATTGCCCTATGACCTTTAGGCAAATCAACCAATATCCAAACCTTCTGAATCTTGAATTGGAGAAGCTCTTCTTGCATTGCTTCCACCCAACTTGCATCATCCAAAGCTTTGTTTATGTTTTTGGGTTCAGCCTGAGATAGAAAACATGAAAACAAGCATATATTGGAACTATCATTCTTCTTTTCTTCATAAATAGAGGAGATAAACCCTTCTTCATCTGAAGATAAGACTTGAGATAAACCAACTTGAGATCTTGTTCTAACACCAGAAGTTATGCTTCCAATCACATCATCAGTTGAGTGATCTTTGAGAATTCTAGTGTTTGGTGTTTTAGGAACTTCATATGTAGTTGGAAGATTGCTAATCCCAACTTCTTCTTGAAAAGAATCATCTATTTGAACATTCAATGGCTCAGCAGTACCAATACTTGAACTGGCAGGACCATCTGAAGAACTAGCAGTACCATTGTCATTAGCACCACTTTCTTGATTCTCTTGATTCTGAGTTCCTTGATCTTCTTCATTACCCTCATTTATTATGTTTGAAGGTTCTTCTTTACTTGAAGATAGATCCATACTTTTCCAAATTGGCATCCAGATGTAATCTTGATCTTTAGGAGTTTCAACATTGTCTTCAGAACCTGCATTTTCATTAGCATTTGTACCTGTAACAGGCACATAATTCATAGATTCTGAAAGCCTATCAACATCAAACATCCAATCTGGTCCAACTCCTTTCACATTTGTTAGTTTCTCTTGAAACTCTATGTGAAGATTTTCTTCTACTAGCCTTGTGCAAGTGTTAAACACTCTGTAGGCCTTACTCTGCAAGGAATACCCTATCAAATAGCCAACATCTGCTTTTCCATCAAATTTTCCTAAATGATCTTTGGTATTGAGAATAGTGACATGACAACCAAAAGGTCTCATAAAACTTAAAGATGGTTTTCTACCAAAGAAAAGTTCATAAGGTGTTTTTCTATGTGGTTTTGTCACAAGAACCCTGTTTTGTACATAACAAGCAGTACCAACTGCTTCAGCCCAAAATGAAATAGGCAACTTAGAGTCTACTAACATAGTTCTAGCAGCCTCTATAAGTGTTCTATTCTTTCTTTCTGCTACTCCATTTTGCTGAGGTGTTCTAGCTACACTAAACTCTCTTTTTATGCCTTTTTCCCTGCAAAAGTCATCCATAACTCTATTCTTGAACTCTGTCCCATTGTCACACCTGATGATCTTAACCTTCTTATCAGATTGGTTTTCTACCTCAGTAATATAGGTTTTAAGTATCTCACTAGTTTCATGTTTAGATATTAAAAAGAAAACCCATGAAAATCTGCTATAATCATCAGTAACAACTAGACAATATCTTTTTCCATTCAAGCTGCACACATTAGTAGGACCAAAGAGATCCATATGAAGCATATGTAAAGCCTGAGTAATAGAGTTTTGGGTCTTGGGCTTACAAGAAGCTCTATGTTGTTTGCCTTTTAGGCAGTCAACACAAGTTTGGTCGTTTTGGAAAATCTTTTTGGGTAAACCTCTTACTAAATCATATTTTGCAATAGTGTTGATTGTTTTAAAGTTTACATGACCAAGCCTTCTATGCCAAAGCATAGATTCATCCAATGAGGCTTTTGCTACCAAACAAGTTAAACCTTCCTTTGGATCAATGTTCTTTAAATTGACACTATACATATTGTTCCTTTTTGGAATTTTAAGAAGGATCTGACTCTCATCAGGCATCTTAAAATCAGAAGAAAGAACCATACATTCAATGTCAGTAAATAGAACATTGTTTTTTTTGTCACACATTTGTGAGACACTAAGAAGATTAAACTGAAGTTCTTTCACAAAATACACATTTTCAAAATCTAGTTTACTGGTTTTGATAGTACCTTTACCAGTGATCTTTCCTTTTATTCCACCCCCAAAGGTAACATATCCTCCATCAAATATTTTAAAGTCTGAGAGGAATGACATGTTGCCTGTCATGTGCCTTGAACATCCACTATCAACATATCCTTGATCTTCAATATCAGATGAATGTTCCTGCACATGAATAAACATATTAGTTTCCTTGGGGTACCCAAGCCATGACAGACTTGGGTTTGCCTCTTGCATCAATGAAATCAAGCCTTTTCAGGATTGTTGATGCACCTTTGGATTGGATTGGTTTCCAAATCCAACATGCTGAGGACTTAACAGCACTTTCCCTTCTAATCCATTGTGTGGTCTTTGGTCTATCAGTACCAATTTTGGCAATACCAAATTTGGCAGTACCATTTGGTCTAGCAGGACCTTTTGGTCTAGCAGGACCTTTGGTTTTTGGTGTCCAAATTTTTGTTTTAACCACACTTATCTTTTGAATAGGACTTTTCTCAACTTTTGGTACACTTTTGAAAGTGTTTCTTGTACCCTTTTCAGCTGGTTTTGTAATAACAGGCTTATGTTGTCTAACAGTATGATTATCTTTTGTAGTGTTAGACTTAACAAAACTTTTTCTGGGGTGAGTAACATTTATTTTAGACTTTGTTTTACTCCCAGAAACCCATTTATTACAATAAGCATGAAGATGATTAAAGCTACCACAATAATAACAAGCCTTATTGAACATAACAAAGTCATCACCTAATTGTTGTGACTTAAGGTTGTTCCAATTTCTTTGGCTTCCCCTAGGTTTGTTATTACATTTTTCACAACTTTCAACTGTCTTCAAAACAGCTTTAGTCTTAGCTTTAACTTCTACTTTCTTAGGACTAGTTGGTCCTACTTTGATTCCTTTGATAGGAATAGTCTGATCTTCATCATCATCAGATACCCAATCCTCAATAATTAGGACATCTGGTCTCTTATCAGTGAGCACCTTAGAGAGTGGAACATTCTTAGCACTCTCAGAAGGTTTACTTATCACTACAGGTTTAGCCAATGGTTTGTTAACAAATTCATGTAAACCTGATACAGCAAGATCACTACCTTGAGGACATGGAATTCCTCTATAAGGAGGTGGACATTCATTGTATCCTATCCCTGATTTTATTCTTTTATTCATCTGATTCTCTACTATACTCCTAGTACACTCAGAAGCAAGTTCTAATTTAGTAACAGTCAGTTGAATATTATCTCTAGCCAAAGTCACTTTAGTGCACTCAGTCCTTAACATTTCAATTTCTGTATCTTTCAAAAATATTTGTCTATTAAGAGCACCTTTAGCATCAGAAAATGTGAGTTCATTTTCTCTATAGTGAATGATTTGTTTTTCTAGCTTGGACATACCACACTTATGGTCAAATAAGGTTTGATTGGTTTTTCTATGTTCTAAAATTTCTGTATCATAAGCTTTACTTATGATTTCTAATTCTTTAAGAGATTCACAATTATTAGAACATTTGATAGTTTGTACCTCAGGAGTGGAGAATGCCATCAAAGCCAATTCATCAGAAGTTGACTCATCTTCACCCATGAAACTCCAATCAAAACCCATGCCATCTATAGCAACCATTGCTTTTGGTTCAGCAACTTCAACAACCTTACTCTTGCTTTCAAAGTTTCCTTTCTTCTCAAAGCTTTCTTTATTTCTGTTGTCAAACCCTCTACCCTTGTTATCCTGCTTCTTAGGTCTTCTACACTCTCTAGAGTAGTGACCTTTCATGTGGCAGTTGTAACACTCCACCTTTGACTTATCATAGCCAGCAGGCTCATTTCCATCTATCAGAATCTTCTTGCCAGTCCTCATCATCAACTTCTTGGCTCTAATGCTTAAAAGTGAAAGTTGCCACTTTATGTCCATTTCTTCAAGATCATCAGGATGAATCTCTTGAAGGTCTTCAAATGATAATACGGACCCATTGTGCTGAGATGTAAGAAAAGCACACCCAATTGTTTCATCTAATATGGATTTGGTACTACCAGAAGTACTAGCAGTACCAAAGGTTGTATTGGCAGTACCTTCTTCTCTGCTACCTTGATCTTCATTATCAACCTTTGAGATGCTTGGTGATGAAACAAAAGCCATATTTCCTGAACTTGACCCAGTAGTCTTCTTTACTTCATGCTCTACTATTTTGAAATTATTGTAGAGATCATTGAGACTCATCTGGTCAATATCTGACTTGTTCTTCCATACAATGACATGCATAGACCATTCTGAAGGTAAACTTCTAAGAAATTTAGAGTTTAGGTCTTCTTGAGTTATCATCACTTCATGGATGGCTAACTGACTTGCAAGCTTCTGAAGTCTATTGAACATATTGTCCAAAGACTCATTGGTTGTGGCTGTAAAGTTCTCAAATTGTTGTTTGAGAAGTGTTTTCTGTGTTTTCTTGTGACATCATTACCACCAAACCTAGCCACAATTGCTTCAAAAAGGGTTTTGGCATCTTTGTATTTGTTAAAGATCAGAAGTTGATCATTTGGAATAGTCATCAGTAACATACTCCTTGCCTTTAGATCATTTCTCTTCTGAACTTTTTCATCTGCATTTGATGGTTGTTCTTGTATTCTTGTTACAAGAGCATCATTTACTGTTGTAGTGGTGATTTGGGGTTTAAATGAATTGCCTTGTTCAATTATCTCCCAAAGTGCATAGTCCTGCACTTGAAAGTATTGTTCAACCCTTAGTCTCCACATTTCAAACTCGTTTTGCTTGAGTAATGGAAGTTTAGCTGCAACATTGGTTTGAATATGTTCAACATCCATTTTTCTTTTAAATTAGTAAATATCAAGCCTAGCTCTGATACCACTTGTGGAACGTTGTTGTTCTTGAAGTTCAAACACTTGGGATATGAATCTTAGTAATGTGTTTGAGAGATATTTATGTATTGAATGTGTTTAGCATGCGGAATCTACTACAACACACTTTAAAAGAACACAAGGTGGTGAGTTTAAGTAAACGTGAGAATGCAATGAACAAATAACACAACTTTGGTTAACACAAAACGATTCAATATTATTGATGAAATAATACGGATGATCTAAAATATCACCAGGATTACAAAGTAATCTTGAATCTTTGATTGTAAAGGATTTGTGATTTGAAGTAACTAAGTTACTTGAGAGATAGTTTGTTTTTGGTTATTGGTTGTGAAAGATGCATGCATGAAGTAGTGACTAAGATATCCTTTTATAAGATAAGGATATCTTATTACATGTTGTCAAGTGGAAGAGTATTATACTATACTTTGACTATTATGTGCGCCTACAATTAAATACAACTACCCATGTACAACTCTGATAATATTCCTCTGTCACCACAGAAGACTAATCTACTTCTACATAACGTATAACTTTGTACAAAGACTAATAATTCAACTAAATATCTATTACAAAATATCTAATCGACTTGACATAAGCTTGGCAGGCTCTTCATCAACCAGCAGTACCTTCTACCCAGAAGGTACTGGTAGAACATCTTCATACTTGTTCAAAATCAACTAGCAGGCTCTTTTCATCATTGGCAGGCTCTTTGACTTTGATCATTTTATTCCCAACAGATTACCATAGGCTTGGGAAAGGATCGAAAACTTCCTCCACTAGGCGTAAGCACCTAAGATAAACTATCAAAGAGGGCTTTTAAACGGGTTATAACGTTAGGTGTAGGGATATGATCAACACGGTTTTGTTGGATAAAGGATATTTTACTGGTGGCGAGTTAAAGATCTTGATTAATTACATGTACAATATGGCGTTGCTAAGCCAAGACTAGACTCGACTTAAGCTAATGAAAGAAATAACAAAAAGATAAACATAAAATGAAACGGGATGGTAGTCCGTATGTTTTTTTCTACTTTTCTTTTTCTCATTTTTTTGTATTTTTCTTGATTTTTTTTCGATTTTTTTTTTTTTTTTTTTTTTTTTTTTTTTTTTTTTTACATACACTCTTGCCCTACCATCCAAAATAATACATCATAGGGGCCTCGGTTCTCTCCTTACACTTGAACTTTTACATAACTTTACAATTAACTATTCTAATGACTCGAATTAAGATAATCGAAACACTTGGAGAACTTTTAAAATATTTAGCACATATGGGGGTAATAATGTTGTTCTTCCCCATTACTCCATTACACTAGTACTTTACCCATGAGTCTCAATCGTCCCAAAACAATATGTACAAGGATATGACTCGACTTAGCAACCATGTAATCAATTAGATAATTAACTTGGGGTTTAAACAAATGTTGTCACAATAATGCACTAAAAATGAGTGCATACAAGGTAGGCTAAGGCGATTTGGGTGTACATTTAAGTGGGGTGTAAACAAATTCTTACTTTAAGTAAAATGCTTAAAGTTAGAAACGAAAAGATAGGCTCTGAGGGGTGTACTAGGGGTATCGTGTACTAAAAATGAGTACAACGCAAAGGGTGTGGGAGAATTACTTGACCAATGTAGCCAATGTAATTATAACAAAAACACAGGTGTAAAACAATGGGTTAATCCTAATGCCTCTTATCATGTAGTAAATCTAACTACACGAATGTAGTCTCACTTGTGGCCTCGGAATGGTTCTAACGTAAGTTCTAGAATCTAAGTGCTACCGGTACACACATCATAGCATAAATGCTTTTCCTACCAATTCTAGGGGCGAACCTCACATATTTGGGGATGGAAAATTTTTTTGTGGTACGGTTTTGTGCTAGTCATATAACTCCTATCCATGAGACGCTCATTAAGACCAAAGTTTCACTCCTATATGTTGTAAAAAAATTTAAATTTGGCACTAAAATTGCCTTAACAGGTATTTCTCTCAGTTTTATTACACATCTACCATCAAGCAAACGAAAAATCAAGCGTAATAGCATTCTCTAAGGTATCGTACTTTTACCCCCCCTTACACTTAAGATGAACATTGTCCCCAATGTTCAAATAACAAGATGTAAAAGTAAATAAGGTAAAAGAATGAAAACAAATACTCCCCTGATTCGTTCGGCGGATAAAGGGGTAACATGGTTAGATCTTCTTCCAAGGTAATGTTGAAGCTTCAAGATAAAAGTAGCGCCAAAATCTTGATTCCACATACATCTCCTTGTCCAAAATAACCTGTTAAACCTGAGAAAACAAACACGAAAACCTGCATAACATCGGCGGGATAAATCTGTATAAGGATATAATGCTTGTGGAATGATTATTTTGCAGATTCCTGGAGTTTATAAGTTAGAGATTTAATAAAGCATTTTATGATTCCGAAAGAAAAACAAAACTTTCAAAAAAAAAAATTCAGAAAACTGTTCCTGACGCCGTCAGACTGGGGTCTGACGCCGTCAGAAGTGATCTGACAGATTTTTCATGTTAAGTTTCCGGAAAATTTCTGGAAAAAACTCAATCCTTATTTCCTGGAAATCCTGCAAAATATCATTATGACTCGATACAAGCATTTGACTCAAACAATTACTAATATGTATGTTAATTTAATATTGTTATGATTCATGTTCATCTGTTCTAATAAACCGATTTGGATTTCCCTTACACTTATCTTTTGCAAAATACCTTTATATGTAGTTAAGACGAAGTTAAAAACAAGATAAAGCATTTTCACAATTTAGTTTCGAACATGAATCAATAATAATAAAAATTAAACATACATACGGAAGCAAATAAAATCAAACAAACAAATAAATAAACACACAAAGCAAATAAAGCAAAATTCATGACAAGATAAATCCTACATTCACAGAAGAAAACCAAGTGTCACAAGTGTTCAAAGGCCAACAGAGGCCTAATCCAAAACTACTACAGACCAAATTGTTTCGAAACATACAACCATAAATTGAATTGTTTAAACATTGCAACATCAAATCAAATGATTATTGGGGTGGGGGACCGTGGCGGTAGTCGTAGTTTGGAGGGAAGTGCCCATAGTATCCATACGGTGGGTAGTCCTGCTCACGTCCAGGGAAAGGGTCAATCTGCATGTGTGGGTCCAACTGATCATGCGTAGATAAATGTTGCATCTGTCGAATAGTGTGATCATACATCCAGTCGAACCTCTCGTCAACCCGGGTTCTCCAGGTGTCAACCTGACCCATCCAGGCCCCCTGATAGGCCTGCCAATCCCCCCTGTTCATGTGCCGGTAGTAATCTGCCGTGCCGGCCTCATAATCTCCATGCTGCTCTTCTTCCTCATCATCCCCACCACCAACATTCACAGCTCCGTCATGATCAGACCAAACAAAGGTTCCATCATCCATCTCCATAACAACCTCTATCTGCTTCAAGGATCTAACCTTTACCATCCTGCATGCATTACCACCGCTCAAGTACCTCATGATCTCGGGCCTGAGGACCCCATAGGATCGGGCCAGCCGAGTGACAAACATCCCACCATAAATTCTATTCCCTTCTTTTTCCCCAACTCCACTATTCAGAACGCTAGCTACCCAAAATGGGATGTTGCAGTAAGCCTCATCTGAGTAGATGGTGAATAAATAGAAGAGGTCTGCGGCAGTGACGCGGTGATGAGAGTTGTGGCGTCCTGATAGGCTGTAGGTGAGACATCTGTGGGTCAACCTAACCCTAGGTTCCCTGATTTGGGATGCTACAGCAGTCGAGGTGTACACACCATTTCCAATAGTCGGCCAGAACATAGAACATCTAAAATCATTCCTCATTGTCTCACCATGCAGCAACCTAGTCAAAAATCCTGCTTGAGTGGTTTCATGCTGACTGTACAACCCTAGTCTCCAACCAAACTCTGTAACTGAGCATGTCCTAAGCTCGCCCCCCAGTCTAAAATAGATTGTGGTTCTGGCCACATCGGTCCTGGCTTCGGCCATGTCAAAGCGAAAAGTAGCAAAGAATTCACGTACTAATTCGTCATACACTGGTTCTTGAATCCTAAAAAGGTTTTCCCACTGAGGGCCGGTGAATTCATCAGTTTGAAAGCTGTTAGGAATATGAATATTCAGCTGAAGACTCGGTCACCCCGAGTACTTATTAGCACATCATAGCTCATAGGATTATCAGTAATATTATTAGTAGCTTAGTTAGTATTATTAGTTTTATTAGATTAGTCGTATCTATATTTGTGGAGTGGGTCGGGGCTTTCCCCACTGTCAGCTCGCTCCACAGTCCACTAGGGACATATTATGTAATAGTATAAATACTCCCTTCCCACCCATGGGAAGGGTTGGACCTTTCAAGCTAATAGATTACAAGTTACTTTCTATCTCTAAAAGGCTCCCACTTTCTCACTCTAAGTCTTCTTCTATTCGATCCAAACAAGCCTCAAACTAGTGATTCTTGTATTGTGAATACCCTACAATTGGTATCAAGAGCCATGGTTAGGTCCATGAGAGTTGGTATTCACGGATTTGTGTAGTTTGTGAGGCTTGTGGTTCGATTTGTTTAGATATTTGTTAAGGTTTTTGGTTCGATTTGTTATTTCATTTTGTGCTTTGTCTAGTGATTTAAAGTTGTTATTACTTGTACTTTCTAGCTTAGGAATAGTAGAAGAGTGGTATTTAGTGCTTGGATTCACAGATTTAAGGTTCGTGTAGTGTTTGTGGGTGATTCGAGTGTTTTTAGTTCAAGAGTTCTTGGATGCGGTTTGTCTATTTTGGACGTTCTTGAACGCTGTTTGTGTCACATCGGGTACGCGGTTTGTCCCATTACTAGTTTAGGCAAAAGGACAAACTGCATTGAAAGTGACGTGTTTGGAAGTTTGTGCCGACGCGGTTTGTCTCTACGGTGCGTACGCGGTTTGTGTCTACGCGGTTTGTATATCTAGTGTGAACTCGGTTTGTCTCTAAGGCGCATACGCGGTTTGTGTCTACGCGGTTTGTATATCTAGTGTGAACTCGGTTTGTCTCTTTGGCGCATACGCGGTTTGTGTCTACGCGGTTTGTATATCTAGTGTGAACTCGGTTTGTCTCTTAAGCGCATACGCGGTTTGTGTCTACGCGGTTTGTCTAGGCGGTTTGTGTCTTGGTGATTTTAGAAATTCCCGCGAAAGATTCGATTTCTCGGTTAAATCACAAGATCAGTATAATCTTGTATTCACTATGACAACTAACTCAGACTCCATCATATCGGAGGTTCTCAAACTGTACGATGATATTAAGGATCATGGGAACTATGATTACACATCTCTAACAGAAACAAATGATACTGATTCTGCTGGAACTGATGTGTCACACTCGCAGTCACACATGAATGAATGCCTTGAGGATATGCAGTTGGCTAACGCAAAGGAAAGTCAAGTAGCATGCTTCCGTTCACTTCTATCACACATTAAGGCTTTGTTCGGTAACTCTGAATATGTGATGGGGTACAGACGGGCGTTTGCTTCACTCTTTGGTCAGGAAATTAGCGATTTCACAGTCATGATGACATTATATCTGGATCAACTAGAACAGGAGCTGGTCAAGGAAGAATATTCTGAAGGTAAATCCAGAGACGCTCTCAATGTGATCAACAATCAATTCCAAATGTTCATCAACTCTCAATACACTGGGGACTACTATTGTGACTGTCAAGTGACTAAAGAGTGTTTCGCTAAATATACTGGGTCTGAAATAGAAATGTACAAAACGACACTGCTACTGCGGATAAGGGATGTCTATGGGTTCATTGAGGAAAAAGGTCAGCAGGGTAGGAATGGAACAAAATCAGATAAGAAGGATGATAGTGTTAGCCCAGGAAGTAACTTCTCAAGATGTGAGAAGAAATCTCAAGAATCTGAAAATCACCAAGCACGGTCTACTGTGGTACATCTGTCTTATCTAGATAATATTGTTTCTAATGAACTTGTACATGATAATTCGTCGAGTTCTCTGCCTACGACTGAGTCTTTCAAATCACATGATATGATTGAAAAAGAGGTTTACAATGAACTTTTAAAAGGATTTTCAAAACTGGAAAAACATTGTGTTGATCTTGAAATTTCAATGCAACAATTAAAAGAAAAGTTCCAAATTAACCTTCCATCAAAAAATCCGGAATTACCTGACTTTCGAGAATTTTTCATGATAAATGAGTTGAAAGATCAGCTGGTGGCCAAGAACGCGACTATTAACATGTTAAGGACCAAAATAAGTGACTTGCAAGAAAAGGTCAATGAAGATAAAACCTCACATGACTCAAACACTGTTGAGTTACAGGCTGAACAAAACCTTGGGAAAAGTTTCTCATTAGCTTCTCGTAGGAATGACTCAAAGAAGTCGGCCAAGAACAGGGTGAATCTTAAGTCTGTCAAACCATCAGTCTTGGGAACACCTTCTCCAAGGTGTGCCCCCCAAGTTGGTGAGACTAAGAGTTTGCCAAAATCAGTCACTTCACAACCTAGACATAAGGGAACATTAGCGAAGAGTCACTTTCAGGATAAGTCTCACATGACAATAACAAAGGAAGTTAATGTTCATATCATTGCATCCTCTACTTCGACAAACAATCACCATAGGCCTCTAAAATCAATGAAGCACCCTAGGAAGCCTAATAGATCTAGTGCTGTAAAACAAGAAACTTTCTATCGTAAAAACACTAAGGTGCCTCAGAAACAGAGCATATTTAGAACGTGCCTAAGATGGTTGCCAACTGGTAGAATCTTTAAGCAAGTCGGTCGTCAGTGGGTACCTACTGACACGGAAAATGCTTCTAAGAATGGTTGCAAGAAATCACAGAGACAGGACCCCATAGTCACTAACCAATATACATGCGTACAAAATACTTATGATAGTGCAGGAAGACGGTTTCCGCGTGCAGCTACTCTCACAGAATGCATCATGAAAAAACTCAAGGTGTGGCTACCAAAGGGGACATCAACTCCCACAGAGGAGGTTCGGAAAACCCACCGGTAATGTACGGGGACAATGACTTTTGAACGATTCAGTTCAAAACTCGTACAGATGTTACAAAGAAAATCTCAAGTATCCTTTTTCTTGGTGTATATAGTTTCTCCTATTTTATAGGTACATGTTTCTTGTATATATATATAGTATTACGTGTTCTTGGATAGAGAGAGGCATGTCTTCTGGATATCGATAACATTTACGACCCTAGAAATGTCATTCAATAATGACACGGGGTTTTAAATGAAGCTCGAACAGAAGTAGATCCTAATAAGTAAATCATGTCTCTGTGGCTTGCTATTTCTTTAGATAGCAACCCGCGCTTCATTTTGGGGAAAGCACGTCGCCAAAAAGACGGCTGTTCCTCCAACAAGGTGATGTTCACCTGAGCATGGATTACTTCATATTCATGTTCATTCATACTGATGATTTTTGTTGGCCTAAAGACATTCACCGTTGATCTCATCAAGTGATAAATTGCTGTTCAATCAATGTCTAAATCTCTCTACAAAAGCTCAGTCATTGATTGAGGGGGAGAACAATAGCAATTTAAACTCGTCTATGAGTATTCATTGTGTAACTGACTGGGCTATTATTAAGTCCTTAGGGATTTAGTGTGTCGTAACTGATTTGGATGCCGATGTGTGTTAGAAGGTATATTGATTGGAAAGTCAGGGACCACAGGTGTCATTTAGTACAAAGAGGAGAGTTAGGAGTAGGGTGTTAGAATTGTAACTTATGCGGTTTGTCAAAGCCAACAATGACAGGGACCAAATGTGTCATTAGGAGGTAGTTGTTAGAATTGTAACCTATGCGGTTTGTCTAGCCAACAAAGACAGGGACCAAAAGTGTCATTAAGGTTAACTTCAATGTTAGGTGAGGATATTTAAGAACCATATCACACGCGGTTTGTCCCTCAACACTCTCTCTCCTCCATAATCAAACCGATCGAACCTCTCTATCTCTAACCAAACCCACGATCGCCATCTTTATCCATCCATCGAGACTTCCCTAGGTAATGATCGACCCTCACCCATATCAGTAGGTAGTTAATTGTACTATTCCTAGAATCTTAATGTCGGACTTGTTTTTTTTAGGTTGATCCGTTCGGCTCATCACTCGATCCTAGGTGAGTTTGTTATTACTTGTTTTGATTGATGGGATTCTTAGTTATGATAAGTGCTATATGTTCATATTGCTACATCATTCAAGTTGTGTGTTGGATTGGTGTGATTCGTCGAGTGATGTTTGACTCCAAAAGTCAAAATCGCTCATGGGTCTAGGATTTGTTCAATCAGTGTTCGATTAATTAGTCTCTAGGATAGAATGGGTTTCTTTTCTCACTAATCAGATGAGAAATCTGAATTGATAAATTGTTAAGTCGATTGTTTGTTCTTTCAAGGTTAGATGAGATTAAGTCGATTGATAGATGGGTTTAGTTAGAGTGAATTTGGACTAAGATAGGGTTGTTTGTTATAAGATCTCTTTGTGTTGTTGTCGTACGTACATACACTTGCATAGTAATGAATGCTTTGATGATTAAGTGGTGATATATTCTTCAATGCGGTTTGTCTAGCATATGTCGATAAGTGTGCAATGTGTGGTGATTTAACTCTGTATGGAATTATGTGATTCTATTGTGAAGTGATTGGCATGTCATAAGGTGTTTGCATAATGAGAAATCTGTAATTAGTACTCTCTACATGATCTAGGGTGTAGGTTGCTTTATGATTTGTTCATCGGTGCTATTTGTGTGATCATTCTTGAATGCTATTTGTCTATTCATCACAGACGCGGTTTGTCTGTTTTGTCTCAGACGCGGTTTGTTTGATTAGTCTCAGACGCGGTTTATCTATTTTGTCACAGACGCGGTTTGTCTGTTTAGTCACAAACGCGGTTTGTCTGTTTCATCACGAACGCGGTTTGTCTGTTTCATCACGAACGCGGTTTGTCAGATTAATCACTAACGCGGTTTGTCTAAACAATCACGAACGCTGTTTGTCTAATCAATCTCAAACGCGGTTTGTCTAATCTGTCATGAATGCGGTTTGTCTGATTGATCATTAATGCGGTTTGTCTATGATTATGGATGCTGTTTGTCTACTTGGTCATGGATGCAATTTGTCTGTATTGTCATGCTATGTCTATTCGTTTGTCTACATACTTACAAATGCAGCTGTGCAGTTAATACTTTATAATGTGAATGATGGTTGCTGCATTTTAGGTCTCTCACAATTGGGTGTTACTTGATCTACTGTAGTCTTTTGTTATGTACACATAGTCTCTGTGCTAACCTCAAGGATTGATTCCCATCTAACTTGCATAGACATACTTTCGTCCTGTGAATGTGTGTGTAGATACAATGACAGATACAGGGATCACTACTTCCTCAGAACCAAACCCTGCAGTTCCAACACCTGTTCGCACAGATGAACAAATACTTCCTAAGAACAAATGGATCCCTATTGGAAGGAGCAACTGTTATGTCGATGTGACAAGACCTCAACCCAATCCCATTTACAAGATATCTGTTGATATCTTAAAGGAGACCAACTTCTTCAGAGCATTCACTGCATGTGCAACAGTTCCGTCTATATACATTCAACAGTTTTGGAATACGATTGAACTCAACAAAGATACTGGTAATTACCACTGTCAGTTAGATGAACAATGGTACGAGCTGACATCAGACACCATCAGAGAGGCTCTTCAAATATCACCTGCTGTCATTGATAAACCCTTTACCCAACCTCCTACATCTGAGGCTCTCGTCCACTTCGTTAATGATCTGGGTTATCCATCAACCGTCCTCAAGGTGTCAGCGGTAGTCACCAGTGAAATGTATCAACCATGGAGGACATTCGCCACCATTCTCAATTTATGTCTTACTGGAAAGACTTCTGCTTACGAAAGACCTAGGGCTCCAGTGCTTCAAATTCTATGGGGAATCATAAAACGTTCCAACATAGATTTCGCTGAAAGGATCTGGGAAGAATTCGTTCACTCCATTCACACCTTCCTAGAAGACAAAGCAAAACTGGAATCTAATCTGGCCAGCAGGAAGACAGTGAGGAAGATGTTAATTCCTAGCATCAGATTCACTAAAATGATAATCCATCATCTCTACTCTCGTCACAAGTTCCATCCTAGAACTGATTCTCCTCTCCATTTGTCCTCTGAAGAATTTGTTCTGGGAAATCTCAAATGGGCTGCTAAAGGGGCCAAACAAGAAGTCTTTGGAAAGCTTATTCCTGAGCCTCTTATTTCAGATAACATTCGTCAAGCTTCCTATTATAAGGAATATCTGAGCAAAGTAGAGGGATATCAAAAGTCTCTCTCTAAGAAGGTAAGAAGTGAAGCCGAAACCTCTGAACCAGAAACCCAGAAATCCATCAAACAAACCCAATCTAAATCGAAATCAAAGAAAAGAAAGGATGCACCCACAGAAGTTGAGGGATCTAAGAAATATAAGAAGATCAAAAGGAAGGCTTCAAGCAAGAAGGTGAAATCTAAGAAAATCAAGACAAAAGGTCGAGATGATGATGAAGAGATGGTGATTCCTGAACTAGGTCTAAGAGATGAAGAAGATCCGGATCTACAACAAGCCTTGGAGCTGAGTGCTAAAGAACACGCTGAATCAATGAAGAGTGCTACGAAAGGAGTTGTCCTTAGAGAACCTGTTGTTGAGAGCAGTAAACCATTACCTGCAGTAGAGGGCAAAGGTAAAGGAGTAGCTACAGTGGTACAAGCTGCTAAGACTCTTCTTACCATATCATCTCCGGCATCCAAGACAACAACACGATTTGTGCCCAGGAAACGTGAGCAGGGATCATCTAAAGCACTTGATCTTTCTGAAGGACATCAAGAAAAATCACCAAGCTTAGAAGTTGCTCAAGATTCCAGTGATACAGAAAGCGATGAACAGTTGTACAAGGAAAATAAGGTGGAGATGAAGATCACACATACAGAAGTAAAGGACCCACAAGATCAAAGTGAGAGTCAAGAAGAGGAAGTTCATAAGGAAGCTGAGTCTGGTAACGTTATTAAAGAAAAGAAGGAGGAGGTGAAGGTCACACATACTGAAATTAAGGATCCATGATGCGTGGTTTTGTAACCTTACAACAGGTTTTACCTCTCGAGGGATCTCAAGAGGCTTACAACCCCACCAGGCAGTGTACCTGACCGATGTAGTATAGTATAGTGGTAAGTACGGGGGATTGATCGTTCTCCACAGGGAATAGTGTTCGTTAGGTATGAAAGACTACTCTAATTAGGTCTAAGGGTTGAGGAAGATTCTTTTTATGTTTTTGTAATTTTTTATGAAAGCAAGTAAAATCTCGGGTTTGAAAGAGTGGGCGGAATTAGTTGCTAGTCAACTAACCCAAAAGTACTACGGATGCAAATAAAATAAATAACTGAAAATAAAATGTGGTGAGAAACTTATGTGTAGAGAAATGTGTTTACTTAGATTTCCTTACTCCCTAACTATCTTTTACCGGTTAATTAGTGTGTATTAGTCGCGTGGATGACGGGTGTATTCCTTAATACTATTTGTGGGGTGGCGTACGTACTTCCCCAACTCTACAAGCTCCTACTTCACTCCTATGTCGAGCCGGCTAGGAAGCTCCTAACATGGGATCACTAGAATTCGCTTGTGCATTAAATACAACCATAAAAACCTTTAGTACGCATTTGGTTCATGTTTCTTAAGACGTTCAAGCAAGTTACCGAATAGGAAGTTAGCCAGTTTTCTTAAGCCTAACATAGATAAACAATCATCCAATACAACTAACAACACACTAATAACCAATAATCAATAGCTAGGTTTCATTAGATCTAAGCAAACACAAGATAAATTTAGCCTAACATGTTAATCAAAAGACAAGAATAAGATAAAATCAAACAACACATAGACATATTGAATGATTAATTGATAACTTATCTTCAATGTAACATGGAAGATCTCAAGGCAAAAAGCCTTGAAAAAGAAGATAAATTCGTCTTAGGGTTTTCTCCCAAAATTCCACACACTAAGCTCTCCCCCAATGACAAAAAATTAGAAAACTATATATAGATTTTTGGATCTGACGGCGTCACGTTATGGAGTGTGACGCCGTCACCTCGCCGCTTCTAGGGTTCCCGGATGACCTTCTTGACGCCGTCCCTCTTTAGCTCTTCCAAAATCCATTCTGGCTTATCAAGGCTTGACGCCGTCGAACCTTGAACGTGACGCCGTCCCCTTTTGATTTAAGCCGTGACGCCCTTGATCAAGTTAAAGCGTGACGCCGTCAGAATTCACATGCTATTTTCACTGGCTTATCATGAGTAAATTTCACGTCCAACTTTTCTTGCCAAGGCATGACGCCGTCCAGGGTAAATTGTGACGCCGTCAAAGGTAACTTTTAGCCGATTTTTGAGACTTTGCCGTTTTCTTCACTTTTATGCTCCAAAAACGTCCAAAATGCCTCCTTTTCCAGATTTCTCCTCAAAAGTACCTAAAATGACAAAAAGAACGATTTAGGGCGATATTTGATCAAATAAATACGATTTAGGGCTTAAATGACCCCTTAAAAGCGGTACACTTTTCGCTTCATCAAATACCCTTACACTTGAGATTTGCTTGTCCTCAAGCAAATGCGCTTTTATTCTAATCAAAATACAAGTTAGGGGTCATTTAATGCAAACATAAAAGTAATTACAACAAATAATCGTTCCACTTCAATCATAATAAGCACGGAGATTATAAACTAGCACCTCACAAGTAGTGTTTAGATACTCACATCTCTCAAGTGTCATCAAAATAAATCTCATAAATGAAAACGGATAATATCTCTCACTACCTGTCATAGCAAATAGATTACCATAGGCTTGGGAAAGGATCGAAAACCTCCTCCACTAGGCGTAAGCACCAAAGATAAACTATCAAAGAGGGCTTTTAAATGGGTTATAACGTTAGGTGTAGGGAAAAGGAAAACACGGTTTTGTTGGATACGGGATATTTTACTGGTGGCGAGTTAAAGATCTTGATCAATTACATGTACTATACAATGTTGCTAAGCCAAGACTAGACTCAATCTTAAGCTAAAAATGAAATAACAAAAACAAAAACATAAAACAAACATAAAATGAAACGGGATGGTAGTCCGTATGTTTTTTTTTTCTATTTTTCATTTTCTCATTTTTTTTGTGTTTTTCTTGCTTTTTTCGATTTTTTTTTTTTTTTTTTTTTTTTTTTTTTTTTTTTGCATACACTTTTGCCCTACCATCCAAAATAATACATCATAGGGGCATTGCATTCCCCTTACACTTGATCTTTTACATAACTTTATAAATTACTATTCTAATGACTCGAATTAAGATGATTGAAAAACTTGGAGTACTTTTAAAATATTTAGCACATATGGGGGTAATAAATGATGTTCTTCCCCAATACTCCATTACACTAGTACTTTACCCATGAGTCCCAATCGTCCCAAAACAATATGTACAAGGATATGACTCGACTTAGCAACCATGTAATCAACTAGATAATTAACTTGGGTTTAAACAAATGTTGTAACAATAATGCACTAAAGATGAGTGCATACAAGGTAGGCTAAGGCGATTTGGGTGTACATTTTAGTGGGGTGTAACAAATTCTTCCTTTAAGTAAAATGCTTAAAGGTCGAAACGAAAAGATAGGCTCTGAGGGGTGTACTAGGGGTATCGTGTACTAAAAATGAGTACAACGCAAAGGGGTGTGGGAGAATTACTTGACCAATGTAGCCAATGTAATTATAACAAAAACACAGGTGTAAAACAATGGGTTAATCCTAATGCCTCTTATCAAGTAGTAAATCTAACTACACGAATGTAGTCTCACTTGTGGCTTTGGAATGGTCCTAACGCAAGTTCTAGAATCTAAGTGCTACCGGTACACACATCATAGCATAAATGCTTTTCCTACCAATTCTAGGGGCGAACCTCACATATTTGGGGGTGGAAAATTTTTTTAGTGGTACGGTTTTGTGCTAGTCATATAACTCCTATCCGTGAGACGCTCATTAAGACCAAAGTTTCACTCCTATATGTTGTAAAAAATTTTAAATTTGGCACTAAAATTACCTTAACAAGTATTTCTCTCAGTTTTATTACAGATCTACTATTAAACAAACAAAAATCAAGCGCAATTGTATTCTCTAAAATCGTACTTTTACCCTCCCCTTACACTTAAGATGAACATTGTCCCCAATGTTCAAATAACAAGATGTAAAAGAAAAAAGTAAAAGAATGAAATCAAATACTCCCCTGATTCGCTTGGTGGATAATGAAATTACACGGTTAGATCTTCCTCCAAGGTAATGTTGAAGTTCCATGACTAATGCATCGCCATAAGCTTGATTCCATAAACATCTCCTTGTCCAAAATAACCTGTTAAACCTGAGAAAACAAACACGAAAACCTGCATAACATCGGCGGGAAAAATCTATATATAAGGATATAATGCTTGTGGAATGATAATTTTGAAGATTCCTGGAGATTATAAGTTGGAGATTTAATAAAAACTTTTTATGAAAACAAAACTTTCAAAAATTTCTGGAAATTAAATCTGACGCCGTCAGGTTATAAACCTTGACGCCGTCAGAAATGACCTGACAAAAATTTTCATTTTAAGTTTCCGGAAAATTTCTGGAAAAACCTTTACCTTACTTCCTGGAAATCCTGCAAAACATCATTATGACTCGATACAAGCATTTAACTCAAACAAATACTAATATGTATGCTAATTTATTATTATTATGATTCATGTTCATTTGTGTTCTAATAAACCGATTTAGATTTCCCTTACACTTAACTTTTGCAAAATACCTTTATATGTAGTTAAGACGAAGTTAAAAACAAAATAAAGCATTTTCACAAATTACTTTTGAACATGAATCAATACTAATAAAAATTAAACACACATACGGAAACAAATAAAATCAAACAAACAAATAAATAAACACACAAAGCAAATAAAACAAATAAAGCTTGGGTTGCCTCCCAAGAAGCGCTTTTCTTTATTAACGAGTCTTGTAGCTAGACTCAAAGTCACGTACATTACGTGACTCCATCATCGGTCACGGTTCCTAGGCCATTCTCCTTCCCGGTTTTATATTCCGGTCCTAATTTCAAACAATCCTTGTAGAAACCGAATATCCTTTCCATAACATAGTCTACTCCTTTACTTCTATCCTCATCATTCCTATAGTAGACCGCTTGCTTGAGCTCCTTCTCAACATTTGACAAGTGTTGGAATTGTTCTATCTTATATGGCATTTGGTAGCTTACTTCATCGGTCTCATCCTTAAATCTAACTATCCCTAAGGAAGGTTCATAAGTCATTCTAGAGACCTCAACAAATGGTTTTCCAAAAACCACTTGAGTCAAGGATGCATCGACTATTGGGCGGATATCTTCTACAATTACAAAGTCGGTGACATAGGTGAAGTTTCCTACATAAACCGGTAATCCCTTAACTCTTCCCGTGAAGTTACTCATCCAACCCTTGTCAGGGAACATCCTATACCCAAGTTGATTTTTCATTATCAAGTTGTAGTGGGCTCTAGTCATGATGTTTATGGGTGATCTAAGGTCTATGTAGGCTTTCCACACATGCAAGTGTCCGATGTTGCATGGTATGTTGAGATTAGAAGGGTCGCCTATTTCAATGATTGGTCTACCTAGGAGGTATGGTGTCTCGGGGTCATCGAATAAGTTTGTATGATATGCGCGCTCTTCCTTAGTGGGTAGCCTATCGAAGTAGTCCTCATCATCATCTACTTCTTCAATCTCACTTGTCCTAACTTCCTTATCAGCCTCGACTTTCTTATCCTCATCCTTAGGTTCACTATTATCCTCATTCCTATCAATTGGTTTAATAGTGACAATGTTGACAAAGTGGACGTGTTTGGATGAAGAGGGGTCTTTTACTTGGGGTCCGCTATTTGTGTTCCTAGCGTCCTTATGTGGAGGTGATAACACTTGGTTATGGAGAGCTTTCAACAAGTTGTCAATTTTATTGGTCATCTCCGTTTGTTGTTGATTGAATTCGGCTTCAAACTTGGCTAAACGAGCTTCTTGAGATGCCATAAATTGAGACATCAATCCTTCAAAGTTATCGGTACTACCATTGCCGGAAGGATTGTTGTTGAAAGTACGGTTCGAGTTGGAACCGCTCGATTGGAAACGATTAGGTGGGTTGGAAGAATTGGTTTGTTGTGTGTTTTGGTTTTGTTTCCACCTAAGGTTCGGGTGATTTTTCCATGAGGGGTTTTATGTATCACCGTAATGGTTTGGCTCGGGTTTGAAAGTGTACCACTTGTCTCCCGCTCCGTCGGTACGCGAGGATGCGTAGTCCACAAAAGCTTGTTCGGGGAGTTCCATGCAATCACGAGTGTCGTGGGGACCACTACATAATTCACATGAAGAAGTGATTTTGTTCACTTGGCTTGAAGGGTTAGGAGCCTCGTAGGATTTCATGAGAAACTTGACTTGGTCTTCAAGTTCTATGATCCTACGGTCAGAAGTGCTTGAATTGTTCGAAGGCAAAGATATTGCCTTGACCGTTTTATTCAAATCACGGGGATCACTCCAACTTTCGTTGTCATAAAGAGCAAGATCCTCTAGGAGAGCCCATGATTGTTCCGCACTTAGATCACGTAGCTTGCCACCGGCCGATTGGTCAATGGTTTGCCTCGTGGAGAGATTGATATGGTCATAGAAGATTTGGACTTGGAGCCAAAGTTCTATGCCATGGTGAGGGACTTTTTGGAGTAAGTCCTTGAATCGAGTCCATGCCTCGTAGAGAGTTTCGCCTTGACGTTGTTGGAACATCAAGATATCATTCCTTAGCTTGGTAGTTCTTCCCGGTGGGAAAAACTGAGCAAGGAAACGAGTGGTGAGATCATCCCAAGAGGTGATGGATCCTGCGGGTTGACGTTCTAGCCACTGACTAGCTTGGTCCCGCAGAGAGAATTGGAAGAGACGCAATCGGGTCGTCTCTCGAGTGGCAACATCAAGGTCTATAGAATCAACGATTTTAAGAAAGTCCTAGAGATGTTGATTAGGATCTTCAGAACGAAGTCCATGGAATGCGCATCCGCTTTGCACCAACCGGATGGTGTCGGATCGCAAGGGTGTGATATTGGCTCCTTGAGTGAGCTCAATGGTGTTTCGATAGCCATGGTGGCTAGGACGGGAATACTCTCCTAAAGTACGGGCTCTAGGAGGGGGTGGTGGGGGTTGTTGTGGTGGTGGGTTGTGGGGGTTAAGGATATTACCATCTTCCATGATGTCGGATGGTAATGGTTACGAACAAAGACACGAAGAAAATAGATAGACTAAAGAAAATCTAGAAAAAGAAAATAAAAATCTCACTAGAAAGGAATCTAGTGAGTAGACCTAATAGAAATAACAATTCAACCTAAACAATAACTATTCCCCGGCAGCGGCGCCAAAAACTTGATGCGTGGTTTTGTAACCTTACAACAGGTTTTACCTCTCGAGGGATCTCAAGAGGCTTACAACCCCACCAGGCAGTGTACCTGACCGATGTAGTATAGTGTAGTGGTAAGTACGGGGGATTGATCGTTCTCCACAGGGAATAGTGTTCGTTAGGTATGAAAGACTACTCTAATTAGGTCTAAGGGTTGAGGAAGATTCTTTTTATGTTTTTGTAATTTTTTATGAAAGCAAGTAAAATCTCGGGTTTGAAAGAGTGGGCGGAATTAGTTGCTAGTCAACTAACCCAAAAGTACTACGGATGCAAATAAAATAAATAACTGAAAATAAAATGTGGTGAGAAACTTATGTGTAGAGAAATGTGTTTACTTAGATTTCCTTACTCCCTAACTATCTTTTACCGGTTAATTAGTGTGTATTAGTCGCGTGGATGACGGGTGTATTCCTTAATACTATTTGTGGGGTGGCGTACGTACTTCCCCAACTCTACAAGCTCCTACTTCACTCCTATGTCGAGCCGGCTAGGAAGCTCCTAACATGGGATCACTAGAATTCGCTTGTGCATTAAATACAACCATAAAAACCTTTAGTACGCATTTGGTTCATGTTTCTTAAGACGTTCAAGCAAGTTACCGAATAGGAAGTTAGCCAGTTTTCTTAAGCCTAACATAGATAAACAATCATCCAATACAACTAATAACACACTAATAACCAATAATCAATAGCTAGGTTTCATTAGATCTAAGCAAACACAAGATAAATTTAGCCTAACATGTTAATCAAAAGACAAGAATAAGATAAAATCAAACAACACATAGACATATTGAATGATTAATTGATAACTTATCTTCAATGTAACATGGAAGATCTCAAGGCAAAAAGCCTTGAAAAAGAAGATAAATTAGTCTTAGGGTTTTCTCCCAAAATTCCACACACTAAGCTCTCCCCCAATGACAAAAAATTAGAAAACTATATATAGATTTTTGGATCTGACGGCGTCACGTTATGGAGTGTGACGCCGTCACCTCACCGCTTCTAGGGTTCCCGGATGACCTTCTTGACGCCGTCCCTCTTTAGCTCTTCCAAAATCCATTCTGGCTTATCAAGGCTTGACGCCGTCGAACCTTGAACGTGACGCCGTCCCCTTTTGATTTAAGCCGTGACGCCCTTGATCAAGTTAAAGCGTGACGCCGTCAGAATTCACATGCTATTTTCACTGGCTTATCATGAGTAAATTTCACGTCCAACTTTTCTTGCCAAGGCATGACGCCGTCCAGGGTAAATTGTGACGCCGTCAAAGGTAACTTTTAGCCGATTTTTGAGACTTTGCCGTTTTCTTCACTTTTATGCTCCAAAAACGTCCAAAATGCCTCCTTTTCCAGATTTCTCCTCAAAAGTACCTAAAATGACAAAAGGAATGATTTAGGGCGATATTTGATCAAATAAATACGATTTAGGGCTTAAATGACCCCTTAAAAGCGGTACACTTTTCGCTTCATCAATCCACAAGATCAAGGTGAGAGTCAAGATGAGAAAGTTCAGAAAGAAGCTGAGTCTGATAACATCATCAAGGAAGCTCATGATCAGATAACAACAACCACTACAGAACCTCCACAGAGATACAACATGAAAAATTCGTGGCTTCTACATACCCGGGGATTCATGAGAATCTGAAAATGAAGGAGGATGAGCAATCTCACCTGAATGAACCAACAGGGTCTACTGGCACTCTATCGTCTCTGAAGAACCTTGACACTGACTTCAACTATGGTGATCAGTTCATTCTGGATAAAGCCAACGACAACACCACAGAGACTGACATACCACATGATGATAAGGAAGTAGAGTCAATGGTGTCCGTACCAATCAAACAAGACATGTCTGGTATTAAATCTATGACAATTCCTGTATCCACAAAAGCAACTATCATAGTAGATCCCTCACCAGAAGCAACACCAACGACAACCATCCCTCCAGAACTACCATCTGATTTAGCATCACAACTAACTGCTGCCACAAAGCTCATTGATGACATGTCACGGAAGATGAATAACTATGAGCAGAGACTACTTAATGTGGAAAAGCTTAATATAGATCAAATGGTGGCTCAAGCTGTGAATGATCAAGTAGAGGAAGCAGTCAGATGGGCAATGGAAGCTCCTATGAAGACACGATTCAGAGATCTTCCTACAACTGAGATGAAATCAATCCTCTATGACAGAATGTTTGAATGTGGTCAGTATCAAGGCCACGAAGATCATCAACGGCTTTATGAAGCTTTGGAAAAATCAATGAGTCGTGATAATCAGGATTTCCTCATGGCTGAGCTTGAAAAACAACGGAAGAAGAAGAAAAGGAGACAAGATAAACCCGGAACACCCCCTGGCTCTCCACCACATCCTCCTCCACCCCCTCCACCTAGTGGTGGATCTGGAGCAGCAAAGATGTCAGGAGCTTCAGAATTCACTCAAGCTCAATCTCATCATCATCCAACTGAATCCTCTGGTGGTAAAGACCAAGTCACTACTTCTTCTGGCCCAAGCACATCTAAGAGTATTTCTAAGGCAGGATCGCTTGCGTGGACCACAGTTGATGACAAATTTAAACCCTCGTTCTCGCCAGTTCCTGAGGATTTTGTCATGAATGAGGAATCGGTTCTAAATGGTTTGTCTACTCAAACTGATGAAGAAGATGTCTCAGCTAACACCAATATCCCAACTGTTGATCCTAATCAGAAATGGTGGTTGGAATTCTTACGCACAGACAAACCTGATGACTCAGAATCCTCAAGAAAGTGACCCACCAGGGAGGATATGGAATCTTGGATAAAACCTGTATCTGAAGAAGATCGAGAACCAATTCCTGAACCTAATTGGTCTATACCATCATCAGACAAAAGCATTCCTGTAAACAATTGGGCAGCTACTATTGCTTCACAACATAACTCTCCTTCAGAGAACTCATTGCTGGCAAAGACTAATGACATGGGGGCATTTATTAGTTGGTTCTGCAAGAAGAAAGGCATCACAAATCTCACTCCCCAAGACTTGGAAGGTCCTGCATATGAAATCGTCAAAGTGTTTCATCCTGATGTGCATCATCTCCAATACCAAATGGAAGAATGTCATAGACTATTTACTGATCAAGTTGATGACCGGATCCTTTCCTATGACATCAACCGACCTCTTCCCTTTGATGGTCCACCAGGTCAAAAGAGCATTCAACCAGATCTCTTCTTTAACAACGATCTGAATTATCTCCGGTTCGGGAATAATGGTGATCGTCTGGCATTATCCATTTCCAAGATGAAGGCGGCTTACTACCCTGACGTTGGGCTAGAACAAATGGTGCCTAATCAGGTATGGTCAGATGAAGAATACAAGTTTGAACTTACTGCTTCTTATGGGGTCACACATTGGTGGTTCCACAAGAAACGATTTTACATTGAACGGCACGCAGGAGAGGGTAGTCGTCAGGGTATACGCTCACATCTAAGGATCTTAAGTGTTATCAAAGTTGATATTCACCCAATGTATGGGTATGAGTATCTTAAAAGGATAGTGCTTCGTCGTGCTGATCAGAAGGAGTATATCATTTCTGAAAGCGACTTCAAATATCTATCTCCAAGTGACTTCGAGGATCTCTTTCTTCTGAATCTTCAAGGCCACCTGAATCATCTTCCACCTCGCGACAAGAAGGCGCTTGCTGCTGCTGTTAACTTATGGATCCGGGGTCTTGTCATCAGGCAAAGGGTGAGTGATTTTCAACTAGGGATAGAGAGCTATCAGACCAAACTCAATCTCACTAGGCCATATTGGGAACGTAAGGGTCTCGAGTACATTCACGACTTTAAAGTTATCGAATCTCCAAGAGCAGTCAAGTTCACTGACCAACATGGGACTCCTATGATGATGCAACTCAGTGAGATACATAAATTCAGCGATGGTACCCTGAGAATGATCGATGAAGCACTGGATTTCAGGATTAAGGACTTCAAGTTAAATCCTCACAACCCACAATTGAAGACTCAGTTCTGGACTGATCTGGATGTACAAAGGAGCAAAGAGTTTATGAGAGCCATAGAGCGCAGACTGAAAACAAGAAGGATCTTTCGCAACCTGGAAAGCTTCGTTGGGGGTAGAGTTCGTGAAGGAGATTACAGATTGATGGAAAGAACGACATGAGCTGATTCGCTCCACAAGTGGTCTCTGTAGTGATATTAGTCTTTTGTTGGGCTCTTGTAATGTTACAATGTAATTTCCTCTAATCATGTAATACTCTATGTGTGATCTGTGTGTATTGACAAGTAATCCTCTCTCGTTAATTTATGAGGGAGCATAGTATGCTCCTACATCAGAATACATGTTAACCTGACCACATTTTCTCCCAAATTTTTCTAAACATATTTAAATCAATTGGGATCACAAATCTCAAATGGTTTGAAATTTTTGATCGGGGAGAGAATGTGATTTAAATAGGAAATTCTGATAAAATGTGATGATTTGGAAGTTAATGTATGCTCTCCCGTATGTGCTAAATCATTTTGAATATCAAGGCACATATTGAGGGGGAGCAAAATGTTTTGGTCATAAACGCAAGCTCCTCCATATGTACGAAAATCTTTCTTATATCGATGCACATATTGAGGGGGAGCAAATGTTTTTTACAAAACAAAGGATTTTGGCATCTTGTGTGAGCAAGGCTCAGACTTCACCAAAGAATTGACGAAACTTGAATTGTCATAAATCGAAAGGATACGTCTTGGCCGGGTAATAATTTCAAGCTGGTCTAACCAGTGATGTAAGCGTGTCTCGAAAAAGATGTATCTGAGTAGAGTGTACCGTTTCGAGAAACTCTCTATGGACTTGACCAGGACGGGTAATAATTTCAAACTGGTCTAACCAGTGATGTAAGCGTGTCTCGAATCGGTCATGTTCACTGAAAGTGGATCAATTCAAAAAGGTGCAAGCTCTACCTAACATGTGCAAATTTATAAAACTATCACTCGAGCACATGTTGAGGGGGAGCATTTGAAAAATATAAAACTCTCAAGTGTTTGCAAAAATGTGTTTCAAAATCATGAACACTTTGAGAGATTTTTCAAAGATTTGGTTTGGCAATCGTGGATGAATATCAAAGACCGACCATTTTAATTAATGTATGAAGTTATAAGGATGGTTAGGTTAGGCTCAAGTTCCCACGATCCCGCCAGAGCCGGAGGGATCTACCCAGGGACAATCCACTAGCTAGTGTAGAAGTCCTTAGGTATGATTAAAAAGGAGAAATGTGTATAAGGGAAGAGTGCCGACTGAGATGGAGCTAACACTGGAATAAACCCAACAAGGTGTTAGTTATGAAGTCTCGGTAAGCACTGAAGGGGTTGAAGAATGAAAAAGAATTGTAAAGATAAAGGGTGAAAAGAAATAGCCCTCCTTACAACTTAGGCAGAAACTGGGTCAATACATATGCTGTCAGAATCACTTAGTTGATTGCTGGCATTGAAGACAAAGTATCATGGACCCAGTGATACGCTGCACAACCCTCCCTAGCCACTCAAGGTCCCTCAAAGGATTCTTGTTTCAATTGTCACGGAGTTCAATACATTCCTATCGTCTCTCTCACTCCGAGTTAGATGATATTGAAAAGGTGGCAGTTCTCTCCAGCCTCCGCTCACTAAATCAAAACGCACTATCGAGTCTAGAGCCACGAGATGCATAATAAGATCTCATAGGGACACGAATTATTTCTACACTGGGTGTTCAACATTAAGGACACCAGTTGTAAACTTGAGAGTCCTACGCAGATCTTAGCAATCTGCCAGAACATTTATGAGAGAATTTACGAATGTAATTCTCAATGATTGAATGGAAATTCCTGCCAGGGTCAACATCAAGCAGCCCTGAAAGCAGGTCACTTCGGTAATTCTTTATGGATTACGCTTAGTGGTCACGGCGGTTTCTAACGGTCTACAGTCGTGGAGTGATCTCCAGCGACTCACCTAATCGTTGATGTACTACGGTTCGATCTTAAAAAACCCTCTGTGGGTTTTCGATTAGGAACGGTCTTGGTAAGGATTAGAGAGAGTTTTCACACTATGCTGATAACAATCTCGAAGTCCAAACCTGTAAGTACCGGTCGTTTTATTGCTAACTGTCGTATGCAGGAACTTCTGGCGATTGTTGCTGTGGAACGCTGTAGCTGGTTGCTGTTGTAGCTGGTTGCAGAAAAGATGCCAATCCATCACCACATGTTCACACCACATCATCATCAAAGAAGTCATGATCACCCTAAAAGACCTTCAACACAGCTTCTGCTAACTCTGATGCTGAAGATCGTGACTCCATATCGTGTGAGCATGTCGACTCTAAGCATACTTCATCACATGGAGATTTACTACTGAAAGATGACTTGGAGACTCAAGTGGGATGATAACTCCAAAGAATCAACAAAGATCATCCAAGACAAAAGAAAAAGTCATCGTAAGATTTGATGTTTGCACAAGAATCTATGATATTGAAGAATCAAGGATTACGAGCTATGATGTCAAGATCCAAGGAAAAAGTACTGAATTTCAAAGCATTACTTCTGGGGTGACCTCCCTTAGGGGGAGATTGTTAGGAATATGAATATTCAGCTGAAGACTCGGTCACCCCGAGTACTTATTAGCACATCATAGCTCGTAGGATTATCAGTAATATTATTAGTAGCTTAGTTAGTATTATTAGTTTTATTAGATTAGTCGTATCTATATTTGTGGAGTGGGTCGGGCTTTCCCCACTGTCAGCTCGCTCCACAGTCCACTAGGGACATATTATGTAATAGTATAAATACTCCCTTCCCACCCATGGGAAGGGTTGGACCTTTCAAGCTAATAGATTACAAGTTACTTTCTATCTCTAAAAGGCTCCCACTTTCTCACTCTAAGTCTTCTTCTATTCGATCCAAACAAGCCTCTAACTAGTGATTCTTGTATTGTGAATACCCTACAAAAGCTTTGGAGAAAGGTTGGCTCAAGACCTTCGCTTCTCAAAAAGTCCCAATCTACCACAGCCCCACTTTCAACTTTGTGTAGTAGCAATTGGGCATATTTGGATGTGGAAGCATCGTTATCGAAGATCCCCCAACTAAGAACCGTATCGCCATAATTTTCTTGTTGGGACCTAGAGGAACTCCCTCTGCTAGATCGTTGACGCTTATGCATTTCCTGAAAAGAAAACAAGAAGGAACGAAGAAGATCAAAATGTGAACCAAAGAGTTGGTTGAACATCAGACACATCTGACGCCGTCATCCTTTAGAGGTGACGCCGTCAGGTTCGACCTCATTCGAATTCAAGATTACGAGGGAAAAATCAATATTCAAACTTCAGGTTCATAAACCAAACGCCCTTTTTTACAGAAAAAATGGATGATTGGTCCATAGGTTGTGGTTCAAATTCGTTGCCACCCAATTAGTGAATAGACCCATTTGATTGCCAATCATTTAATGCTTTAATCAATGCTAAATAACACTAATTTAAAGGGCATTATGAGTTCTAGGCATGAATCAATCCTAGGGTTTCATGAGTCGGGGTTTTCGAAATTGAAGAATCCTATGAGTAATTGAAGCGAAAAGGATGAATAAAAATTACTTACCACGTGGAGATTGGTGACGGAAGCTGGTGAATTGGACCTTGGAGATTCGTAGGTGGGGTTGGAGTGGGTATGGTTTGTGGGGTTTGTGATGAAAGTGATGGAAATAAGGTTTTTATTGCTGTGCCGACGGGGTGACGGCGTCACGTTCAAAGTCTGACGCCGTCAGACCCGTGTGTTTTACAACTTTGTGCCAGTTTACAATTGAGCCCCTATACTATTGAGAGTAGCTTATAAGGATCAACACGATAGTTAGTCTCGTTTAATAAGTTCCTCCTGGGTCAAATGTTTTGTTACTGTCACGGAATGTGGTATACTTTTGGATAGGGTCGGTTAATGTCCCATTAAAGTTCCAATCTCCACCAGGGTAGGTTTTGAGTGAGCGAGGGGAACTTTCCCAAGGGATTTTCGACATGAGGGTATGCTTTAACTGAGTTCTTCTCACACCTGACTTAAAGCCAAAAGATCGTTTCCTAGCTTCATGAAAGTTAGGGAGCGTGACAACCATGCTTCCCACGAAAATGCTATGATCTTGAGAATTCTTTTTCTCGCGAGGGGATCCAAAGGAATAAGAGAGTTTTAAAGGTGAAGGCTCGGGGAGAGGGGTTTCATCATCCCATTCGTTGTATGGTTCATTAGGGACCGGGATTTCAAAGATCTTCTCGATCTTTTTGTGTGAAGCTTCTTCCCTAATTTTCTCCTTTATTCTCGAGATAAACTTTTCTGCCAGTTCCATGAAAACATTTTGGGTGTTTTTCAAGTGAGTCTCTAATTTTTGGATTTGCCTCTCTTGGTTTTTCATGAAAGTTAGCATTATCCCCTCGAACTCATCTTGTCGCGAGAAGTGAGGAAACGTATGTTTATCAATCGTGTTTACACACTCACTGGTATCTTCCTCAACCCGAGGTATCTCGGCTTTCATAAATTTCTCAATCTGCCTTTTTATGTTTTCAAACAACTGTTCTTGGGTTGCACTCATGCAATTTAAAATCCCTTCTTCCGAGAACGTAGAGTCCTTCCATTCTTCATCATCGTACTGTGCCAAGTCCTCAATGACTTCCCAGCACTTATCGACACTGAGCCTGCTCAGCCTTCCATTGGCAGCGTAATCTATGGTTCTTCTAGTTTGATGGTTTACGCCATCATAAAATCGTTGGATTTGTAGCCAAGGATCCATGCCATGGTGAGGGACTTTTTGGAGTAAGTCCTTGAATCGAGTCCATGCCTCGTAGAGGGTTTCGCCTTGACGTTGTTGGAACATCAAGATATCATTCCTTAGCTTGGTAGTTCTTCCTGGTGGGAAAAACTGAGCAAGAAAACGAGTGGTGAGATCATCCCAAGAGGTGATGGATCCTGCGGGTAGACGCTCTAGCCATTGACTAGCTTGGTCCCGCAGAGAGAATTGAAAGAGACGCCGTCGGGTCGTCTCTCGAGTGGCAACATCAAGGTCTATGGAATCAACGATTTTGAGAAAGTCCTTGAGATGTTGATTAGGATCTTCGGAACGAAGTCCATGGAATGCGCATCCGCTTTGCACCAACCGGATGGTGTCGGATCGCAAGGGAGTGACATTGGCTCCTTGAGTGAGCTCAATGGTGTTTCGATAGCCATGGTGGCTAGGACGAGAGTAGTCTCCTAAGGTACGGGCTCTAGGAGGTGGGTGTTGTTGTGGTGGTGGGTTGTTGGGATCGAGGATATTACCACCTTCCATGATGTCGGATGGTAATGGTTACGAACAAAGAAACGAAGAAAAAAGATAGATTAAAGAAAAACCTAGAAAAATAAAATAAAAAATCTCACCAGAAAGGAATCTAGTGAGTAGACCTAATAAAATAAAAATTCAACCTAAACAATAACTATTCCCCGGCAACGGCGCCAAAAACTTGATGCGTGGTTTTGCGACCTTACAACAGGTTTTACCTCTCGAGGGATCTCAAGAGGCTTGCAATCCCCACCAGGCAGTGTACCTGACCGATGTAGTATAGTGAAGTGGCAAGTACCGGGGGATTGATCGTTCTCTAGGGGAATAGTGTCGTTAGGATCGAAAAACTACTCTAATAGGTCTAAGGGTGAGGGAAGATTCTTTTTGTATTTTTTTTATATATTTATGAAAGCAAGTAAAATCTCGGGTTTGAAGGAGTGGGCGGAATTAGTTGCTAGTCAACTAACCCAAATAACTACAAATGCAAATAAAATAAAATAACTGAAAATAAAAAGGTTGTGAAACTTATATGGAGATAAATGTGTTTACTTAGATTTCCTTACTCCCTAACTATCTTTTACCGGTTGATTAGTGTGTATTAATTGCGTGGATGACGGGTGTATTCCTTAATACCAATCGTGGGGTGGCGTACGTACTTCCCCAACTCTACAAGCTCCTACTTCACTCCTATGTCGAGCCGGCTAAGAAGCTCCTAACATGGGATCACTAGAATTCGCTCATGCATTAAATACAACCATAATAACCTTAGTACGCATTGGTTCATGTTTCTTAAGACGTTCAAGCAAGTTACCGTATAGGAGGTTAGCCAGTTTTCTTAAGCCTAACATCGATAAACAATCATCCAATACAATTAATAACACACCAACAACTAATAATCAATAGTTAGGTTTCATTAGATCTAAGCAAACACAAGATAAATCTAGCCTAGCATGTTAAATAAAAGACAAGAACAAGATATAATCAAACAATACATAGACATATTGAATGATTAATTGATTACTTATCTTCAATTGAACATGGGAGATCCAAGGGTATAAAACCCTTAAAAAATGGCAGAAAAATCGTCTAGGGTTTCTCCTTACAAAGTTGCACACTAATGACTAAAAATTATGAAAGTATATATAGGAAAACAGATCTGACGGCGCCATGTTATAGAGCTTGACGCCGTCAACTCGCCGCGGTTAGGGTTTCTTGATGGCCTTCTTGACGCCGTCCCCCTTTAATCTTCCAAAATCCTCTCTGGCTTATCAAGGCTTGACGACCTTCTTGACGCCGTCCCCCTTTAATCTTCCAAAATCCTCTCTGGCTTATCAAGGCTTGACGACCTTCTTGACGCCGTCACAGGTACTTTCCAGCAGATTTTGAGACTTTGTCGTTTTCTTCACTTTTATGCTCCAAAAATGTCCAAAATCCTTCCTTTTTCAGATTTCTTCTCCAAAATACCTAAAATGACAAAAGGAACGATTTAGGGCAATATTTGATCAAATAAATACGATTTAGGGCTTAAATGACCCCCTAAAAGCGGTACACTTTTCGCTTCATCACCTCTTCATCCGGAAATTGAATAACCAATCCGACCACTGACTATACGAATTTAATCTCGGAACATCAAGATCCCACCATTGAGCAAGCAAGACGTAAACCTGGGAAACAAAAGAGCAAGAAAAGAAGAGATGATTGGCAGTTTCCGAATGCTCCCCACAAATAGGACATAACACCGAAGGCACATCTATACCGCGAGCATCGAGATTCATACGAGTTGGAAGCTTGTTTAACGAAAGCCTCCAAGCCATAAATAGGACATAACACCGAAGGCACATCTATACCGCGAGCATCGAGATTCATACGAGTTGGAAGCTTATTTAACGAAAGCCTCCAAGCCATAATATTAACCTTTATAGGGATTAATTTACACCACCTTCTATGATCAATACTTTGTTGTCAATGAAAACTCGAGCGGAGGACACTGTAAACGAACCCATGCCATGCAACGTCCAAGCCCATCTATCCACCATTGAAGACAATTGGACCGTATGAGTAACTCTAGCATTTCCTCCCATTGTGTACTTTCGACACCTCCTCTAGGATGACGACGGAAGGAAGCTAAACCAATTCCTTGCCTCTTTCTCTCTGCTACAGTAGTCAGCTTATTGGTTTCCAAGGAGAATAATCAGCTTATTGGCTTAAGTTCTATACTTATGAACAAAGATATTGTGATTTGAAAGGTTTTAAAATTTGATTTAAAAGTTGAAGCGGTGATGACTGATGTGGTTAAGTTTCAGTAAAACTAAGTAGAATTATAAACAATGGTGGTATTATATTTGCTTAATTTTGAGAGTTAATTGTGATTCGAAAGATGCCATCTATTATAACATGTTTATAAATTAGAATTATAGGTTGATTGTTTTTGCAGTTTGTTAGTATTGTAGATATATGGAGTTTAAAGACAAATAACTAACAGAGTCAATTTCATTTATCGGTTTAATCGAATGTAAGAGTAATCAGATAAAAGCATGGCTTCATGCAACAATAAATATTGAAGATAGTCACAGTATAAATATGTATAGTGATGGTTCAACCCGACGCTTGAACCGGTAAACCAACGACTCGGGCGGATAAAATAAAAACTGAGGTTTAAAACGTTGCTTAATTTATATAAACATGATTACTCTCGTAAACAATTTGACTCGTAATGTAGCTATACATTTTGTACCATACCAAATTGTTTATCCCTAGATTTGATAGACCAAACATTTAACCTTAGGCTACTGCCAGCAAGAGTAGCAAGGAGGACGGCAAAGAGTCTTCATGGCGGCATGCTTGCTGAGAGGTGGAGTCTTCACGGTGGCAAAGAGGACGAACGGTGAATGGTTCGCCGCTTATTTTATGGAGTTGTGCAAGTTTCGAGCCCATGTTTTTTATTAGTTTTATTATTTGGTTTGTGAGTGTGTAGGGTATTTAGTAGAGTATGTTTGTATAAAAGTGAGTATTTTAATGAAAGGTGGGGGAGTGGTGATTATTGAGAGTAAAAGTGAGAAGGAGTGAGGGGAGAGAGAAAACTGATGTGACGCTGAGCTGGAAAGTGAAATGATGTGATTACTGGGAGTAGTCTTAGAGTGCTTGGTGTGGTAGTGGCGAATAACACGTTATTCGTCTGTCACCTCAGCGCCACCTAATTAGCATCCTAATAACACATCAACAACTAAAATACGCTCCCCAACAAAAAAACTCAATAACATGTTATTAGTACTACTTGTGGGTCCCATTTTTTCCCCTTTTATTTTATTTAATACAAACACATTTTATTAAACTAAATTAAAATTACAATACATAAAATAAAATACTAGATTTCGAAAAAAAAGTACAATACATAACGAAACTACATATCGCCTTGTTGTTGTCGTTTTAGCTGTCGTTACCAAAGATGATCCACAAGATCATGTCGAAGGTTGGTATGTACCTCTTTGTCACGTAGTTCTTTTCGGTTCTTTGCATGTACGTCGCATCTTTCGAATCATGTACGTTGTATATTGGCGGCGGGACTAACATATATCTCGTTAAATTCACGTATTTGTAATTTTTGATCTTTTAGTATCATTTTATACAATATGATGCAACAATACATAATCCTACGACCCTGAAGGACACCAAAAGCCCGTTTCACATTTTTTCTTGCACTTTCTTGAGCCCTTTTAAAGTTTAAATTAGCTTGAGTTCGGGCGATCGTACATGATTTGACAAAAGTGGACCAAGTGGGATAAATATCGTCTGCTAGGTAATATCCTTTGGTGTATGTTTTACCATTCACCGTAAAGGGGGCATCGGGAGCGCGGTCGTCAATGAGGCCGTCAAACAAATTCGACCGATATATAAACATTTAGGTCGTTATTTGCACCCGCTATACAAAAAATGAATGCCAAATACACAAATATTGGGATGCAACTGCTTCCATTCCCAATGCATACAATCTATACTACCAAGCATACCCGAGAACCCATGATAGTTTTCGTGTTTTCATATAGCCATATAATATCATCGGGGGAGGGTTTTTTAAATACTCCTCCGAGTATAAATCTCATATACTTTTGGTAAGATTGTCTAAACTAGCACGGCTACAACGTACACCGATTTGTAAATATTCATCGAAAGCATCGGGTGTGGTCTCGTACGCCAATTGGCGTATAGTGGTCTTGCATTTCATTATAGGGTGGATACTCATTTTACCAAGGGCATTTGGCCGTAAACTAAAAAATCGTTTTTGACTCATCCGGAACCGTTGCCTAAAATTCCTTTTGGGATATTTTGGAGCATCCCTAAAATAATCATCCAGTAGACGTTGTTCGGCGACTTCATATTTATTCTTGGGGTATATACGTCCGAGTGTGTGAAATCATCATCAAATGCTAGAAATTGTTCATAATAATCGTATAAACGTAATGATTATTCGGCTCGAGTTTTAGGGTCAAGAAGATCCATGGAAATTAAAAGTATATGAAATATTGGAGAGTGAATTAAAATGTAAGTGAAAGTGTATATAAATTTGGATTTGGTTAGACTGTTTGAAAAATAGATGTTAAATTGGATATTTATAGGTGAAAATGGGGGTTTAATTTATTTTGTGCCGTTTGTTTTGTACCGTTATATAGCATTTAAAAACTAAAAAAAGTAGAAAAAATAACAAACGGCTAAAAGCCCTACGGCGGACGAACAACGGGACAAAAGTACAGAATGACATGACATTCGTCCGTTATCGATGCATATGGCAGGGGAACAACTACCCTCGCCGAGCTCTCTCACAAATAACCAAAAGAATGCGGAGACAAAAAGCCAGAGGAAATCTTTGTTGTCACATATATTGGATGCAAATCCACCAAAAAGATATGCTGCATGTGAATTATTACTACCCACCAAACTTGATCATCAAACGGTGTTCAATTTACCACGTTGTCACCTAATATTAATACCCACCAAACCAACCTCTAGATGCTAAATTTTATATCCACTCCGTGTTAAAAAAGAGTTGATTCTTTCCTCTTAAAGTAATATTTGAAAAATTGTTTATAGGGGACCAGATAATTAATGTCGAGTAAATTTGACTGAAATGAAGAAAATGTAACCAAAATGGGAACGTGGAATGTTTCTAGCAAATTCAACGTACAATATGTTTGAAAAAATAATTACTGCAATAGAAAAAAAAAGAGCTTAATCTATCACTATTAGGGTGGTGGCAGTCATATCAAAATGGTTGTTTGACGATAAAAAAATCTGAAATATGTTGGAGACATCGACAATTTTATTTCGTTTAACGATTTATCATCGGTATAAATCACTAACAATTTTCAAGTACTGTACGTTAAAAACTTAAAGCATTGAAAACATGATATGCATTATTATTATCATATACTAGTACATACATTTCTCATATTAAACATCGTCGTTTCATGTGTAGCTTAAAAATGGTTTTGTTTTAGCTTGGCCTAAAATGTGTTTGTTTTGGCCTGTTTATTGCTTCGGTTATTTGCCATGCACAAAGGACGATTTGCAATTAAATTCACAGGGACTAAAAGCGTAAAATTTTATGAAGTTTCATAGATATATGAGTAAACTCCAAAATACATCCCTGTGGTTTGCCCAATTTCGCACTATACATCCAATTTTTTTTTTTTTGCTCCTTATACATCTCTCCGTTAGTAAAAATCAAACACAATACATCCACGAGGACGAACGGTGCAAACATTATATTGTTAACTTGGACACGTGGCAGTTATCTCTTTTTAACTAAGGGTAATTATGTCTTTTTATCTTTCCCCTTTATATTTCACAGCTATTATCACTTTCCCAAATAAAAAACACAAACACCACTTTCCAATTGTATTATCTCAGATTTCCAGATAACAATCAACAAAAACAAGAACAAAAATTTTTCTACAAGAACAAAAATTTTTGGAGTTTACACAAGAACAAAAACACAAACACCAAACACCACTTTCCAAAACAAGAACAAAAATTTTTCTACATCAAACATATCAAATAACAGTCAACAAATCAAACTGACAAATCAAAAATTATACATCAAACATATTTTTCTATCTTTTTTTTTTCCAAACTCCATTAAATCCTTTTCTACCTCACTCACTATCTTCTTCGGCCTCTTTTCCGACAACCACCATCTTCTCCGGCTTTTTTTTGAGCAAAAACTATACTAATTCGAAAAAGATCATTTAAGATCTATACAACACCTCTTTTCCGGCATTTTTCCGACAACCACCTCTTTTCCGACAACCACCATCTACAATCTATCCATCCCATCAACAAACAACAAGCTATAACAATCAAACAACCATAAAAGATACCACAACAGATTCGAAAAAGATCATTTAAGATCTATACAACAAACCCATCATTCATCTTGGTAACCTTTCTAGATTCGAAAAACAAAAAATAAGAAATAACCCATCATCAGCCATCAACAACCATCAAAAATAAAAAATAAGATCTCAAGTTATGTTTCGGTTTGTGTTTTTTGAACTTAGTGTTTCGGTTTAAGATTAAAGAAAAAAGTGTATTTGATTTGTGTTTTGATTTCTTTTGGATTTGTTTTGATTCGGGTATGATGATTTCTTTTGGATTTGTGGTATGCATATGTTGATTGTGGTTTGGATTTGAAGTAGTTGATTGTGGTATTTGGGGTATGATGATTTTTTTTGGATAGTGGAAACAATTTCCAGCAAGCACTGGATCTGGATTTGTGGTTTGGTTTGGATTTGGTAGAAAAAGAGTGAAGTAGATGGATTTGATTTATGGGAATTGTGTTTGACTAGCAGGTATTAAAAGAATAGTGGGTGAGAGTAGGTGTGAATAAAAAGACTTAATTACCCTTGCTTAAAAAGAGATAACTGCCACGTGTCCAATTTAACGACACAATGTTTGCACCGTTCGTCCTCGTGGATGTATTGTGTTTGACTTTTACTAACGGAGGGATGTATAAGGAGCAAAATTTTTTTTTGGATGTATGGTGCGAAATTGGGCAAACCACAGGGATGTATTTTGGAGTTTACTCTAGATATATAATTAACTCCTATAATTGTTAGGCTTGAAAGTGAATTTGTCTTGGTCCGGCCCAAAATGTGTTTGCGGTTTTTTTTGTTTTTTTTTTCTTCTTCTTCTTCCGAAAGGCCCAAAATGTGTTTGCGGGTTTTTACTTTTTAATTTAGACATTTTTTTTTTTTTTAAATTATGCATTGACATAAAAAAAAGTTATGCACATATACTAAATATATACATTAAACATTCTTTTAAAAAACATAGAAACAAGAGCTAAATGATTGCATGAGAAAAAATCGTTGCACTAATAAAAAGAAGAGAAACAAAAACGTTCCCAGAAAATTAGATAACAAATTGGCTCCAATGCAACGCGCAGGGCTTATCTTCTCGTTGTTTTCTAAGATTGCACGAAATGGAAGCTTCGTTTACGACATTTTAAAGAGTTAATCATCTTGCTCTTGGTTGGTTTTGTTAACATGTTGAATAGAGCAATGTTACAAGTTTAATATCACGCCCAGTGGCGGACCCAGAAAAATAGGATGTGGGGGGCAAAAATTTTTTGTTTTTTTTACACTAGTAACAAAATGCGGAAGAAAAAACTAAGATCGTAATGATAAATCAAGTATTTTTACTTCGAGATGAAGGATTTATAAGGTTTTAGAGTGTTGAATGTTGGATTTTAGTATGTGGGTGGGGGCAATTTGAGTTTTTGGTGGGGACACTTACGCAAAAAGGTTAAAAAAAAAAAATAATAATAATAATAAAAAATTACACTAAAATCTCAACTTTTTCGACTAGCCATGGGGGCACCGGCCCCCCACACTTCCTGGCACTAGGGGTGAGCATGGGGCGGTTCGGTGCGGTTTTTGGCCAAAACCGCCCCGCTCCGCAAAATGCGGTTTTTAAAAAATTGAGGATCCGCACCGCGCGGTTTTTTGCGGTTTCGGTTTTGCGGTTTTGTGCGGTTTCGGGTTGGTTTTTGGGTCAAAACCGCCCCGCACCGCAAGATATATTTTTTTATTTTTGGTGCAGTTTTTGGTGCGGTTTTGCGGGTTTATGTGGTTTTTTGTGCGGTTTTAGTGTGTTATTCTAAAAAATAAAAAAATATATTAAAAAAAATATATCAAAAAAATAAAAAATATAAATTTTAGTGTGTTATTTTAGTGTGTTATTCTAAAAAATAAAAAAAATATATATTTAAAAAATTATAAATTGTAGAGTGGTGCGGTGCGGTTTTTGCGGTGCGGTTTTTTGTGGGGCGGTTTTTTGTGGTTTTTGTGGTTTTGCGGTTTTTGCGGTTCGGTTTTTGCTATGGGGGGAACCGGCCACCCCTACTTCCTACATAGATCCGTCCCTGATCCCACCAGAATGGCCACAAATTTGGGATATAAGCCAACTGCATTGAACTTCAAGCTTGTTCGATTGAATAGTCCATCGCGAAATAATCTACCATCAGATATAGTGAACTTCAGATCTCTATTTTTCAGCAATTTGTGGTCCAAGATTTAATTATTTTCACATTTCCAACAAGCCAAATAATTGTTCTAACACTTTAGTGTTTATAATAATATAGAACATGGTGTTTCATGCAAGCAATGATTGCAAGTTCTCGATGCTTTGGATGTCCAGTATTAGGACATTGATCGTGGTAGTTTGGTTTTTTGGCTTTTGTTTTATTTAGGTGTTAGGGTTACGCTATTGTTGGTGTTTTGCTGCTTTCGCGATAAAAAGAAAGAAGTCTTAAATTTGCTCTATTGTGAGTACCGATCGACTCTTAGTTGTGTACACTTTAGTATTTGATATACACTACGAGTTCTGACTAAATGTATTGAGTCTCACATAGTCACATTCGAGTGAACACCTAAGTAACTAAGTTTTAGTTAATTAAAAATCATATATATTAATTTGAAGTTTAAGAATACATTGGGCTTTCACGTTTCAATCTACCCCATCCACGAGAAAAGTCAAAAGAGTTGATAGCAAAACATTGAAGGACCACACCACCAAATTTTTTATAGATTTTTAAAGAAATGAAGAAAATTGATAAACGTTTTGGAAATGATTTGCACACTTTTAATTTTTATTGACACACTTTAATGTACAAATATTTGCTTAAACACCATGTCACCATGCATGTAGAGTTTCTATAGACGAATGTTTTTGCTTGAGCTTTCCGATTTGTAAACCACCGTGCATTCTTATCCTTGTACCAACTTCTTCTCTTATATTTATTTGTTTGTTTGTTAAAGCACGGTTATATGACTTTTGACTAAAGTATTCCTTTGATTTAAATATCCATCACAATGGATGCAGTAACGTAGGATGTAAAGCAAATGATTTGAACTTAAAGCCATCGTCCCCATTATCGGATGCTTTTGATTGCTAACAGAAGACTCATTAGTCATTGTCGATTGGTTGACTTGGAACGCTAATCTTCTTGATGTGGTCTAATGGTTTGCGGCAGTTTGGTGTTTTTTCCTTTTGTTCGAGCCACCCGTTGGTATTGTATATAGTGGGTTACTTTGCCTTAACAAAACGAATCCAAAACAAACAAAAAATGTCACGAAGGTGTTTAGGTGTCACGGTTACATGTCGACTTGTCGTTTCCTTCTCTAAAGCTCCTGTTGGTTTGTGTGTGTCGTAGTGCTCCCAGATCAGGGTTAAGATAATCAATCAAGGTACCGGATATTCACTTGAAGTCGTGGTATCACTTTCCAATAGAAACTATTCGACCCTATGCCTGGGTTGCACGAATATCTCTATGGGATAAAACCAAGTGATGTTCTTGTTCTAGGCACAGATCAAGAACCGATCGTATTTAGTGTTTAGGGTTTTGTGTCGTGGTCTTCATGCCATGTGATGTCCTCTATTTATAATAGAGTTTACTCAAAACCCTAGCCCATGGAATTATGTATAATTAACAGCCCATTAATTATCCATAATAATTTCCATAAATGTAGGAGTCGGTGGTTATACCAACAGCAGAGTCTGTTGCCTAAACAGCAGAGTCTATTGCCCAAACAGCAGAGTCATTGCTCATCAGCAGAGTCAATAACACTATCAGCAGAATTGATATACTAGCAGCAGAGTTGTTCTGCATCAGCAGCAATAAAGCTATCAGCAGAATCAGATAATGCTATCAGCAGGAATGACAATGCTTTCGGCAGGAACAGATAATGCTATCAGCAGAATCAACTGCATCAGCAGCATTGTCATTTATACTTAGCAGTACCTTCACTAAACTAGCAGTACCTTGTTCTACTACAGCAGTACCTTGAACAAGCAGTACTTTGAACAAGCAGTACTTTGAACATAACCACAATTGAGTCAAGGGATTCAGTGACCAAATGGGTGTACACTCCGTACCTCCAAACCCATTAACAGGTATGAATTAATCCTTCAAGTGCACTAAATTTTCCAACAATCCTCCCCAAATTTAGTTCACTTCCTTGCATGAAAAATAAACACAAAACAAAATATATGCATAAATGAAAATATCTTGAAGATTGAATTCTCATCTTAGTACCTTACAAGTTCAAATATTCGAGAATCAGGGTGTTCTAAGAATTGAACCCTTCAACCCATTTGAATACCTGAATATAAAATACACATACATTTTCAAACACTAAAATACTCCTGACACTATACAAGCCATGTGTCCATATCCAATTAATAAATGTTGTAAAAGCTAAAAGTCCTAAAGCTTCCTGAAGCGGCAAAACTTCAACATTTACATAGGTGGTTCATCTTTTAATCATGCCCCTGCAAAGCACTTTTTCAAAGAAAATTAACCATTAAGAAGTGAAGACTTCATCCTCCTTTTCCAGCAGGTTCTGAGCACAACCTTGGGATGTAAATAAAACAGTGCTCCAGTCCACTAAATGATCAGCTTTCCACATTGAACTCAACTCCAAAGTTTCCTCAGGAGGGAGTTGGGTGTCTTTACATTCAGTGACTAAGGTGGACTTAAACCCATCCCTTTAGCAGACTTAAAAACCAAGTCTCTAGCCAAACCCTTCGTCAAGTGATCAGCTAAGTTATGTTGAGATCTAACAAACTCTATAGATACCACCCCATTCATGATAAGCTCACGAATCATGCTATGCCTGACACCTAAGTGTCTAGACTTCCCATTGTACATCTGGCTATAAGCCTTTGCCAATGTAGCAGCACTATCACAACGGATAGAAATAGGTGCTATAGGTTTAGGCCACAATGGAATCTCAAGAAGCAAGTTTCTTAACCATTCAGCTTCTTTACCAGCAGCAGCTAAGGCCACAAATTCAGATTCCATGGTTGAACTGGTAATGCAAGTTTGCTTCTTGGATGCCCAAGAAATTGCACCTCCACCAAGTAGGAATACCCAGCCACTAGTAGACGAATTGTCCTCAGTGTTACTGATCCAACTTGCATCAGTATACCCTTCTAGTACAGAAGGATAACCAGTATATGAGAGACTATAAGCCATAGTTTTCTTCAAATACTTCAGTACCCTCTGAATTGCTTGCCAATGATGAGCACTAGGATTACTAGTATACCTGCTCAACTTACCCACAGCAAATGCAATGTCAGGTCTGGTACAAGTCATGGCATACATTAAGCAGCCAATTACCCTAGAATACTCAAGTTGAGATACAGCTTTGCCAGTATTAGGCATGAGCTTCTCACTTGTATCCATAGGAGTACTCACTGGAGTACAATCAAAATAATTAAATTTCTTCAATACCTTCTCAATGTAATGAGACTGAGAGATAGAAATCTTGTTACCTTCATGTTTAATCCTAATACCAAGGATAACATCTGCCTCCCCCATATCCTTCATGGAGAATCTTGATGACAAAAATTCCTTTGTCAGGTCCACTTGATTTTGGTCAGTGCCAAAGATCAACATGTCATCAACATATAGACAAATGATGACTCCTTTACCAGATTCATCAAATTTGCTATACACACATTTGTCAGACTGGTTAAGTGAATAACAACTAGACAAAACCACTTCATCAAACTTTTGATGCCATTGCTTAGGTGCCTGTTTCAGTCCATACAAGGACTTAATCAGTTTGCACACCTTCTTTTCATTGCCAGGCATGATGAAGCCCTGAGGTTGGTTCATGTAAACCTCCTCATCTAATTCACCATTCAAGAATGCTGTCTTCACATCCATCTGATGAATAGTCAGATTGTGAATCGATGCCAAGGCAATCAGCAATCTTATGGTACTGATACGAGCCACAGGGGCATAAGTATCAAAATAGTCAATTCCTTCCTTTTGTTTAAAGCCTTGAATGACTAATCTTGCTTTGAACTTTTCAACAGTTCCATCTACCTTCATTTTCTTCTTGAAAATCCATTTGCAGCCTAAAGGCTTGCAACCAGGTGGTAGATCAGCCAACACCCAAGTGTTGTTGCCCATGATGGAGTCCATCTCATCATTTATTGCTTCTTTCCAGAAAGCAACATCTTGGGACTTCATTGCTTCATCAAATGTTTTGGGATCATCCTCAACATTAAAGCAATAGGAGTGTTGGTCAGAGACCTCATCCCTTGTTCCTTCAATCAAGTACAATTGAAACTCAGGTCCAAATGTCTTTGGAGTCCTCACCCTTGTGCTTCTTCTGAGCTCAGGTTCAGGTTGTTGTTCCACAACCTCATCAGGGACCTCATCAGAGGTTTCTGATATATTCAAGTCTCTTGTATCATCGATAAGCTACCTCCTTGTTTAAGCATGTGCTTGAAATCTTTCCAAGAAGGAGGTAGCTTATCGATGATACAAGAGACTTGAATAGCCTCATCCATGTTCATCTTGTGTTGAGTAAAACGACCAAGTATACTAAGAAGTTCATTGTATTGGTCCATGACCGGTCTAGAATCGACCATTTTGTAATTGTTAAAATTACTTACAAGAAACTTCTTACTTGATGCATCCTCAGCCATATATTTAGCTTCCAGAGAATCCCATAGTTCTTGAGAAGATTCCTCATTCTGATAAATATCAAATAGAGTATCAGACATACCATTGAGGATTAAACCTCTGCAGACATAGTCATCGTTCTCCCACTTGCTTCTGGCCCTCATCTGTTCCATCGTAGCATCATCCCCATAATCAGCAGGAATAGGAGTGGTCAGAACATAAGCCACGTTCATGCTAGTCAACAAGAACTTCATCTTCTTCTGCCATCGTCTGAAATCCACACCTTCAAACTTTTCCAACTTGGAAAAGTTAGCAGCTATTTGTCTCATAGCAGCAGCCATTGATTATCACTTAATAGTTTCTATTGATTGTTGGTTTGTGTGTGTCGTGGTGCTCCCAGATCAGGGTTAAGATAATCAATCAAGGTACCGGATATTCACTTGAAGTCGTGGTATCACTTTCCAATAGAAACTATTCGACCCTATGCCTGGGTTGCACGAATATCTCTATGGGATAAAACCAAGTGATGTTCTTGTTCTAGGCACAGATCAAGAACCGATCGTATTTAGTGTTTAGGGTTTTGTGTCGTGGTCTTCATGCCATGTGATGATCTCTATTTATAATAGAGTTTACTCAAAACCCTAGCCCATGGAATTATGTATAATTAACGGCCCATTAATTATCCATAATAGTTTCCATAAATGTAGGAGTCGGTGGTTATACCAACAGCAGAGTCTGTTGCCTAAACAGCAGAGTCTATTGCCCAAACAGCAGAGTCATTGCTCATCAGCAGAGTCAATAACACTATCAGCAGAATTGATATACTAGCAGCAGAGTTGTTCTGCATCAGCAGCAATAAAGCTATCAGCAGAATCAGATAATGCTATCAGCAGGAATGACAATGCTTTCGGCAGGAACAGATAATGCTATCAGCAGAATCAACTGCATCAGCAGCATTGTCATTTATACTTAGCAGTACCTTCACTAAACTAGCAGTACCTTGTTCTACTACAGCAGTACCTTGAACAAGCAGTACTTTGAACAAGCAGTACTTTGAACATAACCACAATTGAGTCAAGGAATTCAGTGACCAAATGGGTGTACACTCCGTACCTCCAAACCCATTAACAGGTATGAATTAATCCTTCAAGTGCATTAAATTTTCCAACTTGTAGTTTCCTTCTCTAAAGCTCCTTTTACGAATTAGAAAACATACTCGTAATAAATTTGCTCTTGCTCCATCGTGTTTACTAATTTTTGTTTTGAACATTTTAGTGTCTACACATTTTTGGTCATATTAAAATGTAATGTCTCTCACATCAGAATAAAAACAAACTTCTTTTCTAATAATCTTCCTATAATATTATTTTGCAATGTCTTGCTAGAGTTCGGATCAAATAAATAAAAAGAAAAATTTAAATAAGAAGGATAAGAAGAAACCACAACCACACATTTCAGATGCACTTATATAAATAGATGTATATCCCCTTGAAAATCTCTCCCTTATTTGAAATGTGTGGATATAAATTCTTTTTATTCTTCTCATTTTAGTTTTCTTCTTAGCGGATCCCTTCGATGTCTTGCTATTCCTTTCATATTGTTATTTTTACGTTTTTGTCTTTTCTATATTTTTTACGTTGATTCTTAATATGTATCAAACTATAATTACTTTAAAATTTTGATTTTATCGTTTCACCTTTGTCTAACTTTTACTTTTCATTTGTACTAAGTTTACCCATGACATTAGTATATTCTCACTCGAACGCGTAGGCAACAAACTACTTGTTGAAAGTCATATATACCAATTTGAAGGAAAAGAAGACACTAATAAATGTTTATCAGTTAAGCACCTTTATTTAGGAAATAACACGAGTTACTTCCCTCTTAGCCATATCTTAATAAAATTAGCTAAACAAGTTATTGCTCCACTCGCATGTCTGTGATTGATGAATAACATGCTTTGATTATTAGACTTTTTTTAATAACCTGTCCCACATAGACATATTGTATGAGTTATGAGATATTTATAGCTATGTTGACTATGGACACAACAACTAATTTGTTGTGATCTTTCTTAAATAGATTTTTTACTTAAGTGTAAATATTAGTAATTAAATATGATTGTTTTTTGTTTTTTTTTTTTGTCTATTTATCCTAACAATCAGAGTCTAAGAAATTGTCCCACGTTTATTTACCTATGTTATATCATTTTTCATGATGATCCACATAGGAATATCGTTCAAAAGGACATGTCGTGTATCATAGTATTCGGTTTCCTACTTGAATTCCTACATGTTCAAAACGATGACCATCACATATATATGTTTAAGTTTTCATTGTACAAACTGAAAGTCATATACCAATCGAATATACTATTCTTACTCTCAGCAATAGTTGATTACGGTTTACGCATACTAGATAAAGTTTTATCTTAAGCACTTATGTCATGGAAATAACACCACTTATATGTCCCTAAAAAAATATAATTTGGTAGCAATTGATATGATTGCTATTTATGTCAATGCATCTAAAAGTCATATGTTGCACATTTTCTTTGTTAAACCAGTTACTGTGATTTTGAGACTCATTCTCCTCACATATTTGGTCTAATATCTTATTTATTGCACATTCCTTGGTTTAACATCCCAAAACATTGATAATAGAAGGAAAGGTCGACTTGGAGTACTAATCCTCTAAATTTGGTCCAGTAGTTGTGGAAGTTTCGTGTTTTGGTGTTTCGACTTTTGTATGAACCGCCAGTGGTGCGGTACGTAGTGAGTAGCACCCCTGCCAAAATGGGTTCCAAACAAACAAAAAAATTTGTGCCGCACTCACAAGTGACAAAGGCGTTTTGGTATCCGGTTACGTAATGATCGGCTTCAATCACTTTGCGAATTGATTTGCGGTTAAAAGATATAATTTTACAGTTTGCTCCATTGTGTTTATTAAGTGACTCTTTTTAATGTTAACTTTAGTATTTTGGTCACATCTAAATTAACAACAAAACTTGTTAATGAACTAAAAATCACATATACTCCGTAACAATTTGAAAGAAAAGATGGCATTGGGCCTTCACGTCTCAATTTGCCCCATACACGAGAAAAGTTTAAAGACTTCGTTATCGAACAAGTTATTCATTTGCTATATCTTTTTGACAATTTTATACCGTGATCTGATCATTTTTTTTTATCCCACATAGGTTGAAATTAAGAGCAAAGAGGTCTTTATAAATTCTTCAAGTGATTTTTAGTTAATAATCCGATATCGCTATACAAAAAATTATGTGTAGTGTTTCTTAATTCTTATTGATTAGTTTTTCTAAACTCACGTGTTTTTTTAGGTGTTATAACTTCTATAGCTTTGTTTGAGATGTTTTTTCTAAACTCATGGTTTACAGTAATAAAATTTGTGCCGCTCTCACAAGCCACAAAGATTTTTAGGTTACGGGTTACATTATGATAGGTGTCTTCATTCGCTTAGAGAATTGCTTTGCGGTTTAAAGAAAGAATTTACAGTTTGCTTCATCGTGTTTATTGATTCACTCTTTGTTGTGTACACCTTAGTGTTTATATATCATGGGGATCTGATTTACATGTAATGTATCTCATATTTTGAATCAACATTAACTTTTCAATTGATTAAAAATCATTTATAACAGTTTGAAGGAATAGAAGACATTGGGTCTTGACGTCTTAATTAGCCCATCCACAACAAAAGTCAAAAATGCGCTTGCTCACTTGCATTTAATCGAGGATGGTTTAATGCTACTGTGGAATCTGACTCCCAACTAGCTATCTACTTATCATCTTCTGAAACACCTCCACCTTGGAATGTAGCTGTTCTTGTAGATGACATTCGCTCATTGGGTTGCTCGTCATGCGTTTTTTACCACTTTAAAGTTTACTTGGGATGTTTATTTTCCTCAAGAACTAACCTCACTTGCGAGGAGTGATTTGTATGCATCTTAAGTTTTTCTAATGCAAGTTTCTATTAAAAAAAAAAAAAAAAAAAAAAAAAAGGAGTTAAGGAACTAGTGGACCGCCACTGACTAGCTACGAGGAGGCTAAGAAATAATTAGATGTTCTATGTTATTAAACAAGTTATTGATCTATTCGTGATTTCATGTTTCTGATAATTCTGTAACATAATTCTGTAACATGATTCTATGATCTATTCGTGATTTCATGTTTAACATTGAGATCTAAAACTACATAATGACATATGTGTAGTGTTAGTTCTCTATTGTTTTTTACGTGTTTGTGTGTAGCTAAATCCTTGTTTATAACTTCTTCTACATTCGTATGTTTGCTTAAGCATAATCGTTTACTGTATAAACACCATGTAAAATTTCTATCACACGAATGATTTCTATAAGACATGGGCCTTGACGTTTCAAATTACTCAATCCAAAAGAAAGTCAAATTACTCAATCCACAATAGTGAAAAGGATAAGTGGACCAAACCACCAAAAACCAACGAGGATGGGAAACAATTTAAAGTGTTTTTATGTTATCAAATAAGTTATTGATCTACTAGTGGTTCTATGTCTAGTTATTATATAACATGACCTGATAATTTTTTTTTGAACGGCGACTTTCATTTTTTAGATTGGAGTCGCGCCCGCCACATCGGCAGGCCCTCATCCACCAAATTAGATATGAATAACTTATCCCACATAGGTAGAAGGTAAGACTAGTGAGATTGTTATAAGTTGAAATGTGATTTTCAAACTAGACAGCTTGTGACAATTGCCATAAAAGCTTATTTTGTGGTGTTTGTCGTCGGTTTTCTTTTTTACGTTTGTTTAGCTGTAAATATTTACTGTAATTAAATACATGTTTTCTTTCTCTTTATGTTCGTTTGTTTAGACATGATTGAAATGAATATAAAAGCATATGTGAAAGTCCTATGCAACCTACATTTCTCATATTCATAGCCAATGATGTTACTAAAGTTGCTAAAACAAAACCTTTCCGGTTGCCTATAAGAGATTGTCCGTCGTTTTTTTAACTATGTCATAATATCCTTCATGATGTACACAGGAATATCGATCAACATGACAAGTTGGTGTCATTTCATGCTTTCGACAGTCCATCATTAAGTCATCAATCATCACATAAAACGAACTTTATGTCCATTCTCCTCGCAATTGTGGTCCAATACCTTAATTGTTAACACATTTCCTTTGTTAAACAAATCAAATCGTTACGGTTAAGTCTATGGGTATATCTCTCAAATAATTTTGATGCTTTTGGTTGCTTATATAGAAGTAGTTAGTAAATGTCAATTAATTGACTTGGAATACTAATACTCTAATTCTCTAAACGTGGTCCACTGTTCGTGTTTTTGTTTCGGTTTGAGCTGTCGTTGGTGTTGTACGTACGTACCTAGTGTTAGAGTTAATGGATTTTTATTAATATATGTATGACCGGTTTCGAACCCGAGATTTCGGCATTGCACACATTACGTATGAGTCTCAATGTATTTATAATTAATATAATGATTTTTGATTAATTATTAAATCACAAATGTTTATATGATCGAACAAGGAAAGTGGAGGGGGTTGAATGTCGAATTTTAAAATTTAAGGAGGTGTTTGACTCAAACTTAGAGAGTAAATTTGGAGTGTATATAAACACCTCAATAGCTTCATTAATCGGTGGACACAATATCCCTAACCGATTTATTTTTACTCAATATATTAGACAGACAATAATCCCCAAAACCATTGACTTTTCAATCGGTGCTCTCCAATTGCTTTCCTACCCCACTGACATGATATTCACCAACAGTAAAGGAATTAAGATACATATGCATGTGCATGTATTGATACGTGTACAATGCATGTGCATGATATTAGATTATTTCTTTTAAGATCTTGTTAGATCGTACAGTGGTATATCTCTAGTGGATTCGATCATGTATTATCAAGAACATCAAACCCTAGGTGTTGTGATGTTTTATTTGTGATACATGAATCTAGCTTTTCACATTGAGACGCTAGTAGCACGTGTGTACAGGAACGGAGTACAAACTTACTTTAGCTTGCGGTTACTTTGCCCTATTCGACCCTAAAAAGTCGATCCATACCATAAACCCTAATTAGGGTTTATCTTGTTCTTGGAGTGCACGTGATTCCTTGTTCTTGCTAGGAATCAAATAAGGTACGCGTCTATTTAAATTTATGTTAATTAATTTACATGTTTATGTAGATCTTTCCGCTGCGCATACTTGTGATGATTATGTGTTTATAGTGGTTTTATGATTCACATATTCCAACATTGGCATCATGAGCCGCGTTTTAACATGTAATTGATTACATAAAAACCTTAAAAATTGAATCTTTAATTAGATACATGCAATTAATAAATCTAGGGTTTATTTTTTTGTAAACCTAATATTAGGTCGACACCTAAATTAAAAGATTTAGGGTTTTTGGTTTTTGTAGAAAATTGTAAAAACCCTAGGATTGCATACAATTTTTAGGGATTAATTAATGAATACCTTATGTGATGTCATTGATGAATTAATTAAATTGCGTACTATATAGGCTTGTAAATATGTGTAACATGATTTAAAGTGCTATATGGGATCCATGACAAAATCTTGCATATTTTGTCATGGAATGTTTGTTATTTTATTTACCACATGATTTTATGATAGATCTTAAATTAGGGAAGACCCTAATATATTAATTAAAATCGGTTATGTGCAATGTGGTATCTAATTGATCAAAACTTACGCGGCCAAATTTATTTGGTGTCTGTGGTCCATTGGGTACAATGAGCTCGAAAACCAATGGGAGTTTTATTGATTAGATACATGAAAATTCACATAGATAATTAATAGGATTTTTCAAAAAGGTTTGCATGTGGCTATATGATATTGTTAATGATCATATATGTGTTATTATGTGTTTATTTATTTTTTAAATTACTTGTTCTTTGTGTGTTTAATTATGATGGATTGTAACAACAAAGAGGGTAATTTTTCAAATAAAAATAAATAGACCTAATAACTATGAAACCTTTGTAGTAAATTGTAAGATCCTACGAAAATCCGTTACGATAATCTTTGTTAATTAATAATAACCTCGACTTACCGTTTAACCAAACCCGTTTTTATGGGAAAATTTAAATTTTTATTTACTTACTACATTATTCTACCACAACACAACATTTCAACAAGTAACAAATATCGGTACTAGTCCTCGACGTACATTACGAAACATATTTACTTCACAACGACTATTAGTTCACAAACCGCAAATCTCACTAATTACGAATTATAGATAAAACCACTAAACTTATAACATGATTACAACTATACATTAATCACACTTTATCCACTAATTACAATTATATTTAACTAACTCTAAACATATTTACTCCTTTCATTAAAACCAACTACAAACCAAACCGGACTTTAAATGCATTTGGCCCAACACTACCCGAACCCACACGTCCTTAGCCCAAAGCCCATGCAACCTTTTCTTGTTTTGAATCTATGCCTAGTTCGATCAGTCAAAACCCTCCAAAAACACTCCTCATACGTTCAAATACTAAGAGCAACTTACCCACATTTTTGTACCATATTATTCACAAACCACTAGACTATACCGAGGCCAAATTACAAATTCCAATGTCGAGTATTCGTCAAGAATTAAGAGCCATTTTGGTTGCCACAATTCGAACTATACGTATAGATAAGAAGACCATAAGGACTGCGGTATGAGTTTGTAGCCCGCTAAAACCAATTCTCCCATATTAAAAATACAACCCGAACTCAAAGATAGCACAAGTACAAAGGATTAGATTTCCCACGTTTCACAATTATCAAATGTCTTATTATGTCGGTAGAAACACTTAGGTGTCCCTTATCTACAGGGGAAGCCAATCATTTAGTTGAGGGTAATATAGGCACAACATGTAAAACTCTATCTCTATATATTACTCCCTCCTATAGCAACTCACATCACTCACCCTTCATCCATTTTATACTCTCACAGTACACCTCACAAAACCCAGAAGCGTGTATCTCTCTTTGGGAAATCGTCCTTGAGGATTCTTTAAATACACTACGATACACATACACATCTCTATATATATACTACAACACATGAGTCTCACTATCTCTCAACCCCTCACACCCAGACGTACACAAGACATTTCTATATTACTTTAACCCACTTTAATAAACTCTTGAAGACCAGGAAACAGTAAGACCATTGGTTCTAAAAAAAAATTCTATTTCGAAGAGAAGTAATTCATATATATACGGTTTTAGCTTCGCAAGTTCTTGAGTTTCTATTCCTAATCTACGTACCACAGTCTCTCCTTATCTTTTGTAAGTCCTTGCACTTCCTTTTTCAATTCGTTGCTCACACCATGCATTACATAATTCATACGTATAATTTACTTTTAGTATTCTACATACATCTTCTTTTTCGTATAACCCACATCATGTGTCGAACCATAATAGGGTAGAAATCACCTCACACACCACTCGTTTACGTTTAGTTGCATGCACCATTCGATCATATATAAATCTTATATCACACGTTAAGAACTTAACTGGAGAATGCTTAAATATATTGTAAGTACCTCGTACACAGAAACTGTTCCAAACCACTCCAAACATGACACCATAACTCACGATTTAACCTAATGACCATATTCTATTTTCATACGACCCCATATATCTCCATGCTAGCTACATTTTTCATGAAGACAACTTGTAACAATACTCAAGTTTCGACCTTTAAAGAGAATCAAAGTAAAACGTTGAACTCACTTTGAAACTGCCACAAATGTTGCGACATGGGTTTTAAGCCCATTAAGCTGTTTTATAAGCAATAAGATAAGCTGACTTTTTAGCACTTCTAAATATAAAATGGGGTGACCAAAAATGAGCATTTTGATATGTCGAAACCCCTCAAGAACTCACGAACTAAAAATATTATTTGACTTAGTTTTATGGCTCGTTAAAGCCCATTCGAATGTAATAATAAGATAACAACAAGTAAGCAGCTGAAAATGAGTTACATTTGACTTAGATAAGCTCCAGAAAAGTTGCCACCTTTCTCCCACTACTATTTACACTTTAGGACTAAAAATGTAACGCACTTTGGACTAGAAGGACTAAAAATGTCAACTATGAAAACTATGGACTGAAGCTGTTAAAACAGGTTATAAAGGACTTAAATTGACATACCATTGAACTCCAAGCCTTATGTGGACATATGGACAATATTTGGACTATTATGGACTATGGACTTAACCAAGGACTAACGACGTAACGCAATCGCAGTTAGACTAAAAAGTATGAAATCTGAAAAGAACAAGGACTTATTTACTTTCATTTGACATTCTTATTTATTTTCTATTTTCACCCTTCATTTCATATGCATTTTTCATTATAAGTTATGCATTATTTAAAAGTTTCGCTATTAGAAAATTTAGTAGCTTCACTTGCATATTATTTCAACATACTCTGGGAAAGTAATATTTTGGGTCGATTGAGATAAGAACCGAGACAATACTATAGATATATCATATTGAGGCATTTTAAGCATATCACACACTCACATCATCGATCAAATCGTTATACGATTTATCCTTCCACATTCACTATTAGTAGAAAATTAGACTCTTAGACTTCGCTTATATTCAGGTCTTGTATCGAAGACGTTTCCGTGATCGTTTCCATAGATCTAATAATTATATCTTGCCAGATGCACTCCAGGTGAGTCGTGGCCCCTAATTTTCACACTTGTTTTAATAATTCTTTTGGGGGAGATACATGCTTTAACTGTTTTTAAGTTACTTATATAAAACTCTCATGATTTACTCAAAATCATCCACTATGCTTGACATGTTTGAATCATACTTGAAAGGAATACATGCTCATTATATGTGCAAATTGTCTGTTTAGCTTAAACACGGAACTTGAAAGATAACATTTTTAAGCTACTTGATGTAATATGACACTGAGACTCATTGTATGCATTCATGTGACAAATGAATGTACTGCTACTTTAATATGATATTTCTACATCTCACTATAAATAATTGCCAAGACTAAAATTACGCATGATTCACCTATATTGCCTAAGCACACTTTATTGCCATAAAGTCCCTTGATCATGAGCCATTAATCACTGCGGTGAGCGCGAATATAGTGAACAGCTTCGAAACCTGTTAGAGGCTGACGACCTATCCCACTAAATACTGTGACGGAATGCCTACATGGTTAGTCGTATTTAGTCGCGATGCACTATATTTGAGAAAAATAGGAATTGGCAAGTACCTATTAACATGAGGGCCATAAAAACCCATCAGTAACCCTGGTGGGACACCGCTGTTTTACGGTACTCTGTTAACGTTTTGCGTGTCATGAGGCTTAGGGCAATATAACTTTATGAATATATGAATGGTTCATATATATCCTAGGATACAGGTGTATTTAGAAGACCACCACTTTACACTGATAGATTGCAGACTATAAATTACTATTCCCACTATGTGATATGATTTTGAATTCTGTACTTGAACTTTAATTGTTATCATATGTGACTTAAATGAGAATTCTACAAAAGACGACCCAAAATGCTTGTTATATCGTTACATTTAAAAGCTGACTCAACATTCTATATTGAGCATATAACAACGTAGCTCATCTGCATTCATAACTTGAAACTTATGATTTTGAAGATCATACATGATTTACTTGTGAATTTTATACAACACAACTTATTAACTATTTCATGAAGGATTACTATTTATTTCGACAATCACTATACACCTTTCGAAGAAAGCTATTTTCTATAAACTCCACGAACTCACCAACCATTGTGTTGACGTTTTAAGCATGTTTATCTCAGGTAATTAACGGAGCAGGACAAGACACGGAGCGGGCATCTTATACTCTGATAATTAAAATGGTGTAAAATCAAATATGTCATTCTTATCAAATTATCACATTTTCTCATGGGATTTTCAAATCGAATAATTCCCTTTTGTATCAAAAATATTCTTTTGAATGACATATAACTTTCAAAACGCCCCTTCCGGGCCGTTTTCTGAAATTTAAACCTCGATCCTCACCGTAACACCCTAATTACTTTTCCGCTGCCACAAACCAAATTAGGGGGTGTTACAGTTTGGTATCAGAGCCTATGGTTATAGAGAATCAAACGTTTTACAACATCGAACTATAACCACATTTTCAAAATAAATGATTTTACACCTTATCACCTTATGCCACCCGTGTCTGCAGACTGTCATGCTCAATACATTACTTACTAAGATTATTTTGTACTAATCTTTACATGCTTGATGTATGCTCTTCACACATTACACACTGCATTAATTCACCCTCAACGTTACATCTTGAACACATAAATACTCATAATTACTATTTTCGATTGCTACAGTAACATGTCTTCCATACCAGTTGACATCGCTAAGACAACCTCTCCTACTACCCATGTATCGCCTAGCTATCATATTACACCAAATACTGAAGATCCTTATGTACAAATGTCACAACCTCAACCTGACATAGAACTTACTCAGAACTCATCTTCGTCATCACCTACTCACTCACCTCCACGTCAGAAACTTAGGAGAGCAACTGAATCCTATTCAGATCCAATTGGTGGGCAACCAACGTTTGAAATTGGACAAAGTTCACGTCAAGAAATGACTTGGGAAAATATCAACCTAAATTCTCCCTTACCCAATACCTCAGATTTCTCTATGCCAGATGTCCCAAACAATGTATCCTCACCCAAATCTCCTGATTACAATGTAAACCCCCGAGACTCTATATGGATTCGCCTTCACCAACACACCAGCATACTAAACGCTCACTCTGAACAGCTAAAAGAGTTACATCCATTACGATTTGAATGGTTTGACCGTAACATTGATACCCTGTTCAAGAGGACCGATGCTGAAAGACGAGAAGTGTTTGGTTTAGGAGTGAATATTGGTAATATGAAGGACAACTATGAACAAGAACTTAGAAACTTGGATGCCAGAACCCGCTGTTTAGGTAGAGGCCATACTCAAACTCACATTAGGATTGAAGACGTTGAAAGAGCATTATGGTTAGCTAAAGACGCAGCAAGAACTCAAAGCCAAAAGATTGCAGCCTTGGAAAACATGTTAGCTAATCAGATGAATGCATGCCAAGAACGTTTCTCGGCCATGGAAGCTGCACAACTGGATCTTGAGGCAGAAGTTAGACGTCTACGTCAGAGACGTAACTGATCTTAAGTATCGTTGTTGTACTAAATAAACCAAATAGTTTTGGTTAGTAGTTCATGTAGTTCCAATAATTCTGTAACTTTCAGAGCTTGTAATCGACTTTTAATGTATAATAGCTATCCTTTCGTTATACTTTTCTGTTGGAAACAAATTCCTCTCACCAAACCTTATTATGATGCTGTAAGTGCAAAGAGCCATGCAAAACCTCACCCTTTGTTACTCTCTTAGGTAAACAAATAACTCCACATGAATCAATGAGACATTAATAAAAGACCTTGTACTGGTTGTTTTGCAGAAATCAATCGAACAAGTTATTAGAGTTATGTCAATTTTGATGATTGCCTTCCAACTTATTATGACATTATCTGTAATTATACATCAACTATACCTCGACTAAACAATAAAACATAGAATTCCAAGAACGAATATTCAGAAGAGAACTTGATGAATGAAGAGAAAGTTGTTGAACTTCAACTGTTGTAGATAAATTCATTTGTTCCTTAACAATCTCATATCAAGAGTTGATTATTATTTTACGATGCTACCCAGACACATCGTATTTCTATGATCCTCAGTTGATTTGACTTCGTATTAATACCACATTGTTAGCATTAATATACAAATATCTTGCTATCCGAATTATTCTAACGATAAAGTGAATACTAAATCAACGTTTCGTGTAATGTTCATAGGGAATGGACAGCATGAACCGTGTAGTGCCCACAACAATCATGACCCCTAAAACCATCGAGGAAATGGTAAACAAAATCGTTGAAGTAGTAATGGAAGTAACCTCAACAGTCCGTCCAAACGACAATGACATGACAAGAAAAGAAAGAAAGAAGGTTATACCTTGTAAGCATAACCATGAACGTTTCATGGGATGTAGGCCAGCTTGCCTAAAGAAGACAAGGAAAATAACTAAACCGATCCGCACGTGTACTCAAAGAATTAGGCAAGATATTGCACTCAAGAAAAATAACCAAAAGCGAAGACATGAGGAGGGAAGATCTTTTATCCTCAACGAATGTGAGTTTCACAATGATGTTTGCATCCGCAATCATCTACAAGACCGCATTGACTATCTTCGCCAGCAAAGGCTCAACCCAGAAATTGAAGGAAACTACGTCACCACCCCTATCAACAGAGACAACTACCGTGGAAATAAACCTCTGTGCCTAAGATGTAAGATGCATCACACCGGATATTGCACTGCAATATGCGGGAGGTGCAGGAAAACAGGCCACAAGACGAATGATTGCAAAGTTATGGAAGGAAATGAGCAGCACTCATCCATAAAATGCCACGGGTGTGGTGGACTAGGGCATTACAAGAGTCATTGCCCAAACTACAATGCCAACTGGAAGGCCAAGATGGATGCAAGAGAATGAAGACTCGTTAAGAGATCTCAGAATGACCTCTATGTTAAGCAGATGTATGGATTCCTGTTGTAAAATAAATAAACTCTAGAGTAGGACTATCTAAGTTGTATTTCCGTTTGTATTTACCTTAGGTACGATGGATGTAACCTAAGTGTAACAGTTATCTTTCTACCGTGTGAGAAATTTATCCTGTAATATTTCCATGATAATAAAAATCTACGTCTATTTCCATTCCCATTATACCTCTTTACTCATAATCATTATGTAACAACACACTGATATCATCTCAAGGACTTAATTAACTCTATTGTGATCAAACCATAAGTTGTTACCACATTGTAAGAAATTTTCACCCCGAAACCTAAGTTTATACCCAGAATGTCCAAATGTTATCTTAGAAAATTTTGACTTATCCTAGAAAAATAAACAAAAACTTTATATATCAGAGAATGTCCGACTCTGTGACGGAATCAGTATAACTAAACCATATAAAATTCTTTGAAGAAACATAAATGCTGAACCAAGAGTTACATCATTTGGTCCTCAATTATACATAGCCTAGCTACCTATGTATAATTTAGGAAGAATCATGTTATAAATGGAACAACTATCCTTTCGAAGTTTTAATAACAATTTTCATTCCAAAAACAGAATCTTGAGACAAAATAATTTGTTCATAAACTTTACTTTTCTAACCAACCCCAGTCAGATCTACACTCATCACTCATTTCACTATTATACGAAGACGAGGAAATTACGAAAGTTAGAAACTTTAAAAATTCACAACAATCTACGGAAAACACAGATAACATAAATTTTATTAGAAACCATGGAGGTTAATACATAACGAGATGATTAACATCGAAAGTGCTAACAGTACAATAAACACAATATAAAGCATACAAACTTCAATAGGTTGGCCCGCCATAGAAACAAAAACCACCATCAACCCAACAATAACAAGAGCCACCATGGGATGAAGTACCCTAATTATTCTGAAGACACACAAAAGCGAACCGTTAAGCATAACAACTTAACATAAACATAAACGAGAATTTATTCCACACACAACAAAGCTACATTCTAAACACCTACGCGCGACCCTCACTTCCAAAATTATCCGCAAAGATTGCTAGGATTGTGAGGGGTACGATAACCAACAAGTATCCGATCCAACCGCTGGTATCTTCGCCGGGAAGAAGAGCCAAACCTGCGACGACGAAAATGATGAACATGGCCGCAAATACTATGACGATCGGTGGCATACTTTCGGGGGAGAAGTCGAACGAAGAAGATGGAGTTTGAGTGGGAAGAATAATTGAAAAGATGAAAAGGTGAAAAGGGAATAAAGTGGAGGAAAAAGGAGAAAGTTAAAAATAGGGAAAGTAGGTGGAGAAAGTACCCGTTATTTTACTATTCACTATCATTAAATTTCAAACCGCTACCATTAAAAATCCACTAGCCTCGACCGTTAGAACCCTAGATATTAAGTGTTAAATACTTCTTACTCCCGACCATTATTTTTGATGCGTGGTTTTGTAACCTTACAACAGGTTTTACCTCTCGAGGGATCTCAAGAGGCTTACAACCCCACCAGGCAGTGTACCTGACCGATGTAGTATAGTGTAGTGGTAAGTACGGGGGATTGATCGTTCTTCACAGGGAATAGTGTTCGTTAGGTGTGAAAGACTACTCTAATTAGGTCTAAGGGTTGAGGAAGATTCTTTTTATGTTTTTATAATTTTTATGAAAGCAAGTAAAATCTCGGGTTTGAAAGAGTGGGCGGAATTAGTTGCTAGCCAACTAACCCAAATTACTACGAATGCAAATAAAATAAATAACAAAAATGAAAATGTGGTGAGAAACTTATGTGTAGAGAAATGTGTTTACTTAGATTTCCTTACTCCCTAACTATCTTTTACCGGTTAATTAGTGTGTATTAGTCGCGTGGATGACGGGTGTATTCCTTAATACCATTCGTGGGGTGGCGTACTTACTTCCCCAACTCTACAAGCTCCTACTTCACTCCTATGTCGAGCCGGCTAGGAAGCTCCTAACATGGGATCACTAGAATTCGCTTGTGCATTAAATACAACCATAAAAACCTTTAGTACGCATTTGGTTCATGTTTCTTAAGACGTTCAAGCAAGTTACCGAATAGGAAGTTAGCCAGTTTTCTTAAGCCTAACATAGATAAACAATCATCCAATACAACTAACAACACACTAATAACCAATAATCAATAGCTAGGTTTCATTAGATCTAAGCAAACACAAGATAAATTTAGCCTAACATGTTAATCAAAAGACAAGAATAAGATAAAATCAAACAACACATAGACATATTGAATGATTAATTGATAACTTATCTTCAATGTAACATGGAAGATCTCAAGGCAAAAAGCCTTGAAAAAGAAGCTGAATTCGTCTTAGGGTTTTCTCCCAAAATTCCACACACTAAGCTCTCTCTAATGACAAAAAATTAGAAAACTATATATAGATTTTTGGATCTGACGGCGTCACGTTATGGAGTGTGACGCCGTCACCTCGCCGCTTCTAGGGTTCCCGGATGACCTTCTTGACGCCGTCCCTCTTTAGCTCTTCAAAAATCCATTCTGGCTTATCAAGGCTTGACGCCGTCGAACCTTGAACGTGACGCCGTCCCCTTTTGATTTAAGCCGTGACGCCCTTGATCAAGTTAAAGCATGACGCCGTCAGAATTCACATGGTATTTTCACTGGCTTATCATGAGTAAATTTCACGTCCACCTTTTCTTGCCAAGGCATGACGCCGTCCAGAGTAAAGTATGACGCCGTCAAGAGTAACTTTTAGCCGATTCTTGAGACTTTGTCGTTTTCTTCACTTTTATGCTCCAAAAACGTCCAAAATGCCTCCTTTTCCAGATTTCTCCTCAAAAGTACCTAAAATGACAAAAGGAACGATTTAGGGCAATATTTGATCAAATAAATACGATTTAAGGCTTAAATGACCCCTTAAAAGCGGTACACTTTTCGCTTCATCAAATACCCTTACACTTGAGATTTGCTTGTCCTCAAGCAAATGCGCTTTTATTCTAATCAAAATACAAGTTAGGGGTCATTTAATGCAAACATAAAAGTAATTACAACAAATAATCGTTCCACTTTAATCATAATAAGCACGGAGATTACAAACTAGCACCTCACAAGTAGTGTTTAGATACTCACATCTCTCAAGTGTCATCAAAATAAATCTCATAAATGAAAACGGATAATATCTCTCACTACCTGTCATAGCAAATAGATTACCATAGGCTTGGGAAAGGATCGAAAACCTCCTCCACTAGGCGTAAGCACCAAAGATAAACTATCAAAGAGGGCTTTAAAATGGGATATAACGTTAGGTGTAGGGAAAAGGAAAACACGGTTTTGTTGGATAAGGGATATTTTACTGGTGGCTAGTTAAAGATCTTGATCAATTACATGTACTATACAATGTTGCTAAGCCAAGACTAGACTCGATCTTAAGCTAGAAACGAAATAACAAAAACATAAAACAAACATAAAATAAACATAAAATGAAACGGGATGGTAGTCCGTATGTTTTTTCTACTTTTTCTTTTTCTCATTTTTTTGTGTTTTTCTTGAATTTTTTTTTTTTTTTTTTTTTTTCTTTTTTTTTTTTTTTTTTTTTTTTTTTTTTTTTGCATACACTCTTGCCCTACCATCCAAAATAATACATCTTAGGGGCATTGCATCCCCCTTACACTTGAACTTTTACATAACTTTACAAATACTAATCTAATGACTCGAATTAAGATAATTGAAAAACTTGGAGTACTTTTAAAACATTTAGCACATATGGGGGTAATAAATGATGGTCTTCCCCATTACTCCATTACACTAGTACTTTACCCATGAGTCCCAATCGTCCCAAAACAATATGTACAAGGATATGACTCGACTTAGCAACCATGTAATCAACTAGATAATTAACTTGGGTTTAAACAAATGTTGTAACAATAATGCACTAAAAATGAGTGCATACAAGGTAGGCTAAGGCGATTTGGGTGTACATTTAAGTGGGGTGTAACAAATTCTTCCTTTAAGTAAAATGCTTAAAGGTCGAAACGAAAAGATAGGCTCTGAGGGGTGTACTAGGGGTATCGTGTACTAAGAATGAGTACAACGCAAAGGGTGTGGGAGAATTACTTGACCAATGTAGCCAATGTAATTATAACAAAAACACAGGTGTAAAAACAATGGGTTAATCCTAATGCCTCTTATCATGTAGTAAATCTAACTACACGAATGTAGTCTCACTTGTGGCCTTGGAATGGTCCTAACGCAAGTTCTAGAATCTAAGTGCTACCGGTACACACATCATAGCATAAATGCTTTTCCTACCAATTCTAGGGGCGAACCTCACATATTTGGGGTGGAAAATTTTTTAGTGGTACGGTTTTTGTGCTAGTCATATAACTCCTATCCGTGAGACGCTCATTAAGATCAAAGTTTCACTCCTATATGTTGTAAAAAAAATTTAAATTTGGCACTAAAATTACCCTAACAGGTATTTATCTCAGTTTTATTACACATCTACCATTAAACAAACAAAAATCAAGCGTAATAGCATTCTCTAATCGTACTTTTACCCCCCCCCCCCCCCTTACACTTAAGATGAACATTGTCCCCAATGTTCAAATAACAAGATGTAAAAGCATAAAGTAAAAGAATGAAATCAAATACTCCCCTGATTCGCTCGGTGGATAATGAAGTTACACGGTTAGATCTTCCTCCAAAGAGAATGTTGAAGCTCCATGACTAATGCATCGCCAAAAGCTTGATTCAATAAACATCTCCTTGTCCAAAATAACCTGTTAAACCTGAGAAAACAAACACGAAAACCTGCATAACATCGGCGGGATAAAATCTATATATAAGGATATAATGCTTGTGGAATGATAACTTTGCAGATTCCTGGAGATTATAAGTTGGAGATTTTAATAAAAACTTTTTAAAAACAAAACTTTCAAAAATTTCTGAAAATTAAATCTGACGCCGTCAGGTTATAAACCCTGACGCCGTCAGAAATGACCTGACAAAAATTTTCATTTTAAGTTTCCGGAAAATTTCTGGAAAAACCTTTACCTTACTTCCTGGAAATCCTGCAAAACATCATTATGACTCGATACAAGCATTTGACTCAAACAAATACGAATATGTATGTTAATTTATTATTATTACGATTCATGTTCATTTGTGTTCTAACAAACCGATTTAGATTTCCCTTACACTTATCTTTTGCAAAATACCTTTATATGTAGTTAAGACGAAGTTAAAAACAAAATAAAGCATTTTCACAATTTAGTTTTGAACATGAATCAATAAGAATAAAAATTAAACACACATACGGAAAATAAAATCAAACAAACAAATAAATAAACACACAAAGCAAATAAAGCAAATAAAGCTTGGGTTGCCTCCCAAGAAGCGCTTTTCTTTATTAACGAGTCTTGTAGCTAGACTCAAAGTCACGCTACCCTATGTAAGTAAGCTCGTCATCGAGGACGTCTTTAGGGTTAAGCTTGGATTGAAGTTTCCTATTGGTCCGCTTAGTACGATATATCTTTTCAAACTTCTCTCCATCCGGGTCATACAATGTCATCTTAATATGCCATGACCCATCTCCATCTTTGGGTGGTTTATACCCAATTCCACTTATGATCATCTTCCTCACAAATCCACTTATTCATTCCTAGGTTAATTGGCAAAACTCCTAGGAAATCAATCATCTTTCTAAAAACTAGAGAATCTTCAAATGGATCCAATTCGGTGTCCCTAGCCAAGAGTTGCTCCACCGAATGCGTTCGGTTAACAAAGTCCTCTTCTAGGTAAAATGGGCGTTGGGGTCCTATGAAGTCTCTATCAATCCAAGGTCCATATCTAGATGGTCTCCTATTTGATTCTAGCCAATGTGGTGTTGGTTCCTCACTAGTATCATAGGCATGTTTCTTAACATCATAGACTGACCAAGTATCTCCTTCTCCTACCGCTATCTTGGATTCCTTACAATCAATCATAGCACTAGCGGTCGCCAAAAATCCTCTACCTATCAACAAGGGGCATGTAGGGTCGCTAACCATATCAAGGACGTGGAAATCGGCTAAAATGGTTAGTTTTCCAATGTGCACTAACACGTCCTTAACTACTCCAACCGGGTAAGCAACACTCCCATCCGCTAAACCTATTATCACCTCGGTTTCTTCAAGTTATCCTAGTTTTAGAGAGGTGTAGAGAGGTAACGGAAGTAGGTTAAGGTTTGATCCAAGATCGGCTAATGTGTCATAAGCCTCCGAATTACCGATCTTGCAAGGTAGAACAAATAAGCCCGGATCATCTAACTTCTTAGGTAGTTTGTTTTGAACGAAGGCGGTCCCTTTTTCGCCTAACTTGAGCTTCTTCTCATCCAACACGTCAACAACCGGACTTTCAAGGTGGAGCTCCTTGAATTCTTCGTCAAGGTTTTGAGTGGGAGGTGTTTCAACTATGTTGTTGACCAATTTGGATGTCATAACTTCTTGGTCATTTGGAACGACTTGGGTTTGTTTGAAACACGTGCTCATGAAATTTACCGAACAATATTGTGGACAAGAACTAGGGGACGAAACCGATGAAATAGCGTTGACGTTTAGTTTCGGGTTCTTGACCGTGTTGCTAGGGAGTGCTCCCATTTCTCGGTCATTGAGGGCTTTCAACAAGGTGTCAATCTTATCGGTCATCTCGCTTTGTTTTTGTTTGAAATCGGCTTCAAACTTGGCTAAACGAGCTTCTTGAGATGCCATAAATTGGGACATCAATCCTTCAAAGTTATTGGTACTACCATTGCCGGAAGGATTGTTGTTGAAAGTGCGGTTTGAGTTGGAACCGCTTGATTGGAAACGATTAGGTGGGTTGGAAGAATTGGTTTGTTGTGTGTTTTGGTTTTGTTTCCACCTAAGGTTCGGGTGATTTTTCCATGAGGGGTTGTATGTATCACCGTAATGGTTTGGCTCGGGTTTGAAAGTGTACCACTTGTCTCCCGCTTCGTCGGTACGCGAGGATGCGTAGTCCACAAAAGCTTGTTCGGGGAGTTCCATGCAATCGCGAGTGTCGTGGGGACCACTACATAATTCACATGAAGAAGTGATTTTGTTCACTTGGCTTGAAGGTTTAGGAGCCTCGTAGGATTTCATGAGAAACTTGACTTGGTCTTCAAGTTCTATGATCCTACGGTCGGAAGTGCTTGAATTGTTCGAAGGCAAAGATATTGCCTTGACCGTTTTATTCAAATCACGGGGATCACTCCAACTTTCGTTGTCATAAAGAGCAAGATCCTCTAGGAGAGCCCATGATTGTTCCGCACTTAGATCACGTAGCTTGCCACCGGCCGATTGGTCAATGGTTTGCCTCGTGGAGAGATTGATATGGTCATAGAAGATTTGGACTTGGAGCCAAAGTTCTATGCCATGGTGAGGGACTTTTTGGAGTAAGTCCTTGAATCGAGTCCATGCCTCGTATAGGGTTTCGCCTTGACGTTGTTGGAACATCAAGATATCATTCCTTAGCTTGGTAGTTCTTCCCGGTGGGAAAAACTGAGCAAGGAAACGAGTAGTGAGATCATCCCAAGAGGTAATGGATCCTGCGGGTTGACGTTCTAGCCACTGACTAGCTTGGTCCCGCAAAGAGAATTGGAAGAGACGCAATCGGGTCGTCTCTCGAGTGGCAACATCAAGGTCTATAGAATCAATGATTTTAAGAAAGTCCTTGAGATGTTGATTAGGATCTTCAGAACGAAGTCCATGGAATGCGCATCCGCTTTGCACCAACCGGATGGTGTCGGATCGCAAGGGTGTGATATTGGCTCCTTGAGTGAGCTCAATGGTGTTTCGATAGCCATGGTGGCTAGGACGGGAATACTCTCCTAAAGTACGGGCTCTAGGAGGTGGTTGTGGTTGTTGTGGTGGTGGGTTGTGGGGGTTAAGGATATTACCATCTTCCATGATGTCGGATGGTATGGTTACGAACAAAGACACGAAGAAAATAGATAGACTAAAGAAAATCTAGAAAAATAAAATAAAAATCTCACTAGAAAGGAATCTAGTGAGTAGACCTAATAGAAATAAAAATTCAACCTAAACAATAACTATTCCCCGGCAGCGGCGCCAAAAACTTGATGCGTGGTTTTGTAACCTTACAACAGGTTTTACCTCTCGAGGGATCTCAAGAGGCTTACAACCCCACCAGGCAGTGTACCTGACCGATGTAGTATAGTGTAGTGGTAAGTACGGGGGATTGATCGTTCTCCACAGGGAATAGTGTTCGTTAGGTGTGAAAGACTACTCTAATTAGGTCTAAGGGTTGAGGAAGATTCTTTTTATGTTTTTATAATTTTTATGAAAGCAAGTAAAATCTCGGGTTTGAAAGAGTGGGCGGAATTAGTTGCTAGCCAACTAACCCAAATTACTACGAATGCAAATAAAATAAATAACAAAAATGAAAATGTGGTGAGAAACTTATGTGTAGAGAAATGTGTTTACTTAGATTTCCTTACTCCCTAACTATCTTTTACCGGTTAATTAGTGTGTATTAGTCGCGTGGATGACGGGTGTATTCCTTAATACCATTCGTGGGGTGGCGTACTTACTTCCCCAACTCTACAAGCTCCTACTTCACTCCTATGTCGAGCCGGCTAGGAAGCTCCTAACATGGGATCACTAGAATTCGCTTGTGCATTAAATACAACCATAAAAACCTTTAGTACGCATTTGGTTCATGTTTCTTAAGACGTTCAAGCAAGTTACCGAATAGGAAGTTAGCCATGTTTCTTAAGCCTAACATAGATAAACAATCATCCAATACAACTAACAACACACTAATAACCAATAATCAATAGCTAGGTTTCATTAGATCTAAGCAAACACAAGATAAATTTAGCCTAACATGTTAATCAAAAGACAAGAATAAGATAAAATCAAACAACACATAGACATATTGAATGATTAATTGATAACTTATCTTCAATGTAACATGGAAGATCTCAAGGCAAAAAGCCTTGAAAAAGAAGCTGAATTCGTCTTAGGGTTTTCTCCCAAAATTCCACACACTAAGCTCTCTCTAATGACAAAAAATTAGAAAACTATATATAGATTTTTGGATCTGACGGCGTCACGTTATGGAGTGTGACGCCGTCACCTCGCCGCTTCTAGGGTTCCCGGATGACCTTCTTGACGCCGTCCCTCTTTAGCTCTTCAAAAATCCATTCTGGCTTATCAAGGCTTGACGCCGTCGAACCTTGAACGTGACGCCGTCCCCTTTTGATTTAAGCCGTGACGCCCTTGATCAAGTTAAAGCATGACGCCATCAGAATTCACATGGTATTTTCACTGGCTTATCATGAGTGAATTTCACGTCCACCTTTTCTTGCCAAGGCATGACGCCGTCCAGAGTAAAGTATGACGCCGTCAAGAGTAACTTTTAGCCGATTCTTGAGACTTTGTCGTTTTCTTCACTTTTATGCTCCAAAAACGTCCAAAATGCCTCCTTTTCCAGATTTCTCCTCAAAAGTACCTAAAATGACAAAAGGAACGATTTAGGGCAATATTTGATCAAATAAATACGATTTAAGGCTTAAATGACCCCTTAAAAGCGGTACACTTTTCGCTTCATCAAATACCCTTACACTTGAGATTTGCTTGTCCTCAAGCAAATGCGCTTTTATTCTAATCAAAATACAAGTTAGGGGTCATTTAATGCAAACATAAAAGTAATTACAACAAATAATCGTTCCACTTTAATCATAATAAGCACGGAGATTACAAACTAGCACCTCACAAGTAGTGTTTAGATACTCACATCTCTCAAGTGTCATCAAAATAAATCTCATAAATGAAAACGGATAATATCTCTCACTACCTGTCATAGCAAATAGATTACCATAGGCTTGGGAAAGGATCGAAAACCTCCTCCACTAGGCGTAAGCACCAAAGATAAACTATCAAAGAGGGCTTTAAAATGGGATATAACGTTAGGTGTAGGGAAAAGGAAAACACGGTTTTGTTGGATAAGGGATATTTTACTGGTGGCTAGTTAAAGATCTTGATCAATTACATGTACTATACAATGTTGCTAAGCCAAGACTAGACTCGATCTTAAGCTAGAAACGAAATAACAAAAACATAAAACAAACATAAAATAAACATAAAATGAAACGGGATGGTAGTCCGTATGTTTTTTCTACTTTTTCTTTTTCTCATTTTTTTGTGTTTTTCTTGAATTTTTTTTTTTTTTTTTTTCTTTTTCTTTTTTTTTTTTTTTTTTTTTTTTTTTTTTTTTTGCATACACTCTTGCCCTACCATCCAAAATAATACATCTTAGGGGCATTGCATCCCCCTTACACTTGAACTTTTACATAACTTTACAAATACTAATCTAATGACTCGAATTAAGATAATTGAAAACTTGGAGTACTTTTAAAACATTTAGCACATATGGGGGTAATAAATGATGGTCTTCCCCATTACTCCATTACACTAGTACTTTACCCATGAGTCCCAATCGTCCCAAAACAATATGTACAAGGATATGACTCGACTTAGCAACCATGTAATCAACTAGATAATTAACTTGGGTTTAAACAAATGTTGTAACAATAATGCACTAAAAATGAGTGCATACAAGGTAGGCTAAGGCGATTTGGGTGTACATTTAAGTGGGGTGTAACAAATTCTTCCTTTAAGTAAAATGATTAAAGGTCGAAACGAAAAGATAGGCTCTGAGGGGTGTACTAGGGGTATCGTGTACTAAGAATGAGTACAACGCAAAGGGTGTGGGAGAATTACTTGACCAATGTAGCCAATGTAATTATAACAAAAACACAGGTGTAAAAACAATGGGTTAATCCTAATGCCTCTTATCATGTAGTAAATCTAACTACACGAATGTAGTCTCACTTGTGGCCTTGGAATGGTCCTAACGCAAGTTCTAGAATCTAAGTGCTACCGGTACACACATCATAGCATAAATGCTTTTCCTACCAATTCTAGGGGCGAACCTCACATATTTGGGGTGGAAAATTTTTTAGTGGTACGGTTTTTGTGCTAGTCATATAACTCCTATCCGTGAGACGCTCATTAAGATCAAAGTTTCACTCCTATATGTTGTAAAAAAAATTTTAATTTGGCACTAAAATTACCCTAACAGGTATTTATCTCAGTTTTATTACACATCTACCATTAAACAAACAAAAATCAAGCGTAATAGCATTCTCTAATCGTACTTTTACCCCCCCCCCCCCCCTTACACTTAAGATGAACATTGTCCCCAATGTTCAAATAACAAGATGTAAAAGCATAAAGTAAAAGAATGAAATCAAATACTCCCCTGATTCGCTCGGTGGATAATGAAGTTACACGGTTAGATCTTCCTCCAAAGAGAATGTTGAAGCTCCATGACTAATGCATCGCCAAAAGCTTGATTCAATAAACATCTCCTTGTCCAAAATAACCTGTTAAACCTGAGAAAACAAACACGAAAACCTGCATAACATCGGCGGGATAAAATCTATATATAAGGATATAATGCTTGTGGAATGATAACTTTGCAGATTCCTGGAGATTATAAGTTGGAGATTTTAATAAAAACTTTTTAAAAACAAAACTTTCAAAAATTTCTGAAAATTAAATCTGACGCCGTCAGGTTATAAACCCTGACGCCGTCAGAAATGACCTGACAAAAATTTTCATTTTAAGTTTCCGGAAAATTTCTGGAAAAACCTTTACCTTACTTCCTGGAAATCCTGCAAAACATCATTATGACTCGATACAAGCATTTGACTCAAACAAATACGAATATGTATGTTAATTTATTATTATTACGATTCATGTTCATTTGTGTTCTAACAAACCGATTTAGATTTCCCTTACACTTATCTTTTGCAAAATACCTTTATATGTAGTTAAGACGAAGTTAAAAACAAAATAAAGCATTTTCACAATTTAGTTTTGAACATGAATCAATAAGAATAAAAATTAAACACACATACGGAAAATAAAATCAAACAAACAAATAAATAAACACACAAAGCAAATAAAGCAAATAAAGCTTGGGTTGCCTCCCAAGAAGCGCTTTTCTTTATTAACGAGTCTTGTAGCTAGACTCAAAGTCACGCTACCCTATGTAAGTAAGCTCGTCATCGAGGACGTCTTTAGGGTTAAGCTTGGATTGAAGTTTCCTATTGGTCCGCTTAGTACGATATATCTTTTCAAACTTCTCTCCATCCGGGTCATACAATGTCATCTTAATATGCCATGACCCATCTCCATCTTTGGGTGGTTTATCCCAATTCCACTTATGATCATCTTCCTCACAAATCCACTTATTCATTCCTAGGTTAATTGGCAAAACTCCTAGGAAATCAATCATCTTTCTAAAAACTAGAGAATCTTCAAATGGATCCAATTCGGTGTCCCTAGCCAAGAGTTGCTCCACCGAATGCGTTCGGTTAACAAAGTCCTCTTCTAGGTAAAATGGGCGTTGGGGTCCTATGAAGTCTCTATCAATCCAAGGTCCATATCTAGATGGTCTCCTATTTGATTCTAGCCAATGTGGTGTTGGTTCCTCACTAGTATCATAGGCATGTTTCTTAACATCATAGACTGACCAAGTATCTCCTTCTCCTACCGCTATCTTGGATTCCTTACAATCAATCATAGCACTAGCGGTCGCCAAAAATCCTCTACCTATCAACAAGGGGCATGTAGGGTCGCTAACCATATCAAGGACGTGGAAATCGGCTAAAATGGTTAGTTTTCCAATGTGCACTAACACGTCCTTAACTACTCCAACCGGGTAAGCAACACTCCCATCCGCTAAACCTATTATCACCTCGGTTTCTTCAAGTTATCCTAGTTTTAGAGAGGTGTAGAGAGGTAACGGAAGTAGGTTAAGGTTTGATCCAAGATCGGCTAATGTGTCATAAGCCTCCGAATTACCGATCTTGCAAGGTAGAACAAATAAGCCCGGATCATCTAACTTCTTAGGTAGTTTGTTTTGAACGAAGGCGGTCCCTTTTTCGCCTAACTTGAGCTTCTTCTCATCCAACACGTCAACAACCGGACTTTCAAGGTGGAGCTCCTTGAATTCTTCGTCAAGGTTTTGAGTGGGAGGTGTTTCAACTATGTTGTTGACCAATTTGGATGTCATAACTTCTTGGTCATTTGGAACGACTTGGGTTTGTTTGAAACACGTGCTCATGAAATTTACCGAACAATATTGTGGACAAGAACTAGGGGACGAAACCGATGAAATAGCGTTGACGTTTAGTTTCGGGTTCTTGACCGTGTTGCTAGGGAGTGCTCCCATTTCTCGGTCATTGAGGGCTTTCAACAAGGTGTCAATCTTATCGGTCATCTCGCTTTGTTTTTGTTTGAAATCGGCTTCAAACTTGGCTAAACGAGCTTCTTGAGATGCCATAAATTGGGACATCAATCCTTCAAAGTTATTGGTACTACCATTGCCGGAAGGATTGTTGTTGAAAGTGCGGTTTGAGTTGGAACCGCTTGATTGGAAACGATTAGGTGGGTTGGAAGAATTGGTTTGTTGTGTGTTTTGGTTTTGTTTCCACCTAAGGTTCGGGTGATTTTTCCATGAGGGGTTGTATGTATCACCGTAATGGTTTGGCTCGGGTTTGAAAGTGTACCACTTGTCTCCCGCTCCGTCGGTACGCGAGGATGCGTAGTCCACAAAAGCTTGTTCGGGGAGTTCCATGCAATCGCGAGTGTCGTGGGGACCACTACATAATTCACATGAAGAAGTGATTTTGTTCACTTGGCTTGAAGGTTTAGGAGCCTCGTAGGATTTCATGAGAAACTTGACTTGGTCTTCAAGTTCTATGATCCTACGGTCGGAAGTGCTTGAATTGTTCGAAGGCAAAGATATTGCCTTGACCGTTTTATTCAAATCACGGGGATCACTCCAACTTTCGTTGTCATAAAGAGCAAGATCCTCTAGGAGAGCCCATGATTGTTCCGCACTTAGATCACGTAGCTTGCCACCGGCCGATTGGTCAATGGTTTGCCTCGTGGAGAGATTGATATGGTCATAGAAGATTTGGACTTGGAGCCAAAGTTCTATGCCATGGTGAGGGACTTTTTGGAGTAAGTCCTTGAATCGAGTCCATGCCTCGTATAGGGTTTCGCCTTGACGTTGTTGGAACATCAAGATATCATTCCTTAGCTTGGTAGTTCTTCCCGGTGGGAAAAACTGAGCAAGGAAACGAGTAGTGAGATCATCCCAAGAGGTAATGGATCCTGCGGGTTGACGTTCTAGCCACTGACTAGCTTGGTCCCGCAAAGAGAATTGGAAGAGACGCAATCGGGTCGTCTCTCGAGTGGCAACATCAAGGTCTATAGAATCAATGATTTTAAGAAAGTCCTTGAGATGTTGATTAGGATCTTCAGAACGAAGTCCATGGAATGCGCATCCGCTTTGCACCAACCGGATGGTGTCGGATCGCAAGGGTGTGATATTGGCTCCTTGAGTGAGCTCAATGGTGTTTCGATAGCCATGGTGGCTAGGACGGGAATACTCTCCTAAAGTACGGGCTCTAGGAGGTGGTGGTGGTTGTTGTGGTGGTGGGTTGTGGGGGTTAAGGATATTACCATCTTCCATGATGTCGGATGGTATGGTTACGAACAAAGACACGAAGAAAATAGATAGACTAAAGAAAACCTAGAAAAATAAAATAAAAATCTCACTAGAAAGGAATCTAGTGAGTAGACCTAATAGAAATAAAAATTCAACCTAAACAATAACTATTCCCCGGCAGCGGCGCCAAAAACTTGATGCGTGGTTTTGTAACCTTACAACAGGTTTTACCTCTCGAGGGATCTCAAGAGGCTTACAACCCCACCAGGCAGTGTACCTGACCGATGTAGTATAGTGTAGTGGTAAGTACGGGGGATTGATCGTTCTCCACAGGGAATAGTGTTCGTTAGGTGTGAAAGACTACTCTAATTAGGTCTAAGGGTTGAGGAAGATTCTTTTTATGTTTTTATAATTTTTATGAAAGCAAGTAAAATCTCGGGTTTGAAAGAGTGGGCGGAATTAGTTGCTAGCCAACTAACCCAAATTACTACGAATGCAAATAAAATAAATAACAAAAATGAAAATGTGGTGAGAAACTTATGTGTAGAGAAATGTGTTTACTTAGATTTCCTTACTCCCTAACTATCTTTTACCGGTTAATTAGTGTGTATTAGTCGCGTGGATGACGGGTGTATTCCTTAATACCATTCGTGGGGTGGCGTACTTACTTCCCCAACTCTACAAGCTCCTACTTCACTCCTATGTCGAGCCGGCTAGGAAGCTCCTAACATGGGATCACTAGAATTCGCTTGTGCATTAAATACAACCATAAAAACCTTTAGTACGCATTTGGTTCATGTTTCTTAAGACGTTCAAGCAAGTTACCGAATAGGAAGTTAGCCAGTTTTCTTAAGCCTAACATAGATAAACAATCATCCAATACAACTAACAACACACTAATAACCAATAATCAATAGCTAGGTTTCATTAGATCTAAGCAAACACAAGATAAATTTAGCCTAACATGTTAATCAAAAGACAAGAATAAGATAAAATCAAACAACACATAGACATATTGAATGATTAATTGATAACTTATCTTCAATGTAACATGGAAGATCTCAAGGCAAAAAGCCTTGAAAAAGAAGCTGAATTCGTCTTAGGGTTTTCTCCCAAAATTCCACACACTAAGCTCTCTCTAATGACAAAAAATTAGAAAACTATATATAGATTTTTGGATCTGACGGCGTCACGTTATGGAGTGTGACGCCGTCACCTCGCCGCTTCTAGGGTTCCCGGATGACCTTCTTGACGCCGTCCCTCTTTAGCTCTTCAAAAATCCATTCTGGCTTATCAAGGCTTGACGCCGTCGAACCTTGAACGTGACGCCGTCCCCTTTTGATTTAAGCCGTGACGCCCTTGATCAAGTTAAAGCATGACGCCGTCAGAATTCACATGGTATTTTCACTGGCTTATCATGAGTAAATTTCACGTCCACCTTTTCTTGCCAAGGCATGACGCCGTCCAGAGTAAAGTCTGACGCCGTCAAGAGTAACTTTTAGCCGATTCTTGAGACTTTGTCGTTTTCTTCACTTTTATGCTCCAAAAACGTCCAAAATGCCTCCTTTTCCAGATTTCTCCTCAAAAGTACCTAAAATGACAAAAGGAACGATTTAGGGCAATATTTGATCAAATAAATACGATTTAAGGCTTAAATGACCCCTTAAAAGCGGTACACTTTTCGCTTCATCAATTTTCACTATTCGTAATCTATGAATTCAATTATTGGCCAAACATTCGAATTTAATTCGTTTGGCACAAATAAATCTGGTGGAAATCTCGCTCCTTTGATGTTCAAATAAGAAATATCTCAACAACATCCTCCATAAACTCTCACCTCCGAACCCCACATCTTCTCAACACCTATCACGGACTGAACTTCGGGACGAAGTTCAAAATTGAGGGGTAGATACTGTAAGATCCTACGAAAATCCGTTACGATAATCTTTGTTAATTAATAATAACCTCGACTTACCGTTTAACCAAACCCGTTTTTATGGGAAAATTTAAATTTTTATTTACTTACTACATTATTCTACCACAACACAACATTTCAACAAGTAACAAATATCGGCACTAGTCCTCGACGTACATTACGAAACATATTTACTTCACAACGACTATTAGTTCACAAACCGCAAATCTCACTAATTACGAATTATAGATAAAACCACTAAACTTATAACATGATTACAACTATACATTAATCACACTTTATCCACTAATTACAATTATATTTAACTAACTCTAAACATATTTACTCCTTTCATTAAAACCAACTACAAACCAAACCGGACTTTAAATGCATTTGGCCCAACACTACCCGAACCCACACGTCCTTAGCCCAAAGCCCATGCAACCTTTTCTTGTTTTGAATCTATGCCTAGTTCGATCAGTCAAAACCCTCCAAAAACACTCCTCATACGTTCAAATACTAAGAGCAACTTACCCACATTTTTGTACCATATTATTCACAAACCACTAGACTATACCGAGGCCAAATTACAAATTCCAATGTCGAGTATTCGTCAAGAATTAAGAGCCATTTTGGTTGCCACAATTCGAACTATACGTATAGATAAGAAGACCATAAGGACTGCGGTATGAGTTTGTAGCCCGCTAAAACCAATTCTCCCATATTAAAAATACAACCCGAACTCAAAGATAGCACAAGTACAAAGGATTAGATTTCCCACGTTTCACAATTATCAAATGTCTTATTATGTCGGTAGAAACACTTAGGTGTCCCTTATCTACAGGGGAAGCCAATCATTTAGTTGAGGGTAATATAGGCACAACATGTAAAACTCTATCTCTATATATTACTCCCTCCTATAGCAACTCACATCACTCACCCTTCATCCATTTTATACTCTCACAGTACACCTCACAAAACCCAGAAGCGTGTATCTCTCTTTGGGAAATCGTCCTTGAGGATTCTTTAAATACACTACGATACACATACACATCTCTATATATATACTACAACACATGAGTCTCACTATCTCTCAACCCCTCACACCCAGACGTACACAAGACATTTCTATATTACTTTAACCCACTTTAATAAACTCTTGAAGACCAGGAAACAGTAAGACCATTGGTTCTAAAAAAAAATTCTATTTCGAAGAGAAGTAATTCATATATATACGGTTTTAGCTTCGCAAGTTCTTGAGTTTCTATTCCTAATCTACGTACCACAGTCTCTCCTTATCTTTTGTAAGTCCTTGCACTTCCTTTTTCAATTCGTTGCTCACACCATGCATTACATAATTCATACGTATAATTTACTTTTAGTATTCTACATACATCTTCTTTTTCGTATAACCCACATCATGTGTCGAACCATAATAGGGTAGAAATCACCTCACACACCACTCGTTTACGTTTAGTTGCATGCACCATTCGATCATATATAAATCTTATATCACACGTTAAGAACTTAACTGGAGAATGCTTAAATATATTGTAAGTACCTCGTACACAGAAACTGTTCCAAACCACTCCAAACATGACACCATAACTCACGATTTAACCTAATGACCATATTCTATTTTCATACGACCCCATATATCTCCATGCTAGCTACATTTTTCATGAAGACAACTTGTAACAATACTCAAGTTTCGACCTTTAAAGAGAATCAAAGTAAAACGTTGAACTCACTTTGAAACTGCCACAAATGTTGCGACATGGGTTTTAAGCCCATTAAGCTGTTTTATAAGCAATAAGATAAGCTGACTTTTTAGCACTTCTAAATATAAAATGGGGTGACCAAAAATGAGCATTTTGATATGTCGAAACCCCTCAAGAACTCACGAACTAAAAATATTATTTGACTTAGTTTTATGGCTCGTTAAAGCCCATTCGAATGTAATAATAAGATAACAACAAGTAAGCAGCTGAAAATGAGTTACATTTGACTTAGATAAGCTCCAGAAAAGTTGCCACCTTTCTCCCACTACTATTTACACTTTAGGACTAAAAATGTAACGCACTTTGGACTAGAAGGACTAAAAATGTCAACTATGAAAACTATGGACTGAAGCTGTTAAAACAGGTTATAAAGGACTTAAATTGACATACCATTGAACTCCAAGCCTTATGTGGACATATGGACAATATTTGGACTATTATGGACTATGGACTTAACCAAGGACTAACGACGTAACGCAATCGCAGTTAGACTAAAAAGTATGAAATCTGAAAAGAACAAGGACTTATTTACTTTCATTTGACATTCTTATTTATTTTCTATTTTCACCCTTCATTTCATATGCATTTTTCATTATAAGTTATGCATTATTTAAAAGTTTCGCTATTAGAAAATTTAGTAGCTTCACTTGCATATTATTTCAACATACTCTGGGAAAGTAATATTTTGGGTCGATTGAGATAAGAACCGAGACAATACTATAGATATATCATATTGAGGCATTTTAAGCATATCACACACTCACATCATCGATCAAATCGTTATACGATTTATCCTTCCACATTCACTATTAGTAGAAAATTAGACTCTTAGACTTCGCTTATATTCAGGTCTTGTATCGAAGACGTTTCCGTGATCGTTTCCATAGATCTAATAATTATATCTTGCCAGATGCACTCCAGGTGAGTCGTGGCCCCTAATTTTCACACTTGTTTTAATAATTCTTTTGGGGGAGATACATGCTTTAACTGTTTTTAAGTTACTTATATAAAACTCTCATGATTTACTCAAAATCATCCGCTATGCTTGACATGTTTGAATCATACTTGAAAGGAATACATGCTCATTATATGTGCAAATTGTCTGTTTAGCTTAAACACGGAACTTGAAAGATAACATTTTTAAGCTACTTGATGTAATATGACACTGAGACTCATTGTATGCATTCATGTGACAAATGAATGTACTGCTACTTTAATATGATATTTCTACATCTCACTATAAATAATTGCCAAGACTAAAATTACGCATGATTCACCTATATTGCCTAAGCACACTTTATTGCCATAAAGTCCCTTGATCATGAGCCATTAATCACTGCGGTGAGCGCGAATATAGTGAACAGCTTCGAAACCTGTTAGAGGCTGACGACCTATCCCACTAAATACTGTGACGGAATGCCTACATGGTTAGTCGTATTTAGTCGCGATGCACTATATTTGAGAAAAATAGGAATTGGCAAGTACCTATTAACATGAGGGCCATAAAAACCCATCAGTAACCCTGGTGGGACACCGCTGTTTTACGGTACTCTGTTAACGTTTTGCGTGTCATGAGGCTTAGGGCAATATAACTTTATGAATATATGAATGTTTCATATATATCCTAGGATACAGCTGTATTTAGAAGACCACCACTTTACACTGATAGATTTCAGACTCTAAATTACTATTCCCACTATGTGATATGATTTTGAATTCTGTACTTGAACTTTAATTGTTATCATATGTGACTTAAATGAGAATTCTACAAAAGACGACCCAAAATGCTTGGTATATCGTTACATTTAAAAGCTGACTCAACATTCTATATTGAGCATATAACAACGTAGCTCATCTGCATTCATAACTTGAAACTTATGATTTTGAAGATCATACATGATTTACTTGTGAATTTTATACAACACAACTTATTAACTATTTCATGAAGGATTACTATTTATTTCGACAATCACTATACACCTTTCGAAGAAAGCTATTTTCTATAAACTCCACGAACTCACCAACCATTGTGTTGACGTTTTAAGCATGTTTATCTCAGGTAATTAACGGAGCAGGACAAGACATGGAGCGGGCATCTTATACTCTGATAATTAAAATGGTGTAAAATCAAATATGTCATTCTTATCAAATTATCACATTTTCTCATGGGATTTTCAAATCGAATAATTCCCTTTTGTATCAAAAATATTCTTTTGAATGACATATAACTTTCAAAACGCCCCTTCCGGGCCGTTTTCTGAAATTTAAAACCTCGATCCTCACCGTAACACCCTAATTACTTTTCCGCTGCCACAAACCAAATTAGGGGGTGTTACATAAATCATTTAATTGCCAAGTCTTATGTGCCGACAGTGGTTCGCTTCGCACGGTAATTTGCTCCCAGGCGAGACTAGCAATTAATAATTTACTACATAAAATTATTTTACGCAAGAAAATCATAAGTTTTAGTTGATTGATGCGACTGTACAAAAGTGGTCGAAGCGGCGGACCTATTATTGACAAACTAAAAAGTGGGTATAAGGAGGCTTGACATTAAATTGTCATCCGAAAGGGGCATGTTTTTAATCGCCTTAGGGTGAACGTTTGCTCCTCCGCTCGCCTGTGCGTCAATAATAGACTTACCAAGTACACCATAAAAAAAGTACGAAGCATCTTAAGGCAATGTTGTAATTTGCTCAACGCCTCAATTAAAAACTTTGATGATTTGAGCTTACGAATGAGTAAACGGATTTTTGTTGAAAATATATATGATACAAAGATGAATGCATGACATCTTTGTACATATTTTTTGATTTAACACATCAAAATTTATACCCTTAAATTTAAGTAATATGCCAACCAATTAATACGGAAACACCTAAGATGACATCTACCATTGCTAGCAGCCTCAGCTGATGTAATGGTTCAAAGATGGTAGTCAAAAGGGGTAAATTGAGCACTTTCATTGCTAGCAGCCTCAGCTGATGTGATGAAACGGCGTCAATTTACACGTTTCTAAATTGGTTAACTTAATTGAGCACTTTCATCACTAGCAGCCTCAGCTGATGTGATGGGACGGCGTCAAGGCATAAAGATTTGGGGATGAAACATGTTTACATTTTGCAACTGATGTTGGCAATATAATGTAAGTCCCATGATTCTAGGAATTGCAATTGGATATTGGCAATTGAGTGTAGCTCTACCTTATTGAGTACTTTCATTGCTAGCAGCCTCAGCTGATGTGATGAAACGACGTCAATTTGGATCCTAATTTTCAATGAAAATTAAATGGTTATCTTACCGTGGGTGTTTAATTTTCTTGAAAAGTTATTATCAAAAATACTAAAATTGAATTTTGAAAATTCTTTTAATGTATTTAATGCAACGTTAAAACCGTAAACATGGGATATTCTTTTAGTAGTAAATTGATCTACACCCGTAGGGGTTTTGGATAGAGTCAATTTTTACTGAAAAGAATAAACCGAGTCTACTTTCCGTGTGAAGAGTGAGACTTAATCCTATTCCTTTTCATGAATGAGAAAGGTATAATAGGATAATTAGAATTGTCTAAATTCTAAGAAATAACTCATGGCGAATTTCTTAAGAAATTGCATGGTTAGGAGTTATTAAATTAGAAACTAGACTAATTACCGCAAAATTGGTAAAAGGCAAACTAGAATGTTTGATCTAGTTATTATGCTTTAACCATTTAAAGGTGCTACATACCATGATGGGGATGGTAGACCTAACTAAGGAAGAAATTGCATACCCAATTCTTTCAAGTTGATTGCATTGATGGATATTCCATCATTTACAAAGTAGAATACATTCTTTGAGTACCTTAGTAGCTGTTACGTAAGGGATTCATCAAAGATGTAGGAAAGTAAACAGCACGCATTTGCTTTTACTGGTGATGCAACACTGACAATGTTGTCAAAGCCAGTGGGAGCATTGTGTTGTAATTACTGAATAATGAGTTCATGCAGTGATCTTAAATTCAGTGGGAGCTACAAGTCTTGATAGCAACCAAGATCATCTCTAGAATCTCTTGAGATGATTACTTTCCAATTATAGACACTTGTGGTATTAAGGATAGTCGTGTACGTTTCCTTACTAGACGAGGTGATTCTATATCTACTTATATCTATGACACAATTATATTGATCAAATAAGCAAACTATTGACGTGTTGTTTATTCGATACGTAATGTTGTTCCATGCACAAGTGGGAGAAATCTTATTGTGTGCAAGCAACAACATAAAGGAATATGATTTATATGGTTCTCTTTACTGCAAGGTAAGAGATCTATGTTCTAATGTGGTTTACACACATTCTAATTTATGGAACACTTGGAGTTAATATCTACTTTCATTACTAGATATTAATGACAAGGTAAATTACATACTTTCATTATTATCAGCCTCGGATGATGAAATGAAACTATGTTAATTTACAAGTTTCTGAAATTAGATAATTATTAGAACAAGTGTCAATATGATAATAAGACTACTTCTAATGAGAATATTTATGTATTGTTGTAATGACATAAATAAATGAAGTAATCTAATACTACTTCATATTTAAATGTTTATGTATTCTTGGAATGACATAAATATATGAAGTAAATAAATTAACTTAAAATACTATTGAAACCAAGTTGTGGTGTTCATGATTACTTTAGTTATGCATATTTATATTTTCGTATAAAGATATAAATATGAAGTCTTTTATTGCTATAAGACTTATAACAAAGTAAGACGTTATCTTGTTATGTTTTTTAATTAAGACATATACAAGAAGTCATGGAGTTCATCAATGACTTATAACGTAGATTGGGATTATAACAGTTTATATCTTTTTGGTAAGACATAGAAATTAAGTGACTTGATCAAAAGGGCACTTAAGTTATAAAGCATGCAACTGGCTTGAAAAATCTATTTTACCATTAAGTTGATTTAGTTGGTAAATAGGTAAGCCAAAATGATATATATTTATCTTATATATTGTAAGAATGACTTACAATATTAATCCTAATGAAATACATAGTGTTTATGGTATGTTCAGTTAGGAGAATCAAACTCTTGAAACATTGTTTGATTAAAGATAACTATATCTTCTAATCTTCCTAAAGATATCAAGGTTAGAAAATTGAGTATGAATTGGATATACTCAATTAGACTCCAACCTAGAAGATTAATAAGACACCATTTAATATGGAATGTGATCAATCACATTAAGTCTTAAAATTGAAGTTCAGAATTTGTTAAACTACTTGTTGAGTAGGTTATTAACAAATTAAGGTTAGGAACTGTCAATTTGTATCTGCAAAGTCCCAAAAGAGAACAAGTTTTGTGTTGCTCTATTTGCTAAGCATTTATAGGTAATCTATAAATTGCAAAAGGCGAGTGGGAGTTTTATCTTCAAAAGATAAAAAATTACAAGATACATAATCTTCTAAATACGCTAGCAAAATCATAATGAGGATTTAACATGTTAGTGTTAAATCTCAAGATGATGGAATTCTTATTCATAGATCCGCAAGGATATCTCAAATATTTGTAGAATATGTTGAGGGTTATGAGTTACAGGATCGTGGTATGCCTGTTAATAAATTGCAAATGTTATTTGGCAAATTACTCATACTATGAATAATTAGATGCAGTCCAAAAAGATAACTAGTTTGGAAACGTAGTTAATCTTAGACTCTATAGTAACACTATAGAATGGAAATGAAAATCCTAGAGATTTAAATTCTTGTGTAGAAATCATAATGGACAAATTTGTATACATATTTAATATGTGAAAAGATTATCAATCACAATTAAGCAATTAAATGTGATTGAAATTCTTTCTAAGCACATTAAATATATAAAGATTATGATTGTCATTATTAGTTTCATTTATATGAAATTAATAATGGAATATCAAAACTCTTTCTTGGATAATTACTTGAGCGAGGACGAAAAGTAATTGAAAGGAGTGTTTGAATTCAAATAATCTTTAATAGTATACAAAAGTGCAAATCATTTGTAAATGGATTAATGCATGCATCTAAAAGATATACTTATTTTTAGTTATTAAATCTAGTTTGATTTATAATTAAAATTAAGATATTTTTTAATATTCCTGAAAGCTAGTGGGAGTGATATATTTATTTTCTTATTTCATATATGTTATATAACATATGGGAAGTAACATTCCATTAACATTAACATTAAATGTTAAGACTAAGTTTGGAATGAAACTTCACATTGAAATTTAGGAAATAAAACCTTGAACATTGTGTTTAAACATAAGCGGTAAATAATTGATTCTAAAAGAACATGATATTCTATTAGAAGATCTAGATAGAAACATATCTTGGAAAAGATATGACATGAATAAATCTAAGGTTGACGAAATGATTATTCATGTACATCATGTTGCTTGTTGTATCATGCTTGGATGCAAGATGATTGACAACATTAATATCTAATTACAAATTATTAGATAGCTAAGTGTAATGGATATGGTTTAGAATTTACATCCTCAGCCTGGATTTGCTCCAAAATTCTAAATACGAACCATATGGCAAGTTATTGCTTGATTGATATTGTGATCAAATCTTGAAGGATTTGAAGATATCAAACATTACACAATGAATGTTAAAAGTTTACGGAACATTAAAAGAGCATATTGTTGTTTACATACAATGATGCTAGTAAGATTGAGATGACACTCAATTCTAGTCATGATGGGAGCTCATCCTTATTAGGAAACCATGTGTACTAGTTATGCTCAATATGAGCATAGTTGCAATTATACATAAAGAATTAGAATACTTTAACTACAAGGTTTGGTAGTTTAATTGTCATAAATTCGTGCATGAGGATGTCATGCATTTTATGAAGTATGTGGCAATATCTAGATAGATGAATGCACACATACAAGAATTTCATTATTGAAATAAGTATTCTCAAAATTCCGATAGATCAACATTAATTGATTTATGCCTTGTCAACAAGTATGGTGGAACATGACTTGTGGCATAATTCATTAATGAGAATTGTCATGCATTGATCTAGTTAGTATTTAGATAAGGGATGTTAAACAATATTATTTTAATGAAATAAAGTGTGGATAACGTTTATTCTCATTTGTAATATTGTATCCTATATTTGCATGTTTAAATCCGTGAATAACTTATGTTATTCTAAATTGTCCGTTGTCAATTAATAATATGGGAATATTATTGAACTAAGACAAATGTGAGGATTGGTAGAATGTACTGTAAGGTTGAGACACCAATGTCACATGATATTCAATATTGGATAAATTGAATATAGGACTTATCCCAACCACATGATTATACTTTATGGATCGTCGTCATCAAGTATATCATGAATATTTATCCTCAGACTTGAGATACCAGGTGACTGCCGAGAATGTAGCTCATTTTCTGTAAGATGGTCTAACGCTAACCGTAAAAGGTAGTTATAAGGGCAATTTTCGGAAAATGATGTGAAATTCAAGGGTTATGCTCGTAGTCAATAAAGGATTTGTTTCTTCAAATTTGTTTTGAAGTATAATACTTCTGGGCCCCTCGTAGGATTGACAAGATGTTTGTAAGGCCTTACCCAAAGTCTATCTGGAAGACGTTCAGATGATTTGGTAATCTTGATCAATTATTAATAACGAGAAACAGAATAGTTAATTATGGAATGACCTAGATCCATATCCATATTAACGCGGTATTAGCAACAAAAGGATAAGTATGATGATTAAATTCATCACGTGGTTTTTCCAGGAAAACCATACTCGGATCAAGCTGGGGGCATTGGGAAGGTTAAGCTAGACTGACCCATGTCATTACTATATTAATGAACATCCAAGTGGGAGCTGTTAGAGTTAATGGATTTTTATTAATATATGTATGACCAGTTTCGAACCCGAGACTTCGGCATTGCACACATTATTACGTATGAGTCTCAATGTATTTATAATTAATATAATGATTTATGATTAATTATTAAATCACAAATGTTTATATGATCGAACAAGGAAAGTGGAGGGGGTTGAATGTCGAATTTTAAAATTTAAGGAGGTGTTTGACTTAAACTTGAAGAGTAAATTTGGAGTGTATATAAACACCTCAATAGCTTCATTAATCGGTGGACACAATATCCCTAACCGATTTATTTTTACTCAATATCTTAGACAGACAATAATCCCCAAAACCATTGACTTTCAATCGGTGCTCTCCAATTGCTTTCCTACCCCACTGACATGATATTCACCAACAGTAAAGGAATTAAGATACATATGCATGTGCATGTATTGATACGTGTACAATGCATGTGCATGATATTAGATTATTTCTTTTAAGATCTTGTTAGATCGTACAGTGGTATATCTCTAGTGGATTCGATCATGTATTATCAAGAACATCAAACCCTAGGTGTTGTGATGTTTTATTTGTGATACATGAACCTAGCTTTTCACATTGAGACGCTAGTAGTACGTGTGTACAGGAACGGAGTACAAACTTACTTTAGCTTGTGGTTACTTTGCCCTATTCGACCCTAAAAAGTCGATCCATACCATAAACCCTAATTAGGGTTTATCTTGTTCTTGAAGTGCACGTGATTCCTTATTCTTGCTAGGAATCAAATAAGGTACGCGTCTATTTAAATTTATGTTAATTAATTTACATGTTTATGTAGATCTTTTCGCTGCGCATACTTGTGATGATTATGTGTTTATAGTGGTTTTATGATTCACATATTCCAACACCTAGTGGGTTTAATACGCCCTAACAAAATAATTCGGAAACAAACAAATAGATGCATGCTTTTTAACGGTGGTGTCTTCTCCTCCCTTTAACATTCCTTTATCGTTAAAAAATATATATATATATATATATATATATATTTGCTCCTAGGATTTCTGTGTGTGTACAGTTTATAATATTGGAATCTATCTAAGCACTCTATATCGCACAGTTGAATTATCACAAACTATTCAATATATAGTGTAAAAAATCATATATAATACTGTAATTTGAAGGAAAAGAAGACATTGGGCCTTCACGTCTCAGGTTACCTCGTTCACGAGAAAAGTTAAAAGAATTGATAGCGAAACAATGCAAAGGACCACACCACCAAAAACAATTTAAGGTAATCTGTGTGCAATACCTTATCCCACATAGATAAAAAGTAAGGTTAGTGATATCTTTATAACTTCTGATTTCTAAAATTAAGGATGTACACACAGGATCACAAAAATTATTTGTGATGTTTGTGTTGCATCTTTTTTTTTTTTTTTTTTTCTTTTCTTTTACCTTTGTTTAGGTGTAATTATCTAGAAAAATATATACTATTTTTTTCTTCATGTTTGTTTCTTTAATCACAATTGTTTAGTGAAAATATATATATATATATATATATATATATATATATATATATATATATATATATATATATATATATATATATATATAAAACTCGTATTAAACCTACGTTACCACTCGGCGCGCGGAAGCAATAATCAGACAATATATATTCACTATTCAGCGTTAGAGTATAACTCAGTATATGATATGAAAACATATCGGGAATAGACAAATGTTCACGACTAATCACCACACGTTATTGTTATAGGGTATATAATTTGCATCTGAATACAGGTGGTATTATCGTATCGTGTTTTGATGTGAATATATAAAGTAAAGTGAGATGCCAGATACAACTACATTTTTACATGTATAAAGTGTCTAAAATTTGTACATTATTTAATCTGACGAATATATAATCATACGTGTTTAATGAAACAAATGTTTTCCCGGGTCGACCCGGCCGGTTCAACCGGTCGAACCGGTGCCCGGCCACAAAAATGGGTAAAAAAAACCCGGGTTTCTAAAACTGGGATTACCGGTTAGACCTGCCGGGTTTTGAGTGACCCGGGTCAACCCGGGTCTTGAAACCCGGACGGGTTTGGTTTTCATCAATTTTTTTTTTTTTTATAAAAAATGGGTTGACTCGGTCGGGAAAAAAAAAAAAATTAAATGAAAAACCGGGTTGACCTGGCGGTCGAACCGGTGCCCGGTGACTCGACCGTGGCGATTAAAAACCCGGTATTTAAAACATTGAATGAAACTATCTTGGAAGTCATAATAGTCATTTAACGTTTAGTTAATGGGTTAATTGTTTGAAAATGTATCGTACTTGCCACTTTTTGTTATTGTGGTACTTAACTTTTTTTTTTTTTATTGTGTGTACTGAACTTTCAAATTTTGATCATTGTGTGTATTTTGTGACCATTTTACCTTTACCTTTTTCAAATTTCGAAAGGTAAAATAGTCATTTTACATGGCAGAATAGTCACAAAATACACACAATGATCGAAATTTGACAGTTCAGTACACACAATAAGAAAAAAAAAAGTTCAATAACACAATAACAAAAAGTGACAAATATAATACATTTTCAAACAATTAGCTCTTAGTTAATAGGTTCATTTATATGACTTTTCAAAGCTACAATGATATTGCTTTTGGGTGGTTTTGTTAACATGTTGACCAATGTTTCTATTTTAATATCCACACCAAAATTGCCACAAACTTAGGATATAAAGAAGATGAATTCAACTTCAAGCTCTTTTGAATATATGATAGTCCATACACAAGTCATCAATCATCAAATCAAGTGAACTCTAGACCTATTCTCCTCGCAATATGTGGTCTAATATCCTATTTGTTGCAAGTTTCATTTGTTAAACAATCCAAGACATTCATAGTCGTGTGCGGTTAAGTCATTAGTATATGTACCCCTCTTCTTGAAAGCCCTCGCTGCTTTTGATTGCTAATAGAAGTAGAAAACTCGTTAATCAATGTCAGTTGGTCGACTTGGAATATTAACCCTCCAAATGTGATCCGCTAATTGTGGAAGTTTCATGCTTTGGTTTTCGTATGAACCGCGGTGGTGTGGTACTTAGTGGGTCGCACAGCTGCCAAAACGGGTTCAACACAAACATAAAGATTTGTGTCGCACCAGGTCACAATTCACGCGTAATTATAGGCTTCTATCACTTTGCGAATTGCTTTCTGGTTAAAAGAAATAATTTTACAGTGTCCCTGATCATAAATAGTATCCCTGATCATTTTTTCCCTTCACTGTAGTTAAATTATTTTTGTCAACGAATGTTTTTGCATGGGCTTTGCGATAGTCTAGTATATCATCATGTGCAATTTCTGTCAACGAATGTTTTTGCATGTGCAATTTATGTTTATAACTTCGTCTATGTTTGTTTAAGCACAAGTTACTCGTTTACACAAATCATCAATGCCGGAACGCATCAACATCTCTCGATGGCTCAAGTCTACATCACTTAATGTATGAACAAACTCTATACCAATTTTGTTAAGTGATCAAAGAAAATATTTTTGTCCTTAAACCTCACACTTTTATAAATGTGACAACATTTTTACAAATATAAACTAGACAAATTATTTTTGTATTTATAAAGAAATGTTTTTGTTAGTGCAAGCAGTCTCGTTGGGGAGATTGCTAGTGCAAGCAATCTTGTTTGTTTTGATTGATGACAAACATGTAACTTGATACATAGCGTAAAATATACAAGTTACTTGTAATCGTATCTTGTCTCAACATACATTCAACACCTCTCAAGTCCTCGTATGATACAACACAGGTTCGTACATGTTTGTTATGTAGCATTATGATCAAACCCTTAACAAACCATTTAGAATGTTTAAAATACGGTTAGATAATTAAGTATTTTAAAAAGGCTAATCATTCTACTCAGAACCTCATTTTACATGATCACTAAGATACATGTTACAAACATATACTCCCTCCGTCCCAATTTTATTGTCCCATTTTTCCATTTCGGGCGTCCCAAAATTATTGTCCCATACCAAAAATGGAAAGTGAATAGGTAGTGGAGTTTGGTAAAGTTTACTATATTACCCTTGGTTGAAATTAATATTACAAACTTTAATGAAGTATTAATTAATTGGTTAAGGGTAAACTTGTCATTTGGCAAAAAAGTAAGAGAGATAAAGTAGTGATAGTGATGTTTTTCTAAAAGAATGTGTTTTTTGTTATGGGACAATAATTTTGGGACGGAGGGAGTACACATTTATATTATTTACATTTTAAATCTTAAAATGAAAATATATATACATGACATCATGCCATACATCATTGACAAATCTTGTAGATTTAGAAAGATCTTGGATAGATTTTATAAGATTTGATTTTGGAAAGATTCTTAAGCAAAATATGATTTAGAAAGATCTTGGATAGATTTTATAAGATTTAATTTTGGAAAGATTCTTAAGCAAAATATGATTTAGAAAGATCTTGGATAGATTTTATAAGATTTGATTTTGGAAAGATTCTTAAGCAAGATATTAGATTTGGTAGATATGGAAAGATTTGATAGATATGGAAAGATATAGTAGATATAGAAAGATATGGAAATATTTGTGAAAATATTTTCTGTCTGACACCCGCGGATCCAATTGGTATAAAGGACGGATCCAATTTATGGGATCCGCCAGATCCGCCGGGCATAATTCTTGTTGGCTATAAATAGAAGCCCATAGTTTTACCCATAGCATCAAGATATAAGAACACACATTCCCTCACTCATTTCACACACTTAGATCAGTAGCAAACCATGTAGATTCATACATTAATCACCCTTTACATAATGATCATAATGTTACTAACTTTCATCATGTTGTAAGCATACATTGTTAATGATCCTGTGAAGCAAGCTCAAGATCATGAGACATCATCCATAGCATACTTCCTGATCCACCAAGAAGGTTAGAAGATCTTGAAGTCATTATCCACCATAGCATTCCAACATATGAAGATTCAAGAGTACTTGACATCCTCAATGATTGAAGACTTCTTATTCAAGAAGTTCATATAGATTAGTCATTTATATCCATTGAACATATATGTCATGGATCATTGTAAACATCATTTGTATCAGTGAGTGTGGTTAGTGTTTTAGTCCTCAAAACACAAAGAGTGTTGGGAGTGGTTGTACCCTTGTAAAGAACCCGGTGTTTAGCTTAGTACCGGAAAAGGAAGTAAGCGACGTTAGGTTGGTTCTACCTTAAACTAGAACCCGGTGTTTAGCTTAGTACCGGAAAAGGAAGTAAGCGACGTTAGGTTGGTTCTACCTTAAACTAGAACTCGGTGTTTAGCTTAGTACCGGAAAAGGAAGTAAGCGACGTATAAAGGTTTTCTCCGCCTAAGAAAGGGAGCTTGTTGATCTAGTGAAGTAACTCTCGAGTTAGGTACTCGGGGAGTGGAGTAGGGCGGAGAGGAACTCCGTGACCGAACCACTATAAATCATCGTGTTCGGTTTGAGCTTTCTTTTACTTATCTCTTTACTTTTATGTTTGCATTATGTGATTGCTTGTGTTGTGATTATTTGATAATACTTGTGTGACAACTTGGTAGTCATAAACTACAACAAACATCTTTCATATCAGAACAAGCCAAATTGGAAATTTGATACAACAAGTTTTAAGATTTTAAAACAGAAACGTATTCACCCCCCTCTACGTTTTCACAATTGGTATCAGAGCCACGTGGCTCTTATTTTCAAAACAAATGGTTTTTAAAATAGAGTAAGATCCATATATCAAATTACCATTGAAGCGGAATATAATATGAAAAATGTCTCGCTAAGTATACTTAGAAATTTTGTTGTTAAATATTACTTTGTATACAAGTTTGAAGATATCTTTGGAAAATCAAAAGAAATGATTTCTTAAAAGGATTGAATGTCAAATTGTGTGCGTAAAGCTAATTTACGAAAAACATGGTTTTTAAAGGAGTGTTTGGGATAACCACTAATTTAGTTGAAAAATCACCTCCGTAATGTTTAGATAAGTCACATTAGTATAAATAATGTTAAATAAGTATATTGTAAGTTTACTATCTAATCTAGTAAGTCCCGCACACTTTCGCTATGTCAAAATACGAGTTTAGGAGAATCTGTCACAGGTCTCAGCGGATCCAAATGACACAAAGGGCGGAACCCTCAAAAAGGATCCGCCAAATCCGTCTGTGCACTATGCAGTTTTTGTCAAACTTCAAAAAATCATAACTAATTAACCGTAAGTCCGTAGGAGTCATGCCACCTATCATTTTGAAGGGAATTAAGTCTACTTTCATTTAAAAATAATATCATGGCCTAAATCTAAATTGAAATAGGTAAAACAAATCAAAATGTACAACCTGTCCAAAATATTTAGTTTTATTTTGACACAGTAACTTAAATTTTTTAGTCGAGCAATGTAAGTTGGTATCCTTTAAACATTGATATGATTTCTATTGAAACTAAAGAATTTGGTAATATAAAAGAAACAAATCAAGCTTGGCATACATCGTCATATTTAAACGCAAAGTGACGAAAAGTATCTTTTAACTTATGTCATGCTATGTGACTATCTGTTCTAAGTTATTTGCATACATGTGATTTGTCTGTTGGTAATTGTGATTGCATTTGTTGATAGGATATACATAAGTGTTTTGCCATGACAATTATTTGCTTGTTTAGCAATTGCTTGTCTGATGCACAATAGGTCTTTTGCTAGATCTTGTACACTAAGTTGATAAACTGTGTTTGTTTTAGATATTTTTTGTTTGCATATGTTATGTGAAAACCTTGCATAACTTGCTTAGGAATGAGAACTAAGTGTAACTAGTTTAGTGTCTTGAATAGTATTGTCTTGCACAAACTCTTGCTCTAGTGTTAAAACGTGTAAACATATACTAACTTTGAAAAAGAGTGTTTGGTACAAACAATTTGAAACTATGGTATGTTGAATTGTTATGCCTTTAGGATATTATCTTGTTGTTAAAACTTTTATGTGTACTAACCATGTCATGCAGGATGATAACACGCGTTGTTATCAATTTTCCATGTTTAAGCCACCATTTGGCTTAACCACTTTTATGGTAAGTTATTATCATCAAATTAATTCATGTGTAAACGTAAGTTAGAACTTGTGTTTTTAGTTTCATTCCATCATATATTAGTTGTTACATATGTTTTAGGAGAACTTCTGGGATTTGAGCGAGTAACGCAAAATATGCATATCTCTCTGTTAAGAATTAGAACTTCCACATGGCGGATATGACGGATCCCAAATTTTGGTTCCGTCTGTTATACACTTTGGCTCCGCCATTCCTCACCCTGCGGATTCTGCGGAACCCAAATATGGGATCCGCACTTGTTGTCGATTGGATCCGTCAGTCTCAACAGTAACTTTTTCAAAATTCCCGACTAATCCCGATTCTTAAATTATTGATTCTAGTTCTTAGGATTCTTATCACTGATGTTCACTCAAATAAGGATTAGGACATCTCACCAAACACCAAATAGGATAATCATATCTAATCACAGTTTCAAATTTCATGAAAATGCTCCAAGGTACCTTTTCGGTAAACCACTGAGTATTTGTGATCATTACACACATTCACTGCATCCTCCTGTCCTTTACTTATTCCCTAGCTTGATTTGTAAATTGACAACTTCCAAATTAATCCAGACTCACTGTTTGCAAATATATCACAGATTACAAACCCAACTCATGTATGTATTCACGTATGTTGCCTCACTTGGTTAACATGTCATCCTTCAAGACGATTTACATCAAGTCATAACTCACACTTAGGTTATAGATGTAATTTTCAAGTCTTGTTATCCTTTTCTCAAAATAGGATTGACAACTTAAGTATTTCGTCCGAAATATTCAAGTATATCTGACTTACAAATTATATTCATTAAAATTCATATCTGAAACAATCAACTCCCAAGTATTTTAACAACGTATGTTAAAACACTTATCCTATCATAACTAGAACATTTGTTTTTCATCCCGTCACATTCAACCCCTAGGTTTCACAAATATAACTAAGCACTTCATCCACTAGTGAACCATAAGAATTAGTATCCATCCTTGTTGTCTTCAACATCCAAGAAACCTAAGTACACCCATAGCACAATAAACCCCTACAACACCTCAATTCTTATCATCATTTGAATCCATTGAGTGCATTGCTCAAAAAGCCCTTTGTCCAAACACTCGTTAAACAAACTCAACCATACCACCTATAGGATTAGAACCTTCAACATCAAATGAGCATGAAGCTCACATTCATTTATACTAGGTTTAAGTAGTACCACTTTCACAAGTAATCAAAGTTTTAGTAATACTTTGTCACCAAGCTTCTACTTATGTCTCAAATCAATATTTTAACAACATATGTTAAAATGCTAAATCTCAAAGACAACCTCATGAACCCCAAGTAACAATGACTTCCTCTTGTCACCATCTAGTAAATTCCAACTCAAACTTCAAGGTTCATATCATCATTTAGGAAAACATGATGTTTCAGAAAAACATTATGTGTTTAGTTTTCATCTTGTTAAAAGGATATCATATATCCTATGGATCATTCGTTATGTTACAAGAAATTTAATCACACCTCATTGGCTAAATGATCTTAAACAAACATCTGCAAGTTCTATGAACTAGCACATCTCCCTCAAGCATGATAACATGAGATAATCTTATTTGTTGAAAGATACTTTATGTATCTATCTCCTTTCAAGCATACATCACAACCAAACCTTGTGCATATCCACATCTTTGGAGCATACACAAGACCTATTAAAGTTGGTAACTTTATTTAGATTCTTGTTCCAAAGAACTTTCTTCAGAACGTTCTTGACATATCCCATTACCACACACTAACACATGTCTTGATCTTAGATGATCAAATCACCTGCATAACTCATACTTAAACTCAACTCAAAGGATGTCACCCTTTAGATCATTCAACCTTTGATTCCAAACACACTGTTGACACATATTTGTCAAATTTACGTGTATAACATGACATCTTCATCACATTAGTTCTAATAGAAATAGTTGAGTCTCATTAAGCCAAGTAATTAGTAAACTATCATATTTTATATACTTTGATAGGCAAAAATAGGAATTCCTATCTTTCAATATACCTCTTTCCAAATCGCATTATTGCTTCCGATTTCCTAACAACATCTCCATCATCTTTTAGATATAACAACACACCTCCCATGAGGAAACCACATACCTCATATTACGATCATCTCGCATTGATAGAGAAGAGCTACGTGACTTCAAGGATGAAGTTCTTTGTATGATAACCAACATCCGCAAAAACATTACCAAGCTCATTGCTTTCATTAACCTACATCATCATTCTTCACATCACACATTATGTCGAATGTCCACCGATTAAGGGGGAGAGAAACTCATTCACATAATTGTCTTTTTCGCATTAAAGAACATGTAGTCATGTTTCCTACATCCCCGAATACCGACATATAGGTTCAAACCATTCAGTTAAAACCAGTTCACAAAACCACAAGTTATTCAAACCTTCTTAGCTCAACATCACAGTACCTCGTCAAGTGAAAAACACATCATGTGTTTGACAAACCTCTTAAACGAGAAGCTTTAAGTCTCCTTAGACTCTGACTAGGATTAGTGAAACCAAATCCGTAGTTATAAGTAAATAAACCTTAGCTTAAACCTTCGTTTGATCAAAAACGACAAAACATGACCAAATCTATTCTGGTCTCACGGAACCCTTGGATAAGACGGACGAAACCAAACACTTAGTTCCGCCCAATCCGCGGGTACCAGGTTCAGTTTTTTAGATCATTGTTAAATCAAACAACCCTCTCACAACCAACGAGTCTAGGATTTACTTTCACATCTTCATTGTCTAGAACAACTTCATTATCTAGAACACCTTCATTGTCTAGAACACGATCATAGGATCTCATCCTTTTCATTCTTGATACATATCAAGCACGTCATTGTCAGTGCAAACAGAACCATCATTCTCAACACGTTGGTTCAACCAACACTCTCATCATATGATGTCATTTTCATCCGCATATAGGTAACTAGTATTTCTAATTGTTGCATATGGAATCTCTATTCCTAAGTGATCATTGTCTTCACTTCCTCTTATTTCCATTCGAGCATTTACTATGGCACGATTCATCATCTTTGGTAGATGATAATATCATAACCGTAACCGTCTTCAAATACTCTTATAGCATTTGCTATACATTAGAGTTTCTGAATTCATTGCATTCATTATAACCACCACCTTCCATCACCTCTTTCACTAATCATCAACCCCATGGATTAGCGAAAAACCTACTTGCATCAACCTTTAGTTATCAATTGAGTCATCACTAGTAAACCAACACCAACGCTAGCATCACTCACTTTAAATCCACTTCATATCCTCCTCATAGGCATTGTTTTTTAGAATTTTATCATATTATATTCTTGTGAATGTAATTCTTATTAGAAGATTACACACTTTATGACATGATTTACTAGATAATCACGATTGATATCACAATTAGTATGTTGCATCATATTTCTCGTTGATTAGACAATCACAATTGGTAAGTTGCTAGTGATTAGATTATTGATATGTTGCATAATATTTTTCTTTGAGATAAAATATATTGCACTAACCATTTCATTGTAGGTTCATCATCATATACGCTCGATTGTATATAGCTTGCTCATCATAGGATAAAGTTTGCATCGATTATTTTTCTTCTTTTATAGGTGCTTCTTGACGCTTTCAAACCAGGAGGATTATCAGTCTAGCACTCATATTGCATCGTCTATACATATTGGTCGTATATGACATATATGTCTTAAGACATAGTCCCTATTGTGCTAATTTTTGTTTTGTAGGTTTATCTTGACACCCTAAAGCAAGGGGAGCTTTTGTCAAACATTTTTAGAATGCATCATATACACGCATTGTTGTATATCACATACTAACCTTTATTTTGTAGCATTTCTCATCCTTGGATCATATACGTTGGTACCCTAGCAACGGGGAGTATTGATCAAGGGGGAGCATATCATGTACTAATCCTTGTTTTGTAGCATTCATAATCCTTACATCATATACGTTGGTACCCTAGCAACGGGGAGTATTGATTAAGGGGGAGCTACAGTCAAGGGGGAGCATGTTCGCATTCTTAAGAATTCTCATTCTTCGACACACTTTTTTTTTCGACAAAAAGGAGGAGATAGGCCTAGATAGTCCAACAAAGCTTACCCACGTGTATCGTTGGCTATATGCATTTCATTCATCATGCATTTTTCATATATATATTCTTTTTATGTTGCACACCACTAATCTTGATGTAGGTTTAGAGTCTTCATTTGATCCATGAATCCGCTAACAACCTACGGAACGCAACAACCATAGGAGATTGGAGTAGTCTATTTAACTTCACTAGGGATGATGCACGCTCGCCATTTCGGGGAGAAATGATGTTAACTCCAAAGACACACCCTTTTTGCTTCGACAAAAGGGGGAAAAAGGTGTAAACGGAGAAAGTAAGTAATTATGGACACAAGGAGAAAAGGGAGAAAGGTGTAAACGGAGAAACGGACACAAGGATAAAGTAAGTAATTACGGACACAAGTAACTTTTTGCATTTTACTTTCTATCACGTTTACATATTTTGTCATCATCAAAAAGGGGGAGATTGTTAGTGCAAGCAGTCTCGTTGGGGAGATTGCTAGTGCAAGCAATCTTGTTTGTTTTGATTGATGACAAACATGTAACATGATACATAGCGTAAAATGTACAAGTTACTTGTAATCATATCTTGTCTCAACATACATTCAACACCTCTCAAGTCCTCGTATGATACAACACAGGTTCGTACATGTTTGTTATGTAGCATTATGATCAAACCCTTAACAAACCATTTAGAATGTTTAAAATACGGTTAGGTAATTAAGTATTTTAAAAAGGCTAATCATTCTACTCAGAACCTCATTTTACATGATCACTAGGATACATGTTACAAACATATACACATTTATATTATTTACATTTTAAATCTTAAAATGGAAATATATATACATGACATCATGGCATACATCATTGACAAATCTAGTAGATTTAGAAAGATCTTGGATAGATTTTATAAGATTTGATTTTGGAAAGATTCTTAAGCAAAATATAATTTAGAAAGATCTTGGATAGATTTTATAAGATTTGATTTTGGAAAGATTCTTAAGCAAGATATTAGATTTGGTAGATATGGAAAGATTTGATAGATATGGAAAGATTTGGTAGATATGGAAAGATTTGATAGATATGGAAAGATATACGTAGTAGTAGATATAGAAAGATATGGAAAGATTTGTGAAAATATTTTCTGTCTGACACCCGCGGATCCAATTGGTATAAAGGACGGATCCAATTTATGGGATCCGCCAGATCCGCCGGGCATAATTCTTGTTGGCTATAAATAGAAGCCCATAGTTTTACCCATAGTATCAAGATATAAGAACACACATTCCCTCACTCATTTCACACACTTAGATCAGTAGCAAACCATGTAGATTCATACATTAATCACCCTTTACATAATGATCATAATGTTACTAACTTTCATCATGTTGTAAGCATACATTGTTAATGATCCTGTGAAGCAAGCTCAAGATCATGAGACATCATCCATAGCATACTTCCTGATCCACCAAGAAGGTTAGAAGATCTTGAAGTCATTATCCACCATAGCATTCCAACATATGAAGATTCAAGAGTACTTGACATCCTCAATGATTGAATACTTCTTATTCAAGAAGTTCATATAGATTAGTCATTTATATCCATTGAACATATATGTCATGGATCATTGTAAACATCATTTGTATCAGTGAGTGTGGTTAGTGTTTTAGTCCTCAAAACACAAAGAGTGTCGGGAGTGGTTGTACCCTTGTAAAGAACCCGGTGTTTAGCTTAGTACCGGAAAAAGAAGTAAGCGACGTTAGGTTGGTTCTACCTTAAACTAGAACTCGGTGTTTAGCTTAGTACCGGAAAAGGAAGTAAGCGACGTTAGGTTGGTTCTACCTTAAACTAGAACTCGGTGTTTAGCTTAGTACCGGAAAAGGAAGTAAGCTACGTGTAAAGGTTTTCTCCGCCTAAGAAAGGGAGCTTGTTGATCTATTGAAGTAACTCTCGAGTTAGGTACTCGGGGAGTGGAGTAGGGCGGAGAGGAGCTCCGTGACCGAACCACTATAAATCATCGTGTTCGGTTTGCGCTTTCTTTTATTTATCTCTTTACTTTTATGTTTGCATTATGTGATTGATTGTGTTGTGATTATTTGATAATACTTGTGTGACAACTTGGTAGTCATATACTACAACAAACATCTTTCATATCAGAACAAGCCAAATTGGAAATTTGATACAACAAGTTTTAAGATTTTAAAACGGAAACGTATTCACCCCCTCTACGTTTTCACAGTTTTAAAGAAAAATAAATTTGAATTTGAAATTTGAAATTTGAATTTTAAATTCCCAACAGCTATTTTTCCCGCCTAAATCAGATCAATTTTCACCACTAAAGGACAAAAAGAGGAGCGTCTGTCGGGATGGTCCCATAAATAGGTGACGGTCCCTTATATATAAGGGACCGTCCCCGCTCCTTCTGGTGCCTATAAATATTGCACTGTTTTCTCAGAAAAACCAGACCTCTTTGCACAAAAATATTATGTTCTTTCTTCCTCCTTCTTTGATCACTATAACTCTTTGGTATGTGTTTATAGGTGATCCCGTCATCCTCTATCTCAAGTGCAAGAGAAGAAAACTCGAAGTCGTCAAGAATCGAAGTGTTATAATGTAGTGTGTGTATGTTATAATGTAGTCCACACACACACGTAACTTGTGTTACGATTCTCTTCTTCCTCCAAACTCTCTCATTTGTATATTAGTATATCCGACTTGTGTGTGAGTCGTGAATAGTTGTGTTAGTTTAGATTAGGACAAAGTGTGTAGTGCTTGTAATAGTTTGTTAGGACGGGGTGATTGTCCGTGTGAAAATTGGGACGGGGTGATCGTCCCTGTGAAGACTAGGACCGGGTGAAGGTCTGTGAAGACTTGGATTGAGTGATGATTCAAGTGGACGGGGTGATCGTCCGTGTGAAGACTTGGATTGTGTGTAAATCCAAGTGGACAAGAGTGCTTGTTCGTGTGGCCACGTGGGCTTTGTGTAGATTGGTTCTAGCTAGGATTAGGACTCGACATTCCGCTTAGTGTCGTTAAATTGGTGTAAGCTTTGGTGTACGGTTTGTTCCGCCTAAAAGGAGCGTGTTGACTAGTGAAGTAACTCTTGAGTGGGGTACTCGGGGAGTGGAGTAGGGCGAAGAGGTGCTTCGTGCCGAACCACTATAAATCACCGTGTCTGGTTTGCGCTTTCTTTTACCTTATCTCTTTGCGTTTTATTCTTGCATTTATCTTTTTGCATTTAGGTTGTGTTTGTGTGGCTTGTTGCTTAGATTGTGATTGTGCCTAAAATATAAACTAGAACAACTTAAAAATGCAAATACATATTTAATCACATGTCTCTGAAACAACACTGGTGACGGTCCTGTAAATCAACAAGCGGTCCCACATATATATGAGACCGTCCATACATTTTAGGGACCGTCCACAATTTAGTTTGAAATAGCTTAATTCTTTTAACCTTGTGTTGTGCTTATGTTTATGTGATTACTTGTATTGATGATATGCGAGTCTTGTTTTGGTAAACATACTTGTGATTACGTGACATATATATTTGTTATGAGTGACATAACCACTATTCATATTTAGTCACACTTGATCGGGAATTTGATACGAAACATTTAAGACTTTAAACAGGAATGTATTCAACCCCCCCCCCCTCTACGTTTCTACATTGTAGATCATGGACTATCCTTCAATGCTATTAACTTGAAAATTAGGCATTCAACTTCTTCCTTAATAGGTATACAATCCCTACAATGGTATGTAGCACCTTTAAATGGTCAAAGCAAAACAACTAGATAAATTATACTAGTTTGCCTTCTACCATTTTTGCGGTAATTAGTCTAACTTCTAATTTAATAACTTATAAAATGTTATACATGTTTTCCAGTTAACCAAATCTCATATTTGTTACAAAAGAATTCAATCACCGAAAGAGGGTAATGAAATCTCTATGAAAAATAAGATGTGCAATTCTCTTAACTATTAAAGTTTGCTATGAGTTATATTAGAATTTAGATAATTATAATGTTCCTATCATACTTTTCTCAATCATGAAAAGGAATAGGATTGAGTCTCACTCTTCTCTCATGGAAAGGAGACTAGGTTTATTCTTTTAGTGAAGTTGACTCTAGCCAAAAACCCCTACGGGTATAGATCAATTTACCAATAAAAGAATAACCTACGTTTACGGTTTAATGTTGCATTAATACATTTAAAAGAATTACAAAATTCAATTTTAGTATTTTCGATAATTAAATCTTTAAGAAAATAAAATACCCGTTGGTAAATATTCATATAAACCATAGTATTTTCTTAAAGCTAGGATCCAAATTGACATAGTTCCATTACATCAGTTGATCTGCTAGTAATGAAAGTATTCAACAAGGTAATTGTCGAACAATAATTGAAAAACATTTTTCAATTACTAGTTCATTATGGGATTTACAATTGCCAAAAATCTATTTGCAATGTAAGCATGTTTCATCCCATCTTATGCCTTGAGTCATAGATCTCACTAACTAACTTAATTAAGTTGTCTAATTTAGAAACTGTAAATATTTCAAGATACGGTCTCACGTAACATAGAGATTTACCTTGTTATTGCAATCTAGCTAAGATCTCACTTAACCTAAATTGCAACTTCAAGTGTTTCTTACAATTAGATTGCACAAACTTAAATTTTATGGGTACTAATTTGATGTGTGTAATCAAAATATGTACGAAGAAGCATGCACACAACTTCGTATCATAGGTTTTAATAAAACTTTCTTATTAAACAATTTCACTAAGATTAAATCAACAAAGTTTTAATCGAGGTATTGGGTAAACCAATCAAAGAATTACGTTTAATTATCGTCCACTATATCGTACTTTTGCATGAGTAAAAAGACCCAGTGTTTCGGATAATTACCAAAAAGTGGCGCGTGCAATTTAAGGTCAATTCATCCTTAAGATGATTTTATACATAAAAATAGTCGTAGGTAACTCCATATTGACTCACAAATAAGCGGAGAAATGAGGTCAGCTTAAAAGGCAATTAAAAACTTGCTTCTTTCAGTGCAAATACATGGCAACCATGAGCCTCTCTAACTATTGGTATAAAGACCATCAATCAATTAAAAGTTTAAGATTTAACTCTTAAAAATAAATCAAATTTCACAATTATTTAGTCCGGTTTATTTTCTATTCATAAAATTACCCTTTGCTTACAATCATGTCAAAACAATATATAAACAAACAAGCAATTAATAAAAATAAACAACTAGAATAATGAACATGCTAAATAAATCAACTAACATGTATATATCCATCTAAGACTCCTATTGGTTTTCGAGCAAAGTACCAACGGACCACATGCACCAAATAATTTGCTTGCGTAAATCCTACGAAAAATATATACAATAACACAAATAGTTGAAAATAAAACAATGCATATTGAGTCTTCCCCAATTTTAGGTCTTCCCTAATTATATAATTAATTAATCTATTAGTTAATTAAAATGTCATACAATTTAATTACTAATAAACCCTAATTAATTATTGCACAATTAGCATGTAATCAAAAACACGTAACAATTACTACATAATAATCCTTTGATCCATGACAAAACATGCATGTTTTCATCGTGGATCCACATAAACTTATTAACAATTAATCAAGTTCCCAAGATACGCATACAAATTAATGACCTATAACAATTATTCATAAATCAATCACATAAAACATTGCATGCAACCTTGGGTTTCTACCAATTTTACAAACCCTAAATTTTTTATATTAATTAAATATGGATCGACTTAATTAAAAAAAAAAATAGGATTTCGAAACTAAAAACCCTAGAAACGTTAAAACATGCAATAATCACTTAAAGATTCAATTTTATGTGTTTCGGTAATTAATTACACAATATTAACGGCTCGTGATGCCACTGTTGGAATTTAAATATCATAACAATTATATAATAAACATATACATCATCAAAAGTACTTGGCGGAAGCGTAAGAATCAAATACTTGTAATTAGTTAATCGAAACGTAAAGAAACGCATACCTTTTAGCAATCTAAGTAAACAACGATCAAATCAAGTTATAAACCCTAATTAGGGTTTATGTATGAATTGACTAATAAATAGTCGAATAGGGCAAATCACCAAAAATTCAAAGTAGGACTAATGTTTCTCTATGATCTTGCACACACGTATTACTAATGTTTCGATGCGAAAAACTAGGTTCTTGAATCACAAAATAACCAAACACTTTTGTTATGCTTAACAAAAATCGATTCCTTTAGGGTAAGGGGGGACGATTCGGCCAAGCACAAAGGAGGAGAGAAGAGAAGAAGTTAGGGTTCTTTGATGATCCAAGATTAATTAGAATGAACACAAAGCCTTTGTATTTATACTAATGGAATCTTGGAGTCCAAGTTAAGGAAGGACTCCTTCCTTTTTCCCCATTCGGTCGAATACACTAAACCAAGAGGGATTCTAGATCCTTCTTGGTTAATTACCATATATTCGTTCCCTCCTTTATTTAACGACTGTTAGTCAATTCCGTTAAGTACTAACGTCCATTAAGTATTTATTTATTTTTGATTAATAATTAAATATAACATTTTATATATTAATTATTTAAACATCGATTCTCACACGTAAATTGTGCAATCCCGTAGGCTCGTGTTCGAATCCGGTCATACTCATATTAATTTATATCCAAAACTTAACACCGCCACCCATCGCCACCACCCCCACTTCCACCCACCACCTACCACTACCACCCACCACCACCACCTCTCACCACCGCCACTCACCACCGCCACTTATCACTGCCACCCACGACCACCACCCTCACTACCACACACCACCACCACCCACAACCACCACTACCCACCACTACCGCTACCCACTCCCACCCACCACCGCCACCACTCATCATCACCGCTCACCACCGCCACCTCTCACCACCACCTCTCACCACCGCCACTCATCACCGCCACCCACAGCCACCACCCTCACTGCCACACATAACCACCACCCACAACCACCACTACCTACCACTACCGCCACCCACCCCCACCCACCACCTCCACCACTCATCATCGCCGCTCACCACCGCCACCCACATCCACCACCTTGTCACCACCACTACCGCCACCCAAACCCACTACCACTCACCGCCACTCACCACCATGAGATCATTAAAAGCATGTATCAAATATGGTGAGTGGTGGTGGTGGTGGTGGTGGTGTGTGGTGGTGGTGAGTGGTCGTGGTGGTTAGCGGTGCGTGGTAGGGGGTGGTGGCGGTGGTGAGTGGTGATGGTGATTGGTGTTGGTGAGTGGTTGTGATGGGTGGTGGTGGTGGGTGGTAGTGGGGGTGGTGGCGATGGGTGGTGGTTTTATACACGTGTATAAAAACGTATATAAAAACGTGTATAAAAACGTATATAAAAACGTGTATAAAAACGTAAACGTGTAAAAAACCATGTATAAAAATGTGTGTATAAAAACATATATAAAAACGTGTATAAGAACATGTATAAAAACGTATATAAAAACCTGTATAAAAACGTGTATAAAACATGTCTAAAAACACGCATAAAACATAAATAAAAACGTTTATAAAAACGTATATAAAATCGTGTATAAAACCATGTATAAAAATGTATGTATAAAAATGTGTATAAAAACGTATATAAAAACATGTATAAAAACTGTAAAACAACTTGAATAAAAGCGTGTATAAAAATGTGTATAATGCTTTTAATGATCTAGTGGTGGTGGTGGTGAGTGGCGGTTAGTGGTGGCGGGGTTGGGTGCCGGCGGTGGTGGTGGCTTTGGGTGGCGGTGGTGAGTAGCGGTGGTGGGTGGCAATGGGGGTGGTGGCGGTGGTGAGTGGTGGTGGCGATTGGTCGTGGTTAGTGGTGGTAGTGGGTGGTGGTGGTAGGTTTGGTTGGTAAGTGGTGGTGGTGGCTGGTGGGGAGCAATGGGGTCATGGTGATGGGTGGCGGTGGTGGTGGTAAGTGGTGGTGGGTGTTAGTATATAAAGACTAATGTTGAAAGCGGTCGTTGTATATAGGACTAATGTTGCAAATGATCGTTGATTAAATGGAGTAGCGTTGCCACATGACGACTGGACTTAACTAACGGAATTGACGTCATTATGGTTAAAGGACGGGTCAACTCAAAATGGACAACCACAGTGACGAATGATGTAATTATTGAGAATTAAGGATGAAACTTGTAACTATTGCCTAACAATAAGGACGATTTATGTAATTAACTCTCTGAATTTTAATTAACTGTTTCTTTTTGAGAGTCTTGTTTTACATTGACAATTATCCTCCTCATTTTGCATATAGTATTAGACAATTCAAGGGGTAGCAATGTAGCATAATGATAATGTGCTTAAATTCATGATATGAAGCTGTAAGTTCAAATCCTGACAGTAGCAAATATTTGTAACTCTATAATTATATAAATCCTCGTAGGTATTATGTTTTATTAATGATCTATTTATAGATTACAAAATTTGATAAACCCAAAATTTTAATGGACCGAAGCCCAGAAACAAGCTCGGATCTATTAGCATAATCTCTTTATCTATTAGTAACAACCTATTCGAGCTATGTATTCGAAAATCACGAAAAAATCATGATTTGTAGGCTTCATAAGTCTTGGGGAGTGATTTATAAAAACTCGTTATTTACCTACCAAGTGTGTTGGCCTAAACTTGTTTCATGAACTAATAATCATTATTAAAATTAATAAACTCGTAAGCTAACTTTTATAAGCTTATCAACTCGAACTTGTAGCTTATGCACTAGCTTAAATACACCCGCTTATAAGCCATAAAAATGACACTTATAAGTTATAAGCATATCATAAACTCATCAAATATGGGTATGTATGGCGAAATGAGTCAGAGTTGGGATTAGGACTGAAGTTTAAGCTTATATTATAAGTTGGAAACTAAAACTTATATTTTTATTAAATTTCTTTACGAATTAGTTGCAGTTAAAACTTATTAATATAAAATCATATCAAAATAAATCAAATTAAATTGACCATATAGTTTTAACCTTTGTGTGATAACTAATTCAAAAAATATTTGAGTGGAGTTATTCTACATACAATAAAACTCTCACATACCAAGGGACAAATCACACCCATTGATTTAAATTTAATCAATGGCTGAGATCAACTAAAAAAATACACTGAGGGGCAATTTTGTAAACTTAAAAAAAAAAAAAAAAAAAAAAACACGCTACTCACACTTCACCACAAACACACGCACACAAAACACACACTACTCTCTGATACAAAACCTCGCCTGACGCCATCATCATCATCAAATTTAACCAAATAACAGAGTTAGTTACAATCTAACAAACCTTACAAGCTGATCTATTTATGTAATTATGTTCAATTGTCGGTCAATTTACAGTTTTACCGTTATCAATCGATTGATCATCTATTTATATGTTGATTATTTGTGTCAAAATTGATTAGTTTTATTGAAACCCTAATTTTTGAAATTGTGATGTTATGTATTGTTAGGATGATGTGGATTGTGTGATTTGAATAGGTATTGGTGTTTTCGTAGTGATTTTGGCCGAGTTGACCTGAATTAGGGCTTGTTTATGCACAAAGGATTTTTAGGAAGTTGTTAGATTGCTTATTTGAGGTAAAATAGTAGAATAAGCAGGTATTCTTATTTGAGAATTATGGAATTAAATAGTGATTCTAGGTAGATGATTGCTTATTTGCTTAAGCAGAATCAGTTTTGTGACTCTTCTTCTTAAAAGCGATTGTAGGTAGATTGTTGGATATTTGATGCTAGCATGATTTATATTCGCTTGTTTAAATAGGTATTTATGTTTTCGTTGGCGCAAGTTGACCTGGCTTGTTTACATACAAAGGTTATTTAGGAGTTTGCTTATTTTGAGTTATAATAAGCAGTTTCTGATCATCAATGTGAGATGCAATAAAATGTGATATATCACATATCACCTGTGATATCACATATCACATGTGATATCATGATATCACATGTGATATGACAGGTGATATCACAGGTGATATGTGATATATCACCATGTGATATCACATGTGATATGTGATATATCACCATGTGATATCACATGTGATATGTGATATCACCATGTGATATTCCCTGCTTTCCTAAAAGTCTATCACTTGCTTTTATGATGGCGTGTATACTGCCACTGATTACTTAGTTTAAATTTTTGTTGGATAGAGATTGTTAAGTAGTAGTGTAGGACTCTTTTGATCCATACTATCCCCTAGTTCTATCATCTTAGAAAATAGGATGAGCTCCTAAATCTTGCAAGTGACTAAGTGAGAGAGCTAAAAGATGCAGTTGAATGGTTTTGCGGCAGCATTGAGCTCTCCTGAAATAAAGTAGTTTGTATTCCATAGTGGAAGCCCTGCCAGTAACTTTCTGTTCACGTTTTCTTGAGGTGGTAATGCAGCTCTCTATTGTGTATATGCTGCATCAATTAGATGTTGAAAGTACCTTCTGTGTGCAAATGAACATGATACTTGAGTAAGAACTAAAGCACATGATAATAAAGAATACTTTAAGAAGATATCTATAACTTATGTTTTAGTGTGTGTTGCCACTATTATGATTAATGTTCTATGTTATCCCCACATTAGTAAGAGTTACAAGTATTGCATATATATTCCCAAGTAAGTGCTTAACTATGTAATTCTGTTTTATATGATTTGCAGCTCGGTAAGGTCCCAGATCCTGAGCTTCCTGGACACCTATTATTAGAGCAGAACCAGGTATTGTGCTGGATAAAGTAAAATTTTTTAATCAATCAAGTTAACAATTTACTTTAGCCAATATATCTGCTTTTTATGTTGTGCAAGGTTTATTAATCTTGGTACTGCTTAATAATGCCACATAAATTCAAAATTTCAGGCCCAGCTTGTTTCTGCTGTTCGTACAACATTGGATACTACATCATCTGGACCTGTTCTCTTCGAAGCAGGTCTACTGCTGGCTTCTAAGGTTCACATCACAAACATTTTTCTATTTCATTATGTGATAAGAGGCGAACATGAGGTAAAACAATAGATACTTTTGCAGATATTGACAAGTGGTATGATCAGTGGAGATAAATTGGCAGTCAAACGGATATTTGCACTGATTTTACAACCTCTGGAGGACTTTAAAGATCTTTATTATCCATATGTGGTTGGACAGTGTCCGTTTGATTATTAGAGCATATGTAGTATATGTGGTTGCATCAACATTTGATTATTAGAGCATATGTTTAAGGAATGTGATGGACAGTGTCCGTCTTCAAACTTGAAGGAATGTTTAAGGTATGTATCTATATCTTTTTTGCCTCTACAATTTTTTTTATTTCATTGTTATTAAGAATCACTTTAGGCATATGATCAATAGTTCTGAACTCTTCTATAATTTCTGTTTTAGGACATAGAGCTATCCAAGGAGATAAATGAGTCTTTCAGGCAATCATCTCAAGCTAGGACAAAGCTCCCTTCAGGAATCGAGTTGAGTGTCCACGTCTTAACAACTGGGTATGTTTTACAATTCTGAGTGAAGATGACTTAAGATTCCCTTCTATTGTCAACTAGAGTCATACGATAATGGAATGCAGGTACTAGCCAACCTATCCACCAATGGATGTCCGCCTTCCCCATGAACTGAAAGTTTATCAGGTATGACATGAAGAGGTGATGATTTTGGTGTACTTTAAGTTTTCTTATTTTTACAAACCTAAAACTTGTACACTCCTGCAGGACATTTTTAAAGAGTTCTACTTGAGCAAATACAGTGGTAGGCGACTAATGTGGCAAAATTCATTACTTCACTGTGTCTTGAAAGCAGAATTTCCGAAAGGCAAAAAGGAACTGGCAGTATCCTTATTTCAGGTGAATGAGGCATGTGTGGAGGCATTGCTGCAACTGCTAACTGGATATGTAACCTTATTGTGGCCCAGTCCTTTTTATCATTAACTGAATCCATTGGGCCCTCATTGACTTTCCTTGGTTTCGGGGTGATAACTATCGTGGCATTGCTATTTGTGCTCATTTTCGTGCGCGAGACTAAAGGCTTACCAATTGAAGATGTTGAAAAGATGCTTGAAGAACGGACTTATTAGTTGAAGTTTTTGGTGAAGAGGCCTGAAATAGAGAGGCCCGAGACTGTGAAGAAAAACTTAGATGTTTGAAGGGAAATATACGCCATTGACGCCTGTAGTTGATAGTTGTGCTCATTTGAATTTGACTTTGAAATTAGAATATTAATTGTTAAATGTGCATCCTTGCTATATACAAGTAGCTGCGGAATTGTTAAATGTGCATCCTAGCTATGATATGAACTAGATCTTCAGTAAATATAAGTTCAGTACTTGTTGTACTCTTCTTTGACAGATTTATGTTAACAAAAGTTGGTCCGCTTCTTTTTTTAGTATCTTTGTTAATTTTAAATTTCCCAGATTGTGTTGATGAGACTTATACATGATTGTTTGATTATTACTGAATTTTTATATGAAATAGATTGTTAAAGATTGTGTTGAAACACTTTTAAGTTTATTTTTTTAGCTAAATACTTGTTACACTAGCCCAATAAAGAAAAATAATTTGGGCTTAGTGACCAGCGCAAAGAGTTTGCGTAAACTGTAGTTACCTACTTACATTATAAGGTATCACCTGTGATACAAAATAATTTATTAGGTATCACCTGTGATACAAAATATCTTATTAGGTATCACCTGTGATACATACAAAATCACACATTGGTTAGTACCGCTAGTTGGTTTTAATGTTGTTCAATGGAGCTTAGTACTGCTCGTTATCTTTGTTAGTGCTGCCACTTACATGATTAGCACTGCTTGTTGAAAATAGATTGTTACAGACTTTTAAGATTATTTTTTTGGCTAACTACTTGTTGTTACACTAGCCCAATAAAGAAAAATAATTTGGGCTTAGTGACCAACACAAAGAGTTTGCGTAAACTATAGTTACCTACTTACATTATGAGGTATCACCTGTGATACAAAATAATTTATTAGGTATCACCTGTGATACAAAATAACTTATTAGGTATCACCTGTGATACATACAAAATCACACATTGGTTAGTACTGCTAGTTGGTTTTAATGTTGTTCAATGGAGCTTAGTACTGCTGGTTATCTTTGTTAGTGCTGCCACTTACATGATTTTCTAAATATCACATGTGATATTCTGTGATTTTCTGAATATCACAAGTGATATTCTGTGATATTCAGAATATCACAAGTGATATTCTGAGTATCACATGTGATATTCTGTGATATTCAGAATATCACTTGTGATATTCTGTGATATTCTGAATATCACTTGTTATTTTCTTATGCTTTCGTCCGTTTTCATACGTATTAGTGTGTTTTCTTACGTTTTCGTCCGTTTTCTTATGTTTTCGTCCATTTTTATACGTTTTTGAATATCACAACTAATATTCGGAATGTCACTTGTGATTTTCTGAATATCACTGGTGATATTCTGATTATCACTTGTGATATTCAGAAACGTATGAAAACGTCTGAAAACTGCCAAAAATATTTAAAAACGGATGAAAACAGAAGAAAACGGACAAATATGTACGAAAACGAACGAAAACGTATGAAAGTTCCCCCAAGGCGACCACAACCTATAAAACATTGAAAATTGAATATCAAAATATCCAGAAAATATATCTTGCAAACTAAAAAACTTTTTGAGAGATGCATCTATTCCTAAATACGTTATAAGATATGCACAAGATAGAGGTGGCAAAATGAGTGAGCCAGCACAGTTGGGTGCAGGTTCAAATCAGTAGTTGTTCTAATACGACTCAAATCAGCGTGGGTTGACCCAATCACCCAAAACACTTTTTGTCCAAATTACTAAGCTTTTATAGACACTTGCTATGAGTCAGTCAGAATAGATTGATAGTCATACTCATGAGTCCTGTTATGTTTGGAAACTGTAGTCTAACTATCACAGGTGATACCCTATAGGTATCACATGTGATACAAAATAACTTAATAGGTATCACCTGTGATACATACAAAATCACACATTGGTTAGTACTGCTAGTTGGTTTTAATGTTGTTCAATGGAGCTTAGTACTGCTGGTTATCTTCGTTAGTGATGCCACTTACATGATTAGTACTGCTGCTTGTTGAAAATAGATTGTTACAGACTTTTAAGCTTAGTTTTTTTTATAAATACTTGTTACAGTAGCCCAATAAAGAAAAATAAGGCTTAGTGACCAGCACAAAGAGTTTGCGTAAACTGTAGTTGCCTAATTACATTATGAGGTATCACCTGTGATACAAAATAAATTATTAGGTATCACCTGTGATACAAAATAACTTAATAGGTATCACATGTGATACATACAAAATCACACATTGGTTAGTACTGCTAGTTGGTTTTAATGTTGTTCAATGGAGCTAAGTACTGCTGGTTATCTTCGTTAGTGATGCCACTTACATGATTAGTACTGCTGCTTGTTGAAAATAGATTGTTACAGACTTTTAAGCTTATTTTTTTGGCTAAATACTTGTTGTTACACTAACCCAATAAAGAAAAATAATTTGGGCTTAGTGACCAGCACAAAGAGTTTGTGTAAACTGTAGTTACCTACTTACATTATGAGGTATCACCTGTGATACAAAATAAATTATTAGATATCACCTGTGATACAAAATAACTTATTAGGTATCACCTGTGATACCTACAAACAAGGAGTGATACTATCCGGTGAAAAGAAAATTTTGAGATTAAAATGAGAATATTGAACACAAACAATGCAAGTTCAAGCCGAAAAATATCCTCATAAACAAAAATACTAATGATACAAATAGTGATCCAAATTAACAACTTTCCTTTACAATGCAAAAAATACCAAGAGTAACAATAAGTGACACCCAGTTTCTCAAATGAAACAACCAACCTCCTACTCAGTTTGCAAACAAATAATAATAAAAGTAACATCACACAAACCAGTCCTTGATCAAGAACTTTTTCATGCCTGTATCACACATCTAATCATAAGTTCCAACTCAAGTTATATGACTAAACAGTCCACAACCATGAGTTGTTGTCAGAGATTAAGCTCAAACACAATCAAATAAAAAACCTACTGCACATCTCAGCAATTAGACCAGAAACAGGTACATAAAGATGACATTCAGAATTCTGGCACAAGAAAAATACACACAAAAAATGGACAATTCACCAAAAGAGTACTTTATTAAACCAAACAAGAACAACCATTGTCAACAAACACTTATACATCAGTACCCAAAAAATAAAAAAACAAGAATATTTCAATACCATCATGTCTTTATTACCGGCCCTTTCTCTTTCATAGCCCTCGACCATGTATTCATGCATCATCCAATTTGTTTTAGTCCCGTCTGGCGAATGCCCTTCATAATAAACCAATGACTTCTTCCCACCAATCTTCATCCCTTTGTGTCTGATAACTTTATCAGGACCTGTGGCTTTCCAATATCCTAAACCAGCTCTTCGGTTTGATTATAAACGATGCTGTTGTAATTGGCCACATGGTTGAAAATAATGGGATTTCCGTCTAGATGAGTGATCAAACGACGTTGTTGATCAGGGACCCTAACTTGCCTTTGATCTTTCTCTGTTCCATTTCCAACATTAGGATTCATGTGTTGATGAGAATCCATAGTTGGAAAATTGTTTACCACATGATGAGTAGCACGATTTGCATTTTATAGACACTTGCTATGAGTCAGTCAGAATAGATTGATAGTCATACTCATGAGTCCTGTTATGTTGGGAAACTATAGTCTAACTATCACAGGTGATACCTAACATGTTATTTTGTATCACAGGTGATACCCTATAGGTATCACCTGTGATACAAAAAAACTTCATAGGTATCACATAGCTAGACAAATAAGTTGACATAAATTGATATGTACAGTAATTTTTTTGTGCAAATCGACCCATTTAACAGTGAATGGGACGAAATTTCCAACTTAAGATAAAAGAAAAAGGACCACTTCAACGAAATGTGATCAATAAATGACCACATTTATTGAAAATGTTAACTGTCATGGAGAACGAAAAGATGAATGATACGAAGTACCTGAATATTTACAACAAGAATTGGTGTAAGTTCTCCAGAAGAAGGACCAACAGCAGGGAGTTTTACAAACCGAGCAATGTGATCAATTTTCCACTGAGATAAAAACACATCAACTCCAAATGGGTAATATGTTGCATAACTAGGCGCATGATCTTTCTTTTTATCCCTGTAAATCCAATGTGATCCCAAAAAAAAGTCTAATAGTTTGAGACAAAGCATTTGAGAATTAGCGTGTAGAATATACCAATTGTAATTTAGTTACCTAAAATAAGTCTTCCCTCGTACTTTGAAAATACTTGGTTCAACATGTGACCAGGAATCAAGCACTTTTTTCTCTGCTGGGCAGAAAGGTACTTGTGAACCAGCTATCGGCCTTTCTAGACGGTTTTTGAAGACCCTAAGAGGGTATTAGAAATAGTGTTAAGTTATAACAATCGAACAATGACGCATGCCTAAAGACACAATAAATTGAAAAGTGAAATACTCACAGATAATGGCACTAGGATTTCCATCTTTTAGCTTAAAGGAAAGTTTATGTGGAAAGTTTAGGTGGAACTGTATTTAGCAAGACACGGTAAGCAATTGCTAGGAATTATTCAGCAAACATTTGTCAAATAACACCCTATGCATTGCAATAATGACAAATATAAAATAAAGTGTGCAACAATTACATGATTTATGACATTGTGAAAATCAAGATACAATAAGAAAACTACGCTAAGTCGCTAACCACATTTTTATGCACAGTTCCTAGTTTTATAGTGTAGTTTTGCTTAACATTAAGAACAAAGCCTCTTTCAAGTCATTAAGCTATTAAGCACTTTCCGGTGAGTGGATAAATTCGTTGTACTTTGATAATACAATAAGCTTATAAGCTGTAACCTCCCGTAATTTTCCCCTATGAGTAGTAGATGCTAATAAATGATTAATAAATCATTACGTTATTTAATAACCCTTTCTACTAGTAACAAAATTTCTTTTGTTATTTATGCTACACTATCTAGATCACAACGATACTTGTGACTACCGATTGCCTAGAAACGATGCTTACACACGAACCTTGATAGTCTAAGAATCGCGAATTATTTAAAACTTTAACGTTTAATACTTAACGTCTATATATATATATATACATATATTTCGACAGTTAACCGAATGTGATCAAATACAATCCCGAGTTCACGAAAAATCCCACAAACACTCAGTAACTACATTGGGCCTCGACCCAATATCCAAATGGACCACTAGAGTCATTGGGCCTCGGCCCAACATTTCGGAAAAACCCAACACCACAACCGAACCCTAAGTCTTTTCTTTTCTTCTCCTAAGCTAGCCCAACCAAGCGAGCCCTTATTAATTTCATTTTTCTCTTTTCGGCCCAATCCACCAACGAGCCAACAACCAAACACTAAAGCCCAAAGTTGATTTTAATATAAGCGGTTTAGCTGCTTATCTGCCGAACGATTTGATTATTACACAAGCAATTTAACTTAGCAACGATACTAATATTTTATCCGACTCCATTCCCGACTTAACTAAGAATCGAGAGGAATAAACATCTCACTCAAACTCGCTCATTTAATAGCTTTAAATCCGTCAAAGCTTAACTCATTCGACTTTGAGGAACACAAACCAACTTTCCACATTTGGCCTAAACGATTTTGTACAACACCCAACTCGACACAAACCATACTTTAACCACCAAGTACATTCGTTCCAAACTTTTATTCTCCAAATAAAATATCAAACGCACCTTACTTGTTCGTCATATCAAAAATGTGAGTTAAACAAGTAAAAATACACAACCGAACCACAATACAAATTCTTAAAACCCATTGTCTTCTACTACTTGTTTCTATACGCCGACTAGTAATACCAAAACAACCATAATATAATTCACTGCTACACTCTACCATCATTTGAGGAATTATAACACACCAACTAGAGTCAAGACAAAACCAAATTATATTTCTTTGTTTCCTTGTTCTCGGCTAGACACAAACATGAAGATTCACACGCCAAATTCCTTTCTTTACTCTTGGATATTCAAGGTAATCATGATGTACGATTTATCATACTATGTTAAAAGGAATTGATCCTTCCACGCCTACAAATGAAAGTCAGCGCAAAACTTGGAAACCTTCGACTCTTTCTTCTTGTTCGAATTACCACAAGGACGATTCATACCTTACGCTTTCATCATTTATGCTACTTTGACACTCCAACCTACTCATCATTTCTTTATTTTGGACCGGATATGTTTGCATGTATTCGCTCTAAATCCCCTATATAAACCATGCATGCGATCGTTATTATACGCACACACAAATATATATCACCAACCAAATACTTTAAGTCATAAACATGTTATAGGCCGACTAGTTTAAGTATTTTACGAAGTGATCGAGTCGAAACCAAGAAACATTCACATTCGTTCCTGTATCTTTGGTGTACCAAGAGTCGAGTTACATAGTTCCTTCGTCCTAACTCCGTCTCATCATAGTGATACGTCTCACCTTCGAAGAGAAGTAAGTCACTTTCCCATTTTCTTTCTAATTCATACGTTAGCTTACCTTTGCATGCAATTATCATTTAGATTTGGTCCTTGTGGTTTGGCCAAATTGCAGATTTGGTCCCCAACTTTTTGAAAGTGCACCAGACGTCCCCATTTTCAAGTTTTCGTTGCATTTTTGGTCCCTGGCCTCAGTCAAATGACACAAATGCCCCTCTCCTTTTCTTTTTTTATATTCCTTTTCAGTTTTTAACACAAATGGTCCTTGTGTTGCGCAAGGCTTTACAAATTTAGTCATTTTTTTTCACAAATGGTCATTCTTACACAAAATCGTCCTTGTGTTGCGCAAGGCTTACACAAATGGTCCTTGAGTCCGTTTTTCTTCCGTTTTTTACGTTTTCTTCTGTTTTTCTTACGTTTTTTTCCGTTTTTGTCCGTTTTTCTTACATTTTTGTCCGTTTTTCTTACGTTTTTTACGTTTTCGTCCCTTATTCTTACATTTTTTTTTTTTCCGTTTTTTTATCCGTTTTTGTCCGTTTTTTCTTACGTTTTTGTCCTTTTTTTTCCGTTTTCATACGTTTTTGTCCATTTTTCTTACGTTTTTTTTTTTTTCCGTTTTCCGTTTTTTCCGTTTTTCTTACGTTTTTGTCCGTTTTTCTTACCTTTTTATCCGTTTTTTTGTCCTTTTTTTCTAACGTTTTTTATGTTTTCTACGTTTTGTCCTTTTCTTACGTTTTTTCCGTTTTTTACCCGTTTTTTCCGTTTTTCTTACGTTTTTTCCGTTTTTTACGTTTTTGTCCGTTTTATCCGTTTTTCTTACGTTTTTTTTTTTCCGTTTTTCACGTTTTTTCGTTTTTTCGTTTTTTTCTGTTTTCCGTTATTGTACGTTTTTCTTACGTTTTTGTTCGTTTTTATCCTTTTTTCTTACGTTTTTTCCGTTTTTATCCATTTTTGTCCTTTTTTCCGTTTTTATCCGTTTTTGCTCATTTTCCTTACTTTTTTTTTCTGTTTTCTTTTTTTTTTGTCCCAATTTTTTATTTAGTCCGAATTTTTTGTACGATTTTTTTTGACCAATTTTTTTTCTAAAAAAAAATCAAATTAAAAAAAAAAAAAAAAAAATTTGTCCGAATTTTTTGTCCGAATTAAAAAAAAAAAAAAGTTCAAAATTTTTGTCCGAATTTTTTTTGTCCGAATTTTGAATTTTTTTTATTTTTTTATTTAAAAAAAAAAGTTCAAAACGTCATGTGTCTGTTTTTCGAATTTGAATTTTTTATTTCTTACGTTTTGTCCGAATTAAAAAAAAAAGTTCAAAACGGATAAAAAAGTAAGAAAAACGGACAAAAACGTAAGAAAAACGGATAAAAACGGACAAAAACGGGAAAAAACGTAAGAAAAACGGACAAAAACGTAAGAAAAATGGACAATAACGGGTAAAAAACGGAAAAAAACTTAAGAAAAACGGACAAAAACTTATGAAAACGGAAAAAACGTAAGAAAAACGGACAAAAACGTAAGAAAAACGGACAAAAACGGATAAAAAACAGAAAAAAGGGACAAAAACGGATAAAAAACGGAAAAAACGTAAGAAAAACGGATAAAAACGTAAGAAAAACGGACAATAACGGTAAAAACAGAAAAAACGTAAGAAAAACGGACAAAAACGTATGAAAACGGAAAAAACGTAAGAAAAACGGATTAAAACGGACAAAAACGTAAAAAACGGACAAAAACGTAAGAAAAACGGACAATAACGGGTAAAAACGGAAAAAACGTAAGAATAAGGGACGAAAACGTAGAAAACGTAAAAAACGTAAGAAAAAAAGGACAAAAACGCATAAAAAGGTAAGAAAAACGGACAAAAAAGTAAGAAAAACGGATAAAAATGGACAAAAACGAAAAAAAAAAAAAAAACGTAAGAAAAACGGACAAAAACGTATGAAAACGGAAAAAACCTAAGAAAAACGGACAAAAACGTAAGAAAAACGGACAAAAACGGATAAAAACGGAAAAATGTAAGAATAAGGGACGCAAACGTAAAAAACGTAAGAAAAACGGACAAAAACGTAAGAAAAACGGACAAAAACGGAAAAAAAAACGTAAGAAAAACAGAAGAAAACGTAAAAAACGGAAGAAAAACGGACTCAAGGACCATTTGTGTAAGCCTTGCGCAACACAAGGACGATTTTGTGTAAGAATGACCATTTGTGAAAAAAAAATGACTAAATTTGTAAAGTCTTGCGCAACACAAGGACCATTTGTGTTAAAAACTGAAAAGGAATATAAAAAAAGAAAATGAGAGGGGCATTTGTGTCATTTGACTGAGGCCAGGGACCAAAAATGCAACGAAAACTTGAAAATGGGGACGTCTGGTGCACTTTCAAAAAGTTGGGGACCAAATCTGCAATTTGGCCAAACCACAGGGACCAAAAATGCAATTTACTCTAACTTTTAAATCTTTTGTGGGGAGATACATGCTACAAAACCTGAACACAAACTTTTCGTACGCTACGACTGTTATTATTATTGCTTAAGTAGCTATTGCCAAAAGTCCCTCAATCATGAACCTTAATCACTTGCGAGTGAACGTAAATAACTGTGAATAGATCTATTTGGGACTGACAATCCCCGTTTGGGTCTGCTACGATGAGCCACCCAGGCGCACTTTATTTGAACAAACTTATGAGTTATTGGCAAATACTCATCACGAGGGCCCTTTACACTTTACATCATAATTGATGCCTGTTAAGCGTTGCGTGTCATGAGCTTAATGCAATAATAACTTGATTTCAACTTGTTTAATTGTAATCCGATGCAATTGACACTTTTACTTGTGTTCAAACTATTAAACTTAAACCTATGAACATCACTCAACTTTTGTTGACTTTTAGCATGTTATCTCAAGTAACTAAGGACTGGAATTCAAGGCAACGGAGTGGGCATTACAACCCTGTACGGGTGGTTTAAATAAATGTTTTATCATTCAAATTTAAATAAATATGTTCAACTATGAAACATCTTTGTATTCTAAACGCTTATATTTTGAATGATAAACTTAAAACGTCTTTTAAAGTCGTTTTCTATGATTATGGCGAAAGATCCTCTACGTAACACCCAATTAAGTCTTCCGCTGTTGTTATCCGAAATTGGGGGTGTTACAGATTGGCATCAGAGCTCATGGTTATAGAGAACCAGATGTATTTTAAACACTGGACTATAACTACATTTTTCTTAAAACGGACCATTGTAAACCACCTTATGCCCTCCGTGCCTACACACTTCCAGCATTTTAGATGTTGCTTACTATATGAGTTCTTAGTAAAGTTTAACATAGTTAAGATCATAGTAATAACTTATATCTACTATTCGGGATTATTACAGTACTATGTCTTCGAACCCCCATCCCATCGCTGTATCATCTGATTCAGAGAATGAGGATCCTATGCCAGACTTTGCTACGACAGCTATTCCTATGTCACCTGCTACCGACCGGTACATGGAAAGCCAACAATTTCTACCGGCATCCGACTTGGAGATTTCCCCTCCAGTATCACTGATGAGTGTCTAAATACTCATCATTTTTACCTAATCTGAGCTGCCAAAACATCCAAAAACACTCAAAAATGCATCATAATACTGAAATTATCCCAGAATTGTGTTTTATATGTTTCAGATGCAAAATGTTTAAAAACAAGTGAAAAACGAACAAAGTTTGCATAATTGGCAGTTTCAGTCCCTCAACTTTCAAAAGTTGTCAAAACTAGTCCCTGGTTATTCTAAAAACAGGAAAAGTCATCAAAGGTCCTTTAAGAATCATAAAATTACATAATAAGTCCTTTGGTGCAAAGTTTCATAAAATTACAAGTTTAGTCCCTCAACTTTGAAAAATGTCAAAAATGGTCCTTAAGGTTTTAAAAATGGAAAATTATCAAAAATAAACCTTTGAACTAATCATATATGGCATAATTGGTCCTTGTGATATGTATTGTGAATTTACAGGTTGGTCCTCCAAGTTTCAGAATATTACACTTTTGGTCCTTGTGATATTTTAACTACAAACCAACCGGACCCAAAATAAATAAACAAACCAACCCATCCTTATTAAAACCCATCCCATTTATTTAACCCAAGCCCAGCATCCCAAAGCCCAACCAAATCCTTACCCGATCCAACCCAACCCTGGTATTTAAAACCAGAGTTTGACTCTGGTCAAACTCCCTTCTTCCTCACAAACCCGCCAATACCACCTCACCCATTGTTTCTCTGCTATACCACTCCCCCTCCTCCTACACGCTACCTAACAATGCCAAAAGCTTTAAAAGCTTCTTCTCCACCTCCCCAAAAAGCATTAAATGCTTAAACCTGCTCAGTCCACTATTATCAATTTTGGCGCCAAAAGTGAAATCAAAGGCTCAGATCAATTGAGGATAATTCAAGGGTGCAGATGTGATCAGAGATGTCGACTTAGGGTTTCCCAATTGTATTTTGTATAAATAGAACAATGTAATAGGAAATTCAGTAGTAGTTAATTTTTAGTTAATCGTTTTTCTTATTCAGTTCTTATCTTTGTAATTGTAAGCTTCAAGTTATCAATATAAGTTACTTTGAGTTCATTGTTCTTGTTTTATTCAGTATTAAACTAAGTTCACTAGCAATTTATATTTCAAGATCATCTGTGATTCGAATTAAGTTCTAAGTCCTTTTAATTATCATCAAAAGCTCCAATAACCCTTATTATAAGCTCACATAAGCTCATCATAGCTTCATGTAAGTTTATATAGATTAAACCAGTCCTAATGCAAGATATTCAAGAACAGTCAACAAAAGTCAACTCTGGGTGGAATAAGCTATTCTGGGAATTAAAAGCTAATCTGGAAGGCTTAGTGTAGTTTTCTAGCTTGTGTGAACAAGTTAGAATAGGTTCTGGTCCTTGTTCTTTGTTCTCAGTTGAAGTTCACTTGTAAGCCTTTTGATCAAATTTAGCATTTTACTGCATCAGTAGTTTATTGCTTGAATCTTGGTCTTATTATGTTTCTGTGGTAATTGTTAAGTAATATAAAGTTTAAAATCAGTTGCTTGTTCTTTGATTTTGATAGTTGCTAAAATCTCATCATAACAGTCAATATAGCCATTGGTCTATCTCTGTGTTTCTTACTGCTATCATTGGATTTTCATGCTTATTTGACCTGTTATAATCATTTGGAAGTGTTTGAAATCAGTGTTGTGGTTTGATTTTCTCAGTTGCTTTGGAAACCAGTTGTTTAAGGGGTGTTTGGATCTTACTGATCCAGTTGTATTGCTGAGTGATTGTGTTGTTATTTGTTGTTGTCACATATCACTCTAGTTCATATTAACTCAGAATAGCCATAAAAACTTGTGCTCAATTGTTAAAAAGTCAAAATCACTTTCAATCTATCATTACTTGTTGACTGTTAAGATTTTGAGATCCATGATCATGATTCTGTGTTCATAAGTTGTTATACTTGCTCAATCTAGGTCTATTACACCTTATTACACCATTCTCAGTCATTAAAATAAGATCAAAGTTCACCAAAGTCAACCCTTGTGTTTTTCTGAAAAAGTCAAAAATTCAGGTTTAAACTTGTTCTGAGCATCTGATCTTTGATCAAATTGGGATTCAATTGGTGTGTTTGTGATGGGGCTTTTCATGTTTTTGTGTACCCAGTAGTCTAAGCTAGCTTTTGCCCCCTAAGATTGCATCTCAGTAGCTTATTTCACTGCTTAATTCACTCTGCAAGTTGGCCTTATTTCTAAGTTTCTGTTTGAAGTTTGAAACAGATTTGGTGTTGAATTTGCTTATTTGTTGGATTTAAGTTGTTTTAAGCTTATATAAGTTTGTTAAACTTGTCCTGAGCATTTGGTGCATTTTTGTGCTTATTAGCTTATTTCTAGCTTATTTGCTTATTGCTTATCTGCCCAAATCAGCTCTCCAGGCTTATTAAACTCTTGATTTTATTTTTCATAGCTTCTAAATAATATTTTATATTTACTCAGAATTTTTCATAATTTTCCTAAGTCATTTAAGATTTTTAATCTTTTTTATTAGTTTCTATTAGTAATAAAATCATAATAAATAGAAAAATAATCAGAAAAATATAATTTTAATTTTCATAATTTTCTTTTGTCATTTTTAATCTAGGAAAAATATAATTTCATTTTTAGGCCTAAAGAAAATCAAAAATAGAAATATAGTGATAGCTTCTATTTAATAGAATTTATCTTTTTAAATTTTAATTAAGTAATTTTCATTTTTATAATTTTATTTAGCTTTTTCTCATCTTATAATATTTTTAGAAAAAATTTTAGAATTTTCCTTGTTCATTTAGTATTTTTTATAATTTAAATTAGTTTAATAAGTAATTAAATAATAAATAATTAGTAATAAATAAATAAAAAGTGTAAAAAAATATAATTTAAGTTTTTAAATAAGTTTTAAGTAATTTTACATTTTTAGGTTTTAAATTTCATAAATTTCAGTTTTTGTCCCATTTTATATTTCCTGTTGCGCGTTTGTAGTTTAGTTTAATTCGCGTTTAATTTTATTGTGGATATTTGTTTTAAGTTGTTAATTAGAATAAAAAAAAAGCAAAATAAAAAATATCTGATTCATCAATCACTCTAATCCAAAGCTTTTCACAGTTTTCCATTCATATCTCGTTGGGAAACGACCCAGGTGATCACTTGCCTGGTTTCACACTACACACGAGCATTCGTTCTGAGACTGCATATATTTATATATAAGTTTTCAGACGGATCAAATTTTGGCGCCGCTGCCGGGGAGGTGTGCTGCGACTATTGTGTTAAGTTCAAGCGATTAGTGATTCGAGATCCTTCTTCCAAGAAGTTCCTATTTTCCAAAAACAATATAAAATACAAAAATATTTTTCTTTTCTTTTCTATATATATTATTATTAATATTATCATATAAAAATTAAAAACCCAAAAATATTTTCCGTTTTCTTTAATAATAACAAATAAAAATTAACCATCGAGAACCAAGACTGAGTACTACCTAACTGGGGGTACGCCCATAATAAGTTCCCAAACCTAAGATAAAAACTTGCCTTTGTATCACTTGCGAATATCGGCTCACCTTTGATTGATAAACAAACTCTAACGGAGGTTCTAGGATAGTCTGACATTAAATTGTCGGACTGAAAGAAGCGGGTTTTTAAGGAGCATTAAGTTGCCCACCTTTACTTCTCCGCCACTCTGTGCGTTTATCTTTTAGAGAGCTACCGTACGCTTGTTGATTATTGGTTTAAGTTCACTTGTGTTTTTTCTCGATCTTGATTTTAATTGAAAAATTTTGCTAAGTACATGCGCACTCGTTCTTCTAGGTCATCAAGCCCTCTCCGTGAGCTTGGAAATATACCTCGAAGACGTCGTAGACGTTCTGCTCCATCAGTCGTACCCGAGTTATGGACTGATCCCCAAACCCCTGTCATCATGGCAGAAGACCGTCCTATGAATGAGCTTCTCCAGGCCCCCACCGAGGGTTATGGAGATGCCATTATTGTTCCAGCCATCGTGGCTGAGAATTTTGAGCTGAAAACTGGGTTAATAAACCTTGTAACATCGCGTCAATTCTATGGTTTTGAGAGGGACGATCCTCAAGATCACGTTCGATGGTTTAATAAAATCACATCCACCATCAAATGTAAAAATGTCCCGGAGGAATCGATCAAACTTCTTCTTTTCCCGTTTTCTATAGATGGGGCAGCCCGGATATGGCTTGACAAACAACCCCCTCGATCAATTAGAACATGGGAAGATTTGGTTCAAAATTTCGTAAATGAATTCTTTCCTCCTTCTAAAACCACGCATCTTAAAAATGAAATCATGAAATTCACTCAAAGGTTTGATGAACCATTTGGAGAAGCATGGGATCGTTTCAAAGAATTGCTCCGCAAATGTCCTCATCACGGTTTCACCGATTTGATGCAGATGGACACTTTTTACAGTGGGTTAAACCCATCTGACCAAGATTCTCTCAATGCCTCCGCTGGAGGTAATTTTCTGAGCAAATCCACTAAGGAAGCCATTGCACTCATTGAAAATAAGTCTAAGGTCCGCACTACACGAAACAGGACATATAATTCCCAGGCTAGTGTTGGTCCTTCCACTTCATCTCCCGTGAGTCAGTCCAGTACTGATTCTCAGCTTGCTGAACTAACAAAGGTTATTCAAGCTTTGGTTTTCTCCACACAAAAGAAAGAGTCCGCTCCGCAAACTTCTCACACTGCTGAAGTCAAAAAAATAGAAGTTTGTGTTACTTGTGGTGGTCCTCACGCTTACTATAATTGTACTGCCACCGATGGCAATACATTTGATGTTAATGCTATAGCCGGAACATCCAATCAAGGAGGTAATCAATACCGTCCTCAAGTGGACCCAAACCACCGTGCTAGCAATCAATTTGGACCACCCGGATTTCCTCCTCCCAACAATCCAAATAGGATTAATCCTAATCAACAGAGAGGGCAGAACATGCAAAATCAATTTACTGCCCCAAACAATCAATACCCACCCCAGAGGGGTAATCAAGGGTATTCAGCTCCTAATCACCAAGGACCTCTCCCAAACGAACTTGATAACTACATCAAGTTTAATGAGAACAAAATGAAGGCAATACAAAATCAGATCTCTGGATTGAGGAATGAATTTCAAACTTCAATATACAAGCAAGGAACTGAGCTTAAGAATGAGCTTTCAAATAAAATTGATCACTCTCAAAGCGAAGTTAAGAATATGCTTACCAGTCTCATGAATCATATCAATCCACCTTCTACCTCGGGAGGTCTCCCTGGTAATACCATTCCAAACCCAAAGGGTGAACTCAAAGCTGTCACCACACGCAGTGGTAAAGCTTATGATGGACCCACTATTCCTACTACCTTTTCTTCTCCTCTCCCTAAGGTAGTGGAAAGTGAACCTGAGGTGACTAAGGACAAGGAACTTCCTATTAATAACGGAGGTGCCGACAACGTCCTACCTCAAGTTGTCCAGAAACCAAAACCCACACCAGGAGTTGTTTTTGAAATCCCTGTTGAAAACCCTAAATCCAAACCTTCTATTCCTTATCCATCACGTTTACATGAGCAAAAGCTTCGCGAAAAAGCTAGTCAACAAATGGAAAAAAATTTCAAAATTTTTCAGGAATTACATTTTGATATAAGCTTTGCGGATGCTATCATTCTGATGCCCAAATTTGCATCCACAATCAAACACTTGTTGAGCAACAAGGAAAAACTGTTTGAAATGGCAAAGACTCCATTAAATGAGAACTGCTCAGCAGTTATCTTGAAAAAGCTTCCGGTGAAGCTTGGAGATCCTGGAAGATTTTTACTACCATGTGTCTTTCCAGGAATGGTTGAATGCTATGCCTTGGCCGATCTTGGTGCAAGCATCAACCTGATGCCTTATTCAGTCTGGGAGAAACTTTCTCTTCCTGAACTCACTACTACCTGCATGACTCTTGAGCTTGCAGATCGTTCCACATCTCATCCACGCGGCATTGCTGAGGATGTATTTGTGAAAGTAGGAAAGTTCCATTTTCCAGCTGACTTTGTGGTTGTCGATTTCGATGCTGATCCTAGGGTTCCTCTCATTCTTGGAAGAGGATTCCTAAAAACGGGCCGAGCTCTCATTGATGTATTTGAGCATGAAATCACATTACGTGTGGATAATGAAGCTGTTACTTTTAACCTCGATCAAACTTCGAGGTACTCCCCAAATTATGAATCTGAGTCGGTTAACCGAATCGATGTCATTGATATTGTTTCAGAGGAGTACTCTCAAGAGTTTCTTGGTTATTCTCATAATTCTGTGAGTGGGGATACCACCACATCTTCTCTACCTATCATTTCCGACTCTTCCCCTCCTCTCACTCCGTTTGAGGGAAGTAATTTCAATTTGGAAGAGATCGAGGCTTTTCTCGAGTGTGATTCATTTCTGGAAGGAATTGATGACGCTGAGATTGATCTGGAGGGAGATATTCTTCTTCTTGAGACATTGTTAAATCAGGACAATTCTCCTCCACTCCCTCCCGTTGAACTTCATAATGAGGAAATCAAATCGGTTGAGAAAAACGATGAATTTCCTGAGGTCGAACTTAAAGACTTGCCACCTCATCTTGAGTACGCATTTTTGGAGGGTGATGATAAATTACCCGTCATTATTGCTAAAGACTTAAGTGATGAGGAAAAGACTGCTCTAATAAAGGTTTTGAAGTCACACAAGCAAGCAATTGCTTGGAAACTCTCCGACATAAAGGGTATCGACCCTGAATTTTGTACTCACAAGATTTTAATGGAAGATGACTTTAAACCAGCAGTCCAACATCAAAGAAGGGTAAATCCCAAAATCCACGATGTTATCAAACAAGAGGTTCTCAAACTTCTTGATGCAGGATTGATTTACCCCATCTCTGATAGTCCTTGGGTTAGTCCCATTCACTGCGTTCCAAAAAAGGGTGGCATAACTGTTGTCACAAATGAGGATAATGAGTTGATTCCAACTCGATTGGTTACTGGGTGGCGTGTTTGCATTGACTATCGTAAGTTAAATGATGCCACCCGAAAAGACCATTTTCCTCTACCCTTCATGGATCATATGCTTGAGAGATTAGCGGGAAACGAATACTATTGTTTCCTTGATGGTTTCTCAGGTTACTTTCAAATCCCTATTGATCCACAAGATCAAGAAAAGACCACCTTTACATGCCCTTATGGAACCTTTGCTTATAAACGTATGCCTTTCGGCTTATGTAATGCTCCAGGCACATTCCAAAGGTGCATGATGTCCATATTTTCCGACATGATCGGGAAAAAGATGGAGGTCTTTATGGATGACTTCTCGGTCATTGGGGATTCATTCGAAACATGTCTCTCCCATTTAGAAAACATGTTGAAACGGTGTGAAGACACCAATCTTTGTCTAAATTGGGAGAAGAGTCACTTTATGGTCAAAGAGGGCATTGTCCTCGGCCATAAGATATCTAAGAAAGGGATTGAGGTTGACAGATCTAAAGTTGATGTCATTGGTAAATTACCTCATCCCACTACCGTCAAAGGTATTAGGAGTTTTTTGGGTCATGCCGGTTTCTATCGTAGATTCATACAAGATTTTTCTAAAATCGCCCGGCCTATGACTCATCTTCTTGAAAAGGATGCTCCTTTTATCTTCTCACCCGAGTGCATCGAAGCTTTTGAAACATTAAAGAAAAAGCTTACTGAAGCACCCATTCTGGTTGCCCCCGACTGGGATTTTCCCTTTGAGCTCATGTGCGATGCAAGCGATTTTGCTATCGGTGCAGTCCTGGGGCAACGAAAAGCTAAACACTTTCAGCCTATCCACTACGCAAGTAAAACCATGACTGAAGCTCAAACTCATTACACCACTACAGAAAAAGAATTGTTGGCTGTGGTGTATGCCTTTGAGAAGTTTCGGCCATATTTAATCTTGACAAAATGTGTAGTGTATACGGATCACTCGGCTCTCAAATATCTCTTTGCAAAACAAGATGCAAAGCCGAGATTGCTCCGTTGGGTTCTCCTCCTGCAAGAATTTGATATCACAATACGTGATAAAAAAGGAGCCGAGAACCTAGCTGCTGATCATCTGTCCCGATTAGAGAACCCACACCAAGATGTTTTCGAGAAAAAAGAAATAAATGAAACATTTCCTCTCGAGACACTCAATGTGGTTGCTTTTCGTGGAGATTCTACTACCCCATGGTTTGCTGACTTCGCAAATTACCATGCGGGTAACTTCATAGTGAAGGGGATGTCGACCCAACAGAAGAATAAATTCTTCAAGGATGTTAAACATTACTTCTGGGACGACCCCTATTTATTTAAAATCTGTGCGGATCAAGTCATCCGACGGAGTGTTTATGGACAGGAAGCTTTTGACATTCTCAAAGCTTGCCATGCTGGACCTACTGGGGGCCATCATAGTCCAAACTACACCGCCAAAAAGGTGTTTGATTCCGGGTTTTATTGGCCCACAATCTATAAAGATGCCCAAGATCTCATCAAAACTTGTGAAGCTTGTCAGCGTCACAGAAATATTTCACAACGGAATGAAATGCCACAAAATGCTATTCAAGTTTGTGAAATCTTTGATGTCTGGGGCATTGACTTTATGGGGCCATTTCCATCATCTCGAGGAAATAAATACATTCTCGTGGCTGTTGACTATTTGTCAAAATGGGTTGAGGCAAAAGCTTTACCCACTAATGATGCCCGAGTAGTTGTAAAATTCCTGAAAGCTCTGTTTGCCCGTTTTGGAACTCCACGTGCTATAATCAGTGATCGTGGTACGCATTTTTGCAATGACAAATTTGATAAAGTCATGCAAAAGTATGGTGTAACTCACCGTCTTTCTACTGCGTATCACCCACAAACAAGTGGACAAGTAGAAGTTTCAAATCGGGGTATTAAAAGAATACTGGAAAGGACTGTTGGAGAAAATCGTGCATCCTGGTCGGATAAATTGGATGATGCATTATGGGCCTTTCGTACAGCTTACAAAACACCCATCGGGTGTACACCTTACAAGCTTGTGTACGGAAAGGCATGTCATCTGCCGATCGAATTAGAGCACAAAGCCTACTGGGCCTTGAAACATGCTAACTTTGACCTCCAAACTGCGGGTGATCACCGTAAAGTTCAAATGAATGAATTAAATGAACTGCGTGATCAAGCCTACGAGAACTCTTTGATCTACAAAGAAAAGACAAAGAAGATTCATGACTCAAAAATAAAGAACCGCGTTTTTAACGTTGGTGATCGAGTCCTTCTTTTCAATTCAAGATTAAAGATCTTCTCAGGCAAACTCAAATCCCGTTGGTCTGGTCCATTCACTATCACAAAGGTTTATCCATATGGTACCGTTGAGTTATCTCAAGCTGACGGGCCTAATTTTAAAGTAAATGGGCATCGTTTAAAACACTACTTTGGAGAGGACATACCATTCATGGTTGTCCCGGATCTTCAAACTTTCCCCATGGACCAATGAATGCGGGGATCGAGTCAAGCTAGTGACTCGGTGATCAAAAACATTAGCCCACAACATGGGTTTTCACCCGTGTCTCTGTTTTCTTTCTCTTTTCTACCATCTAGTGTGGGGGAGATGCCCCACATGTTGTAAATATGTAAGTTTCCATATAAAAAAAAAAAAAAAAAAAAAAAAAAAAAAAAAAGTGTGTGTATATAAAATAATGGCTATTAGTATTTCCCTTTCACGTTCTAAGTGTTGGTTTAACAGCCGGTTCTTTGAATATTGAGGGCAATATTCAGTTCTAAGTGTGGGGGGGGGGGAATTCTAGCGAATTTGATCAAATGTACCATCTAGTACCCCCATTTTAGCCAAAATTTTAAATTTTTTTCTCACTTAGAACTCAATAAATGGTTATCAGTCCGCCATGTCTAACCCACATAAGGATTGGCTAATCCGAGAGCAAACGGCTCTTGGTAAAGATGTCTCAAATCCGTTAATGGCTTACAATTTGCCCAAAATTGTATGGTATTCGACTCACCATATCTTCATAAGTGAAGAGTTGGCTAGCCCGCAAGGTTATGGCTTGTGGTAAAGGCAGTGAAAAACCATATTGGTAATCAGCTCACCAAAGATAATAACTGTATTTTATCTAAGAGTTGGCTAGTCCAGAAGCAAACGGCTTCTGGTAAAGACAAATCAAAACCGTTGACAGCTGATGGTTTGCTCAAAATCATTTGGTTATCATTTTACCAAAGTATCACATACTAAAACATTGGCTAGTCCAGAAGCAAACGGCTTTTGGTAAAGACAAATCAAACCCGTTTACAGCTGGTGATTTACTCAAAATCATATGGTTATCAATGTACCATAGTTCTTACTTGAACTGAAACATTTGGCTACTCCAGAAGTAATGGCTTTTGGTAAAGAGAAAAATCCATTAAAACTTCATAAAAGATTGCTAGGGACTAGCAATAGTTTAGTGTGGGGGATTGATGAGTGTCTAAATACTCATCATTTTTACCTAATCTGAGCTGCCAAAATATCCAAAAATACTCAGAAATGCATCATAATACTGAAATTATCCCAGAATTGTGTTTTATATGTTTCAGATGCAAAATGTTTAAAAACAAGTGAAAAACGAACAAAGTTTGCATAATTGGCAGTTTCAGTCCCTCAACTTTCAAAAGTTGTCAAAACTAGTCCCTAGTTATTCTAAAAACAGGAAAAGTCATCAAAGGTCCTTTAAGAATCATAAAATTACATAATAAGTCCTTTGGTGCAATGTTTCATAAAGTTACAAGTTTAGTCCCTCAACTTTGAAAAATGTCAAAAATGGTCCTTAAGGTTTTAAAAATGGAAAATTATCAAAAATAAACCTTTGAACTAATCATATATGGCATAATTGGTCCTTGTGATATGTATTGTGAATTTACAGGTTGGTCCTCCAAGTTTCAGAATATTACACTTTTGGTCCTTGTGATATTTTAACTACAAACCAACCGGACC